>OY744537.1:31615893-31640893 GCA_963556195.1 Sepiola atlantica
AATCTGCAACACTGACATGTCGATGTTCTTTCCAAATATGATCTAATTTTAAGACAGGATTCTAACTCTACCTTAAGAGATCTTAGTTTATAATAGCTGTTCATCGATAACATCGACATGCCAGTGTCGCAGATTTTGTACATGTCTGTGTAAATAAAAATAATCATATATAAAAGCTCTATTTGATATTATTTGATATTATTTATTAACCCGTTTGAAATTCTTTGGATTCCTACCCTGTGGATGTTTGACCTGGATTATTATTAAAAAAATATATATATATATATATATATATATATATATATAGTTGTGAGTGAAGAAGAGAGAGATAATGTGCATGTGTGTTTATAGATAAAAATCACATAAAATACATGCTATAGACTAATATTTGTCATTTATAGTGTGCACGGTAACAAGCTAGTAATGAAGCCAGATAACAAACAACATAATCACAATCTTAGTAGCATATAGATAAATAAAAGTGAATTTGCTTTTATTAACAATTTACTTCAGTTTCATGGCTTATCCGATCTTTCATGTTTTAATATATTATAAAACTTTTTGAATTTGTACATGAATATTGAATATATTAAAACATTTCCGAAGATGGGATATGCCATGAAACTGCAGTGTAAAGATAAGGCAAATTATAATTATTCTCTCTCTCTCTCTCTCTCTCTCTCTCTAAGAGCCATCAGACGTATCAACTGTATCCATGTCGAAATCCGAACAGTCGGTCACAACCCAATGTGATCAGCATGCAAAGTAGCTTATCCTTTCAACCCACACATTTGCCACTGAGAGTGGAATAAATTAAAACACTATATATGTACTTTGTTTGTTTACATATCTTTTTACCGCACTACCGAAAACCTGAGGAATCTATTCTTTAAAGAGGAGTATTGCTTTACGCTAAATGGAAACCAGATAATTCAATTCATAGATCGCAACGTATTGCATACATATATTAAAAACAGGCTTTACACAAGTGTGGACATGCTTGTTGTTTCGTAAGTACGTTTGCGTCCGTATGGAAACTCGTCCAGATACATACAAGTTTATATATATAATATATATATATATATGTATATATAAGTATACAAAAAATAGAAATACAAAAAAAACTGTTTTTATTGTTAAAAACATTAATGCATAATTATATGCCTCAGTGTATATAAAAAATTACTTATGTCTGAATATATTTGATTATTTGAAGATAAATTTATTTTCTCCTTGTAAATAAGTTTTGTTTTTTATTTCACTTTAAATATCTGTTTCTTATTCATAATGGCACTGAGGGACATCGCCTTTATGTCAATAAAAATTATTTTTTATTCCAAACATGAAAGCGTCTGGGATAAAATTATTCACATTTTGACAATGGTGCCACATCTTCTTTTATTGTATGTTTTCTTTCTTTTTTTTTCTTTTCCATTTTGCCTTGTTTTTATGACATACAATATTCTTGGTGTTGAGATTTTTTTTTTTTCAATTCGAACACAATAAAAAATGTTTCTAAATGGATGAGACTGTTTCAATGTTTCTATTTTTTTTTTTTGCTCAATTTTCTTTTAAACCTAATTGTCAACACATTAAAATAGATTTTACGAAAAAGAATATATATATATATATATATATATATATATATATATATATATATATATAAATAAATAAATAATAAAACATAGAATATAAATACCCAAACCCTGTGTCCAGATTCTCAGGTTTTCTAGACCATATTGTATTCCGCAGAAATAAGCAATACATTTAATTCTAAAGAATATACACTAGCAGAAGTACCCAGCATTGCCAGTGTATAAACCACCCATGACCCGTTGGATCAGTATTCTATCTATCTATCGTTATCTATCAAGTTGCCAAAAGCTACCTTTCATCCTTTATCATGTCATCTATTTTCAAGCAACTATATATTTATTTCTTAATAATAAACATTCGTTTTGTGCCCGCTCTCCCTCCTCCCCTCTTTCTTTTCTTCTTTCTCCTTTCTCTTCTCATTCTTTCTTTCCATATCTCTCTTCTTTTCCCTCTCTCTTTCTCTTAAATATTTGTCATTCGCTTTCTTTTACTATTTCTCTTATCATTCGCCCTTTATTTACGTCATTCACCGTTAGTGACGTCATCCAGTGTGCACATTGACAAGATTCAAACAATTAAGATCCACAGTTTTAGTATTATTCTAGACGCTCAGGATCTAGACGGTTGTCTACTATATATATATATATATCCACGGGCACGTGTTTCATCGTCTCTACGACTCTTCAGCACGGCTAGGCATAGCCATATCCCAGTGACTGTCATTCGACGCTCTACAACTGACTGAGCCACAAACATATTCAATTATTTTTACAAAAAAGCATTTACCTTAATGCTAGGTGGGACTCATTGTTCCCTTCACCAGTGTGATGCTCCCCCCCCCCCAGGGAAGCATATATATCTATAAAATATAGTTATCCTCGGACACGGGTTACGTATATATATATATATATATATATATATAGAACAGTTTTTTTATTATATTCCAATAACCATGGTTTGTTTTATTACTTTTATTTTTATTTTTTTCACATTTCCAAACATTCCAAATTTCTGTGAGATATATTTAACGGTCCGTTTCATTTGTTTTGTGCCAAACAACATTTAGGAGATGCTAGCTTTGAACGAAAAAAAATAAAAATCAAAATGGCGGATTAGTTTGATCGCACACGTGTGAGTGTTTGCTCTAAAAATTTTTGTTTGTTTTTTTGTTTATTTTCACCCTAAAATGAAACTGATGTATGCTGTGGGTGTTTTTTAAGACACTCTAATCTAAGAACTCTTTTATTATTTGTGAACTTTTACTGATGATTTTGTAGTGTTGCAGAGACGATATTGACATACAAATACTGTTTGGCACAAAACAAATGAAACGGACCGTTAAATATATCTCACAGAAATTTGGAATTTTTGGAAATATGAAAAAAATAAAAATAAAAGTAATAAAACAAACCATGGTTATTGGAATATAATTAAAAAAACTGTTCTATATTTTGCTCTGTTATCAATAATTGACACACATTGAGCTGAATCTTCAAAGGAGACTACAAAGTAAAAGGATCTGATGATATATGATAGTACATATATTGTCCTTAATAATTAATTATATATATATATATATATATATATACAGTCACTGTTCACATAGACGACTCGTGACCATGATAGTAAATAATAAAAATAATAATCCAATGTCTAATTACACTGGTTTACACAAAAACATTTTTGGTCTGAGGCAAGAATGGGGATAGGTGATTTTTGCTAATTTGGGTGTGCTGAATTCAAATTTATAAATAGTTTTGCTCTATCACCTCTAGTTTTCTGGCTTTTAAATAGTCTCATTTTAGTATAAAAAGAATAAATGTGCATATTTCAAGAGACGCAGCAGCTTATAACAGATAAAACAGGATAGATAAAGAACACTGATTGAATAAATATACTTGGATGACACAATTCATAGTAGTACAGACAGTCAAAAGTGTGTTTTCTTAGAAGATCTGGTGTATTTTGTCTCCAGGATGTCACGTAAGAGCATCCAGCAGAAGTCTCCCATCATGCCAGGGTTCTATTTGCCTTGATAGTTGCTCTCCATCTTCGTAATGTCTTGGTGGAATCTTTCTCCATGCTCAACACTCACTGCTCCAAGGTTTGGCGGGAAGAAGTTGAGGTGGGAATGGAGAAAATGAATCTTGAGTGACATTCGGCACCCCATATCCTCGTAAGACTTTAGCAACTTCTTAACTACCAAAATCCGTCTTGATATATAACTATATATATATATATATATATATATATAATGTAATGCTATCACTTACATTCAGTGCATGATAACTAAAAAAGCCATAAATCTCACAATATTTGAATTAGCCCTGAATGCATATACGCCTTTATGTACCGTATATGCACAAAATGTACACTATGGATATTTAAAAAAAACAACAGGTGATCAGTAAAAACGGATTTCAAATTTGAATTCAGCACCCCCAAACTAGGTAAAAATGGATATTTTTGTGCTTGCCTCCATTTCTTTGTAAATCAGTGTTATTAGATTTAAATTTAAAAGTTGAATTTTATACACGTTTAAAAGTTAATGTACACATTTACTTTGTTGTCGTCATATTCTAAATAATCTATTTCAACTGCTAAATTAAAAGAAAAACCTTTGTGTATATATCCGGAACATCAAGAAGTTTCATCGAATCTCCTGCTGGTTTCGCAGGGCGGGATCAAGATCGAAACGCCCCCTTGGATATTGGCGAAGAAAACGAGAGGTGATTAGTAAAAACGGATTTTAAATTTGAATTCAGCACCCCCAAACTAGGTAAAAATGGGTATTTTTGTACTTGCCTCAATTTCTTTGTAAATCAGTGTTATCAGAGATAAGAGAAATTTATAAAATATTTAATTTTCTCCCCGACTGGAACAATTGCTGTGTTGTCATTTCAAAACGAAATTAATAAAAGGAAAGGAACAGGCCATCATGTTTTACAAAGCAAAAACATTCCATGTTCGATTTATTAGTAACTTTTGATCGTGAAACACATAAAAATGGAGACGTTGATTAGATTAAATAAATGCATGTAAATGTTCAAATAATGCTTGAGCGTCTTCGGTAATTCATGTTTTTTTTTGTTTTCAACTATTATCAAAAGTGTAAAATAGCTTGTTGTATTTGGATTATTCGGACTACTGTTCTCATCTTGGATGTTATTTTCACAACATTTCGGCCAATGTAACCTTCTTCAAGTGAGTCTTGTCGAATTCCGGAATCTTTATTGAATTCTGAACGGAACTCTTTATTTATTCCACGTCGAGTAGCTTTCTCTCATTCCATCAGCCATGACCGGGTAAAAGTGTTAAATAATTCGTAATTGCATTCTTAGTATCGCCAATACTGGGGATTGAACCTTCAACCCCCAGAAGACTGTCACTTAGAAATGATTGTTACTTAGCACTTATATCCGTTGTGCCACAGCTCCTTGTAGACTTACATGTTTATGAAGATACCTGAATGCATTTTTAAGGTAATTTATTTTGACATCGCATACAACGTGACATCACCTAATATAGGGTGGGCCAAAATAAGGGTCCTATCTTTAAATTTGAATAACTTGAATTTGAATAACTTCCACAAAATAAAAGTTAAACTCACCTTACTTTATGTGTGTGTAGACTGACCCTTCCGAGATTTTTTGAAATAAACAAAACAAATTTTAGCCGAAAAACACTTCTTAAAACTTACAAAAACTAAAGTATTGTTTTTTACACTGTTTTGAGTTTTTTAAGCAAAAATAATGTTTTCTAAATAAGGGTACGTTCCTTAGGGCTAATACGGCTCATGCTTGCTTCGGAAGGGGTCCTTTACTTATTCTAAAAAAAAAAAAAAAATCAATAAATAAAAAAGTTATGAATTTTTAAAAATAGGACCCTTATTTTTGCCCACCCTGTATAACAGTATTGTTTTTCAATATTCCAGAGAATTCCTATCTTTTTGCAAATCTGTTTCTATAATAAAATCATTATTATATCTACTATATTAATTCATACTTATAATAATATTTCTATATTTACTATATTTTTTTATAATTATATATTATTATATTTATCAATAATAAGTGCAATTTACTGCTGAAAAAAAACGATGGCGTCCATTTAAATTTACATTTTCAGCTGCTAAAGATGGCACTCATTTGAAATATTCCTAGCAGGATAAAATATTTTCTGAAACGAATTAAATCAGTTTGCATATGATTGTTCTGAAGAAAAAGATGGTACGATCCCCATGATGAACTGGCTATACAAAATGCAATATTGATATTGTAGGACGGAAGTTATCGATGAAAAAAGTCGGGAAATAGACCGACTTTACTTTATTATATAGAAGAAGATAATAGGAAGATAGATCAAATAAAATTCGTAAATAAATCCCCATTTAAAATCTAAAAGATATGTAAATTTCCAGAGAAGTTCGAACGTCTCAAAAAGTTAAAGTAAATAAAAAAGAATGAAATAAATCTTCATTAAATTCTTCCAGAGTTGGAACTAATTAATGTTTTTGGTTACATTGTATGCATTTGCTCTGTATACTTCGACACCTTTTGACTATGTTACAAGCATTGATTTATGAAAATCAGATGTTTATACTTACTGATTACCTAAACGATCTATAATTTCTCTCACTCTCTCCTAAACATTAACACAGTCTAATAATTTACAGAGAAGTTCAATCAATTATTTATTGATGGAAACCAGACTTAACAAGCCGCGCATGCGTGGTCCCCCTCTGTATGTGACGAGTGTAAAATGCAATAAATTTGGGCAATTTGGGGCATTTTTGACCCCCCTTTGACCCCCTGGGGGCGCGAACCAGAATTTTTCTGAGGTCAAGGATGCTCATTTTATATCCAGAACCATTGCCTCTACATTTTGGCCAAGTTTTAAAAAAAATGAATTGATAGATCAAACGTTATGGGAGAAAAGGGTCATTTTTTGCAATTTTGGGGGCTTTTGATCCCCTAGGGGCGCGAACCAGATTTTTTCCAAGGTCAGCGATACTTATTTTCTATTAGGAACAATTGCTTTCACATTTTGGCCAAGTTTCAGAGAAATTGAATGGATGGATGAAAAGTTATGGGGGAAAATGTCATTTTTTTCCTATTTCGGGGCCTTTTGATTCCCTGGGGGGGGGGCTAACCAGATTTTTTTTTTTTAAATCGGAGAATGTCACTTTCTAACCTGACCAAAGTTACAACTTCATGTAAAATTTCAGAGAAATCTAATAGATGGTTGCGGAGAAAAATCCGGACGGATGGACGGACGGAAATGCCTAAAAACATAGGTACTCCGATTTTATAAATCGGGGGACCAATAATTACAGATGTCCCAAATGACTTATAATTTGTTCTTCTGAAAGCTAGTCCACTCTTATGATGATAAACCAGCAGTGACAATGGGAGTATAGACGTAGAATATGTAAATATATAGGTAAATAAATGATGTTAACACAGACTGTAAATGCTTTGGATATAAAAAAACAAGATAAAAACAGTGAATGCCGAAATTAAACCAGTGCAAAAAGGAATAAGTAAAAAAAGACCGGAACAGGACTCTGAGAATATAGGTATGTCTATTGTCACTGTTGGTTTAGTATAATTAGACTGGGCCAGTGTTTAGGAGAGCTGGAGAAACGGACAAGTTCATAAATTATTAGATGTTTTTATGAATAAAAAAATGTCCGATTGTCATAAACAAATACAGTTGGTGATGAGAACAAAAGGTGTTATAGTATCATCCGATTGTTCACTGGAAGCAAATGGACATTCCATAGAAACGTTTCCGGTGTTGGCATGATTCCACATATTGAGCCAATTGTTGGGATGGACTCAAAATTGGCTGCATTTGTAAGCCAACAATCCATGCAGGCACATGCCACGAATTCACGTTTATGAAGGCAAATCTATAATATAAATCGGCTGTCCCTGTATCTATGTCTATCCGGGACACAATTGAAAACAGAGCCTTATATCAAGATCGAATGTAACTTTTCTGGAGTAAAATCCAATGGTCATATTAATTTTGTATGAGGGTTTTTTCTTCGGTTAGAACAATATCGTGGGTGCTTGTGTTCACACAGGACATCAATCAACGACAAAGACAAAATTTTACTCTATTTAAAAAAATAATAAAATGGGAATATGAGGTTCAGAGCTGAGAGCAGGAGTACACAGGGAGGGCTCATTCAACACAAGGAGTGCCGACTAGCTACATAGACACACATACATTTATATATATACTAGCAAAATCTACTTGCCCTCCGGGCAGCAATTACTGACGCTGTAGTCTTTACAGAAACCAAAGAAATAATTTTCATTTGACATTTTGGTTATTTAGAGAAAAAAACAACAACAAAATGATGATTGTTGTAATGTTATTTGATATAGTACAATGTGGAGGAAATATACTGTGCATGGACATCGTCAAAGTTTGTTTATTAGGAAAAACCAATAAAAAGGTTAATTGATATGGTGTTTAAGATATTCAACGTCGATGAATTTTATTTTGTTTTAGCATGAAAATGAATTCTCCATTAAAACTGGTTATATAATGAAATAAGGGTGGTACATCGATTGGTCAAATAAAATGATTTTATATTACTGAGTAATTCAAAATGGGTACTTTGTACTTTTCGCCTTTATTATAAAAGACATCAAAATACTTAATGAATATTAAAGAAAAATACTTTATTTTTGTAATTTAGAAAGATTAGAGGAGATTTTTGTTTTTCTATGAGAAATTTTTAAGTCATCATAATCATCATCATCACTACCAACATGTTAACTTCTTGGCCTTTTAGCTAGGAGCAAAATGTAGCATCTGGATTGAATCTGCACTTAGTTTTTATGTTCTCTGTCAGTGAAAAAGAAATACTTCTAGACTGAGGCAATTGCAATTTTTGTTCCAATTCAGAGTGCCCATTTTGGGGCAGTTTGATTCTCCCCACGTTGCATATTGACATTGTGCCTAACTCTGCTCTCGTAGGAGGAAGTAAATAGAGATAGAACAGCAACAACAACAACCACCACAAATTTATTAAAAAAATAATAAACGCATGTATTTAATTATTAATAGATTAGAAAATATTAATTCATTAGAAACTTAAAAATAAATAGATATGCAAATGAGAGGCTGAGAGGATGATATCATGATGAAAAAAACTACATACACTGACCCCCCAGGAGGGGTTAATGCCTAATATCATGACGATAGAATAGATAGTATACTAACTCCCCCCACAGACATTTTAATTGTGCTTAACTCTGCTCTCGTGGGAGGAAATGAATAGAAATAAAAACAACAAGAAATTTAGTTTAAAAAATAATAAACGCATGTATTTAATTGTTAACCAAAACCTTTTGGTAATTATTGCGTTTAATGCACATTTTATTTTTAAAAAGTAGTTATTCCAAAAGTATCAAGATTGTTGCTATGTGCAAGTATATGCGTGCGAAAGCGTAACCCCTACAAAAAAACAACAAATAATGAAACGTGTTATGATTTTAAATTTTAAATTTAAATTATTAACTCATTTAAAATAATATTACGATTGATAATAGTAAAGAAATTAATATCAAGAACAGATTTTCGTATATATAAAAAATAGCAGAATCCAATAATAAGTGAATAGTAGTGAATATGAATCTATTAGACAATGTTTAAAAAATAAATATGCAAATAATGTGTAGCCTTGAGAGTGTTTAGTCAGGTTTTCTGTGACTATATATACTGTATGTGAACATATTTTAGTGTGTAATTGAATTAGGAAGAGGTAAGGTGTTTCGATATGAATATAGTTCAGATAAACGAAAAAAACCCAGAGACACTGTTTGATTGTATTACAGCTCTTCAGTGAAGCTAGACAGGTAAATTCAGCAATGGTTCAAAACTTGACTGGTTTTGTTGATAGATGACAATTTTAGCCATTTGGCCGTTAAGCACTAGCCATGAGTAAGCTAATTCTTAATGTTTATGTAAACATTGTCAACTAACGAAGAGGGCTCCATTCGCTTTTACGAAAAGCTTTGCATCATCACTACTAGTGTAATATATATATATATATATATATTACACTTGGAGTAACTTGGACTGCTGTTTGTAACTTGGAGTAATGTCTTTCCTGATTATGCTTCTCAATATGTATGACCTGGATGGACTATGGATTCAACAAAAAGTATGTTTTTGGGTTGATATGTTTGATGTTATGTATTTTTATGTATTTGTGTATATAATTTTATATATTTTCAAAGCGTAATTTTATTACCTGTAGTAGTATAACTGCGGTAATGGTCCTCTGAAGAGAAGAATTATCTTTGAAAACTCATGAGTTAAGGACTTAAGGATACTTTGCTTGAACTTTGAATTCTAATAAAATTTGATTGACACCTTATTTTATTACTTCATTTTATATTATAATATTAATGCTCTATCCAGTATATTGAGCTTCAGTGTTTATCCGGATGTTTCACTGATTATAAGATATTAGTTGACGCTTATATCTTTTGTTGGATTGCTTCATACATATATATATATATATATATATATATATATATATATATATATATATATATATACATATATGTGTATATATAATTAGAAGAATACCCATAACAGGACGTGTAAAATTGATTCACTGAACAGAACAGTTTTGCACCATTTTTATGTCCCCTTACGAAGATTCGCATCAAGATATAATGCTACTAAACCTAAAATCCTTATTCCAATTTTGATCAAAATCCGTTGTTAATTCTAGAAAACGTCTCAAATTTCCAGCTTAAGCTTAAAGGTTCTTAAGAAGAAATTGAAATCTAGGGAATCTTGCTTAATTGTTGCATAATCACTATGGATCAAATTTAATGCAAATTTGTAATACATAATTTTTCAAATGAGGTTGTTCCCATATTCTGACCCTTAAAAACCCTTCAAAATACTCCAAAGAAACTGAAATTCGGGAAATGCTTATTAATTTATGTCTAATACCTATAGTAAAAAATTTCATAAATATCTGAGGTATCTTAATTTTCATAAAGGGATTCCACCCCCTTTTTGCCGCCTTTGCATGAAAGTAAATTAACTTAAATATAGTCCACACTACCCTTACACATCGCAGCTGTGCTCCAAAATTCATAATGATTGATTAAGTATTTTAGGAGTAAATCTTTTACATAAAAATATATAGACATATACACATCAACACCTAACCTAACCTAAGTAGAGATATATATGTATATAATGCTTGCTTGTGTGCAGAAGGGAAGGAAGAACATAGCCAACAGTATAATATAAATAATGATAGCAAAATCTAATGTAAAAATAAGAAAGAGCCAAAGAAAACCCTTTCAGTAATGTTAACGTTTCCGTTTGTAATGTCTCCAAGTAATAACATTGTTTTTTCTCTTGGCATTTGCATATCTGCAGGAGGTACACATTGTATCGAAACGTCACATGAACAAAATTAATCCTATTTCACATGAGCATATTTTCCAGTCATTGTTTATATCATATGTATGAAAATCAAATACAATTATAAAAATAGGAATTGAATGGCTACATAAATGCAATCATGTTTCCACCTTATTTATAATTAGATCATTAAACTTGATGTGTGTGGTAGGATCAAGTGAATTAATGTAGTCATTTATCTACTAATACTGTTCAGAATATGCGGAATCTTAGCTAGGGGTAAAATAGCAATTTGTATTCAATTAATCGTATACGACGAGTCTTTTACAATAATTGCCCGGTTTCAGAAATAAAAGGGGTGATTTGGCATAAGACAGGTAAAGCAAGCCATTCATTTTGGGATTTGGTTTTATATATTTTTTATTTCCACCATTGTTTCTTTATTGTTTTCTACCATTTTATTTAATTTATCAATTTAATGACCTGGTGAGATCTGAGATCGAAATATGATTGCATTTATGTAACGATTCAATTTCCATTTTTATATTCTTTTATTATTATATAGTTAGACACAAATTGGTAAGGTTCGCTTTGTTTTATGGAACATCCATTTCTATAGTCATTAATGCTGAAATATTACAGCTAATTTAATGTATCCTTTCATATATGAAACGTTATATTGAATACAAGTGTCAATTTTACTTATAGCTGGGTCTGTACAAAATGCATTGAGCACTATTGTATAAATAAATACTAACTTGATATTAATTTGATTTGGGGGTTTATTACATTATATGCTTTATGGCTCCGAGACATGGACTGCATCAGCGAGCACTCTCAAGACACTGCAGCGCAAAAAAAGAGCCATGATTAGATGGATCTGACATGTCAGGCCAGAAGACGACACTCTCCTCGAGACTCTTCATTCTAAGATTGGCATAAAAGAAATATCTGATGTCCTTAGGCTGGACAGAATGAGATGGTTTGGCCATGTCGAGCGAAACTCCAGCTGGATCTCCGGGGTCAGAGACATGTCCATCTCATCAAGTCGACAGGCTGGAAGACCAAAGCTCTTTTGAGATGAGCTGTGTAAAGCGACTGTGCAGCCCCGGGAATTGCAAACTTAGATCCTTGCGACCATGGAGCCTGGAGAGAAAAACTTTGATCAAGACTGACAGACAAGCTCCACCTTCTTATAAAGGACTAATCAAAGTCCTGTTAAAAATAAATCATGATGATCATGATGATCATATATACATATATATAATGGAAGTGGCATGGTCTACTGGTTACAAACACAAACTGGGCTCGGAGTGCTGGATTCAAGTACTGTAAACGCATCACTTTTACTAATACTATTTGAAAAATATGAATCAGTATATCTCTCCAGCTATGGATTACATAGTAGGGTAGACTAGGCTCTCAAGCCTTGGTTGTGCAAATAGTCGCGAAGGGAAACTCTGAAATAAGACCAGTTTTATCTGTTTATCCCAGAATTGTTTCCAGTCACTCTAGGCTTCTTGTCACTGAACTCAAGCAATGTTTATCAAGTAGATGCGCAATAGTTGATTCCGCAACCCTTGCTTTACTATAAACCTCTCGCATAGGAACCTTTATAGAAGGTATCTATTGTGAACAATGTGCTACTTAATTGATAAGAGAGAGATTGTTTATGTCATATGACAGATGAGTAACTCCCCTTGAATTATTCTACAGGAAGTGGAGACAATTTAAGGCAGATATGCTAACTGTTCGAAGTGCAAAGTAAATGGACAAGTGAAGAACATTAATATTTGGATAAACAATCTCGCTCTCTTATCAAGAATCTTGTGGGGGGGGGGGCGAATCACAGCTACCACATATTACCGAGTTGTTTGAGCTGCCTTTTGAACATGTTTTCCTTTTTTCCTTCTTAAGTGATTTCAACTAGGTCAATCCCCTGTAGGATATTGTCAGTTTTTTAGGTCAATATCTTAGGTTTTGTATCTCGCCTGATGAACTGCCTAGCACCTTGCTAGGTAGCGAAACACGTGTAGGGAACTATAACTTTACAAAATAAATAAATAATAAAATAGAAGATTTTTTGTTGCGATGAATCCTCTCTGGAAAAATATCTAGGTAAACTCTCCAAATATATATATATATATATATATATATATATATATATATAGATATAGATATATATATAATTATTATTTTAATTGCAATGACCAAAATTCAGTCTTTACTGATATTATTTATTTTTTACAACGTCAGAATTAACGATTGTTTACAATTGTTTTGCAATGTACACAATGCAACAATTAAACCAATTATATGTTGCTCTTCAGAAACCACAATAAAAAACATTTATAAAGATGTTATATTATGCAGAAAATTCATGGCAAAAATGTAGTAAATAGAGAACACTGATATATATATATATATATATATATATATATATATATATATATATACACACGTGTTTGCATAGGTAAACTAAATAAGCGATTAATTTATACCACAGAGCTGGTAGAAACAAAGTAAACAGCAAAAAGAAAAATGAGACTCGTAGAGAATTTGAACATGTGCTTCAAAATATGAGACCACCTGTATCAGGTGTCACCTTAACTCCTTGGCTAATGAGCCCAACGGTTAGAGAAAAGCTGAATTTGATTTAATGATATTACCAACACAAACGTGTGTAAACAAAAAAAAGCAGCAGGATTCATTATATACTGTAAGAAATAAATTCCAATGCTTATAAAATACATTTGTATGTATGTGTCTGTGTGTTTGATTCCTACTCATTACAGGAAAGGAAATGTTGGATTTTTTCTGGACTCTGGAGCATTCGTTCTACAAAAATAAGAAAAAAAGAATTAAAACAAATCAAGTAATACTGCCTGAAACGTTTCAGTTTAATTCTTATACCCGACCAATGATGAGTTTTGTTGCTAGTTTATTTCGAAAGCAACTATCAAATTTAAAATAGAAACAAGATTTAACAAAAACGTTGTAAAAATATAAATTAGGCTTGTAATTAAGCTGATAGTGAATATTTTAAAAGTCTTATCATTTTCTTCATATAATGTATTTGCTGCCTGCGATGATATAGATAAATATATTTGTTTTGAAACAACTAAAATCTTAGAAACAAAAGAAGATTTTTTTAAAAGCAAAATTTTGAATGCATGAATATGATCTGTGATAATAATGAATATTTTTGCATTATTTGTCACATTATTTGTCGGAAAAGAATCGGTATTCTAAGACACAACTTATTCATCATTTGCTTCTGAGTCAATCCAATATGACAGCGATAACAACATTTCAAGTACAAATAGTTTCTAAAAATAAATGAAATAAATCTTTATTTCAGGGTGAACTCCCCCGACCTCCTAAAAAAAATGCCACCCATGGAATCGTTAATTAACTTCACAATTCTTTTTACAATCAAATAAGCTCCAGTTTATGTCTGACTTGTCCACCAAGTTACATTCACGAATGTCCAACAATCTTTGTCTTATTGCCGTTAACTGATAATCGCACCTGGACGCAACGTGCAAAATTGTCAATATATCGTATACACTCCTTTCTTAGCTGATTTTTCTATGATTTTGGCTGTGATTTCTTTCTTTAGTTCAGAAATAGTCTCTGGATTGTTTTTAAAGACATTATCGTTGAAATAATTCCACAGATTAAAATGTAGAGGGCTTACGGTCCGGTGAGTGTGAAGCCTATTCAAGCTCACCTCTTACTGACGAGACGATCATCAAAGTGTCCCTGCATATTGAGCATAACGACTTTTACTCAAATTTCTGGATTCGACATTAAATAACTCCAAAATCGTTGATATGCTGCAAGTCTGAACAACCCAACCAACTCGACTATACTAGCCAAACATAAAAAGTGAAAATATATAACTGACACAATCTGAGTTGTTTGGGATATAAACATTGTTTGCTAAAACGATGAAATTTAGAAGATCTCATTTCTTTTTTTTTTTTCTGTTTTTATGAAAGTCGTTCCAGACAAGGCATGAAGCCACTTGATGTAAAGAGCTAAAAAAATACTTTAAGGTTTAAAACTAGCCAACGATAAGTAGCTGAGCAGATTAAGGAAAAATCGTTCATTTTGGTAAGCAAGCATGAAACTTGGCACGATTGCTCACAATGGTCTACTCTTCCGAAAATCCGAAATCGGTCAAAAATGAAGCATTTAGTTCACAAAATGATAAATTTTACTATCCGTGGCGGCCATCTTGAAAAATGGCGGCCATCTTGGATTTTTTGAGTGGCCCAAAAGTTCTTTCGGAAGAGTAGACCATTGTGAGCAATCGTGCCAAGTTTCATGCTTGCTTACCAAAATGCACGATTCTTCATCATTTTTGACTTAAGCTGCTCAGCTAAAGTGTTAGATGGATGGATTCCGTCCCAGAAAACAGCAATTTTTCCCCCTTTGTCAGAAACATCACTCATGGAATGTGAGGACTAAAGCACAAAATAAGAGAAGCGAGAGTTATGCAGACCATTGTCATGAGCTACCTACATCACTTTTCTCTTTAGATCATTCATGAATACATCTATTTAATAGAGTATGTGTGATTGGCTTACTGGGTACCATCTCAGACTGTCATTTGTGATGCATAGTTCAAATTTTTTGTTTCATTTTCGTTTTTACTAATGAGCCACCACTTATCAAGCTTAAAACCAATCGCTGATAAAGGTTAATTGGATGGATAGATTGACAACTGAATGATGAAGAATATTATGAGATGATTGAAAATGATTAATAAAATTTGATGACTTATGAGGGCAAGTGCTTATTGACAATAGATTTGAATATAACCATGTTGCATTACTCAGGAAAGCAATCTTGTCGCAATGTGTTCCACAGATGTAAAGTTTTTTGAAAAAAACTCTGTTCATCGAATTTCTGTTCGATGTTAGGCACAGAAAGAGGAAAGTGCTTTGTAGTCGTGCTAGAAGGATGAGTTCTTTCTGTGAAAATTTTATAAGGATGAACCAGTGATTGAAGCTCAGTCGAGCACTTTTTATGGAAATAACGATAAAGTAGTGAAAGACTAGCAACGTATTTTCTGTGAGAAAGGGGGTTTAGAGAACAGAAGAGAATATTCCCCACTAGAACAGCACCTCCATCTTAGGAAGTATCTAACACATATACAGGTTTGAATTTATTGTTGTCATGGCAAACCAGAAGAGTACCCGACTCTAAGTCAGCAGCAAATGCTGTTCGGTCACATTTAGTTCCTGATATTAAAAACTTTCTGTTTTAGGTCGCTAACTCTTCTGGTTTGCCAAGATTTGTACTAATTTTTATTTATTAATTTATTTATTAAATTGTTAGGTGAAAGTACAGAATAGTTAACAAAGCCCACTCCTCCCATGTTAAGAATGGCTTTCTAAATGATATTCTGCAGTTTATGGACCATGCTGAAATAATAACATTATTATTTAGAACGCCATTCTTAACATGGGGAGGGGGCTTTGTTAACTATTTTGTACTTTCACCTAGCATTTTAATAAATTCATTAATACATTTGGGAAACTGGAACTCTCGTCGGAAGTTATATTATGGAGGAAGTCTTTAATATCAGAAACTAAATTTGACCGAACACCGTTTGCTTCTGAATTAGAGTCGAGTACTCTTCTGGTTTGCCGTTGTCATTTGCACAATAATAATGTCTATACAAGTGTAAATTTACAACCCTCCTCAGCTATGGGTAAAATAGAAACTTGTGTGAAATTATTCGTATACAATGAATCGTTTGCAGCAGGTATAATGTTTCGACATGAAATAAACCAAGAAGGGTTGACAGACCATTAAACAGACAAATTACACCTTATTTCTAATTATCTATACATACCCGGCCTTTTCACGGTCATCTATTTACTTGAATTTTTTTTTTTAAGCTTTGCTGTTTTTGTTGCTTTTTTTAAGTTATATTTTTTGTTCCAATCAAAGGGAAGTAATTCTGTGTGGACGAACTCAGAGTTACGTCTCTTTTTTAAAAGATGGCGGCAATTTTAAAATAAATCCAATGCGGAAAAAGTTTTTTCTAGAAAGAATTGGATCGAATCAGATGTAATTCTTCTGAACAACATGCTACAAGAAAGACTGGTGAACCTATATTTATTTTATTGGAAGAAAGCTATTGACGACAAGTAAACGATAGAGACGGACTTTACTTTATATCTTAGATTTCCAATGCAAAGATATAAATACTGAATTTATTGTATATTTGAACCGCAAACACTTTTCACAAACGTACAAGTTCACATAAGGCCGATGAACACGTTAAAGCACACCAGTGTCATCAAAGTACAGTTAAAATGAGCGTTGTACACAATTGAAAATGTACAGTTTTTCATTAAGGTAGCATAGTTAATCAAGTCTTTTTTTAATGAAAAATACATATTTTGATAAAGGGTGAAGGCCTGTGAACACGTTAAAGCACAACAGTGTCATCAAAGTACATTTAAAATGAGCGTTGTACACAATTGAAAATGTACAGTTTTTCATTAAGGTAGCATATTTAATCAAGTCTTTTTTTAATGGAAAATACATATTTTGATAAAAGGTGAAGGCCTGTGAACACGTTAAAGCACAACAGTGTCATCAAAGTACATTTAAAATGAGCGTTGTACACAATTGAAAATGTACAGTTTTTCATTAAGGTAGCATATTTAATCAAGTCTTTTTTTAATGAAAAATACATATTTTGATAAAGGGTGAAGGCCTGTGAACACGTTAAAGCACAACAGTGTCATCAAAGTACATTTAAAATGAGCGTTGTACACAATTGAAGATGTACAGTTTTTCATTAAGGTAGCATATTTAATCAAGTCTTTTTTTAATGAAAAATACATATTTTGATAAAGGGTGAAGGCCTGTGAACACGTTAAAGCACAACAGTGTCATCAAAGTACATTTAAAATGAGCGTTGTACACAATTGAAAATGTACAGTTTTTCATTAAGGTAGCATATTTAATCAAGTCTTTTTTTAATGAAAAATACATATTTTGATAAAGGGTGAAGGCCTGTGAACACGTTAAAGCACAACAGTGTCATCAAAGTACATTTAAAATGAGCGTTGTACACAATTGAAAATGTACAGTTTTTCATTAAGGTAGCATATTTAATCAAGTCTTTTTTTAATGAAAAATACATATTTTGATAAAGGGTGAAGGCCTGTGAACACGTTAAAGCACAACAGTGTCATCAAAGTACATTTAAAATGAGCGTTGTACACAATTGAAAATGTAGTTTTTCATTAAGGTAGCATATTTAATCAAGTCTTTTTTTAATGGAAAATACATATTTTGATAAAAGGTGAAGGCCTGTGAACACGTTAAAGCACAACAGTGTCATCAAAGTACATTTAAAATGAGCGTTGTACACAATTGAAAATGTACAGTTTTTCATTAAGGTAGCATATTTAATCAAGTCTTTTTTTAATGAAAAATACATATTTTGATAAAGGGTGAAGGCCTGTGAACACGTTAAAGCACAACAGTGTCATCAAAGTACATTTAAAATGAGCGTTGTACACAATTGAAAATGTAGTTTTTCATTAAGGTAGCATATTTAATCAAGTCTTTTTTTAATGGAAAATACATATTTTGATAAAAGGTGAAGGCCTGTGAACACGTTAAAGCACAACAGTGTCATCAAAGTACATTTAAAATGAGCGTTGTACACAATTGAAAATGTACAGTTTTTCATTAAGGTAGCATATTTAATCAAGTCTTTTTTTAATGAAAAATACATATTTTGATAAAGGGTGAAGGCCTGTCTTAAATTTTAAATTGACTTTTAATTATGAATATATGAAAAATAAAATAATTTTTTTTTTACCGAACTGCATAGTTTTACAGTTTTGAAACGGTTTAAAAAGGTATTTTATTTCAATATAAAATTTCGGCAATACCTGTCTTTCAGATACACTAAGAATCCAAAATCGCCGACCCATCTGTATTGTTGGAGTTTCATTCCTTAAAAATAGTAACACTAATAATGACTTATCTTACCATATACCCTAAGTTCGACTGGCAAACCCTCGGACTTAGGGATATCGGTAAGGTAAGACTTTTTTTTTTACTATCTTTTGAGTCTGAAATTAACGACCATCTCCAAACAAAATCAACTGCCATCTTTGATCGACTCGTGTTTGGCTAAGTCGAAGTAACAATAACATATTCAGAGATAATAAATCTTACAATCAGTTTCCACACTTTAAAATTATACAAGTCGCTAGAAAAATTAATTTTTATGCGTTCGGTAAAAGTTATTTGTTGCATATTTTGTTTGTTGTCGATTTCTCGGCTGTTAACTATACTACATGATTGCCTATTTTTAATTTTAAATTGAACTATAGCTGGTTCTTTGTATGAGGATGAATGAAGAAGTGTACAGCTTGGCACAAAATAAAAATATACTTTCCAGATGATTAAAAAAGATGGAAATATCCGAGTTGTGTGAATAAGATCCCAAAAGGGTTGTGGATGTAATTAAATAGAGTCTGGAAATGGCGCCTATTTGAAAATAAATCCGAACCGGACAAAATATTTCCTGGAAGAAATTAAATTCAATTACATTTTATTATTCTTAACAACATGCTACAACGATTCACAAGAAAAACTGATGAACCCACATCAAATATTTATTTTGTAGAAAGAAAGCTATTAATGACAAGTAAACGATAAAGAGAAGTTTAAATCTGGACAATATAGGGAGATGTGTGCAGAACAGGAGACTTCGAAGGTATGGCCATATTGGGAGAATGGATGAGAGTTCTTGGGTCAGTAGATGTAGAACAGTTGAAGTAACAAATCCAGTTCACAGGAAAAGGCCAAGGAAAACATGGGAAGAAAGTGATAAGTATGAACTTGAAAGAAAGAAGGATAAATAAAGACCTGACAAAGATAGGTTAGTTTGGAAGTCAATTTCTAAAAGCCGTCGAATGCATGCCAGCACGTAGAACAGACGTTTTACCGAATATAATGATGAGACTAACTTTACTGTATGTATTAGATTTCTAATGTAAATCTATAAATACTAAATTAAACTATAACTGGTTCTTTGTATGAGAATGACTGAAAAAAATCTACAGCTTGACACACGATGGACTTTACAGATAATTAATTAAAAAAGTTGGGACTATCCTGAGTTATGTGAATAAGATCCTCAAAATGTTGTGGATGCAATTAGATGGGGCCTAAGGCGCCAGCGTACTACATAGATTGACACTTTCTAGACAGATCTCATATGTTAACTGGCTTGGAGAACCGCTTGAAAATATATTTAAAACCAAAATAATCGAATGAACCAATGATAATGAATCTGAATTTACTTCATCAAGATGAAGAGAGTAAGTCTTTCTGTATCAAAATTGACCATCACTCATCCAAGGGAAAACACGTTTCGGGTGAATGGTAATGATGGGGAGGAAATGGATGAAACACCCCCCCCCACTAAAATATTCAAATTAAAAAAAACAAAAAAACTGGACAGCATTTAATTATTGTAGTTATTGATGTGAACCTAATTTTAATTGTTGCCATGACTTACAGGAACATTTAGAAAATACTGGTCAAAAAATGATACATATCTATATACAGGGTGGGCAAAAATAAGGGTCCTATTTTTAAAAATTCATAACTTTTTTATTTATTGATTTAAAAAAAAATTTTTTTTTAGAATAAGTAAAGGACCCCTTCCGAAGCAAGCATGAGCCGTATTAGCCCTAAGGAACGTACCCTCATTTAGAAAACATTATTTTTG
Source organism: Sepiola atlantica (assembly GCA_963556195.1). Classification (NCBI taxonomy): domain Eukaryota; kingdom Metazoa; phylum Mollusca; class Cephalopoda; order Sepiida; family Sepiolidae; genus Sepiola; species Sepiola atlantica. Next base: position 31,636,691 of record OY744537.1, read on the forward strand.
CTTAAAAAACTCAAAACAGTGTAAAAAACAATACTTTAGTTTTTGTAAGTTTTAAGAAGTGTTTTTCGGCTAAAATTTGTTTTGTTTATTTCAAAAAATCTCGGAAGGGTCAGTCTACACACACATAAAGTTTGGTGAGTTTAACTTTTATTTTGTGGAAGTTATTCAAATTCAAGTTATTCAAACTTAAAGATAGGACCCTTATTTTGGCCCACCCTGTATAAAGTAAGGTATGTGTATATGTTTACACAGACATATATTCTTATGTATAGAATTCACTCCTAATCTAGTAAATTGCTCATTATGAATTATGGAATATATATTTTCAGCAACATGATGAGTAACGTCGGCACATTATTTTTTTTTTTTTTGCAAACTTTACCATTTAGGGGGGGGAGACGCTCCTTAAACGCTCCCTTCCCCCACAAAAATAACTTTTGGAATAAGCGAGATACAAAAAGTTTCATAATGAAAAGAATTGCTCCACATCAAATTGCAGGTTATATTTTGGTTTTTCCCAAAAATAACTTCAGAAATGGACTCCCCATCCCGGAAAACCCATAAAAAGAGGTATTACACGACCTTCTATGTCATCGAGATGAAAAGTTGAAAATTGGTCGAAATCAAAGTAGCTGAGGCCGCCATCTTGAATTCTGAAAAATGCTGAATGTTACACAAATAGCAACCAAGCTAATTTTGCTCTCCTAACCATATGAAATACATTTCCACAAAAAAAGTTTACAGTAATTAACATTGCAGGGTCAACATTTTGGCAACTCGACTATAGGATGGGTGCACGTGAACATCAATATTTATGTGTGGGGAAAACCTATAAACTAATAAACTTATCATGCATTATAGGATATATATTCTAGGCCACACAACATGGATGAAGTACGCATGTATGTCTTATATATCTCTAAGTATGAAAATGTGTAGCTGAAAATGCTATACATAATGCTTATATCCGTCCTCATGGAATTGTAAGCGTAGATATTAGACATCAATCAATATCTATTCCCAATGTAAGATTGATTAAAAAGTAGAAGAGTAAGAATACACATTTAAACATACTGACAGTAAAATTAACAAAAACGTAGAAAATTAACTTTTAATAAAGCCTAACCCTAACCTGCTCTTCTGAATACACTTTTCACATACTAAAGAATTGGACCTACAACATTTACTCCATTCTGCTTCACTTACTACTCTCATTTTTCTGCAATTGTTTCCGGTTTCCTGCTTTAAATATTGTAGCCATTACTTTAATTAAAAATTAATTTTCTATGTTTTTGTTGATTTTAGTGTCAGTATTTTTAAATGTGTATTCTTACTCTTTTACTAATCTTGTTTGCAAGTCAAGTCACGTGATGCAACCATATCCGAGGCAATGGCTGAATCTTTAGAACATGACCTCCAGGCTGTAGTGGATTGGGGGTTAGAATGGTTGGTAACTTTTAATGCCGCAAAAACAAAGCTCCTTTCCTTCAACAACTACAAAAAACCTCTTCAACTACCGATTGCCATGGCACCCTACCTGAGAGTTCAACATTCAAACTACTCGGCCTAGCATTCACACGTAACATGAATTGGAACAAATACATTGAAGATACTGCCAAATCTGCTGCAAAGAAGGTGTGCTCACTCTACCGTGTTAGTAAACTCTTCACACCTTAGATTATCCTGTATCTCTACAAAGCCACCATCCACCCATGTATGGAGTATTGTTGTCACATATGGGCTGGTGCATCATCCGCTAGTCTCTCCCTCTTAGACAAGGTCCAAAAAAGAGTCGCTAATTCAATAAATCTCTCACTATCCACCAAGCTCCAACCCCTTTCCCATCGCCGCAATGTGTCATCCTTGTGCATGTTTTACAAATACTTCAATGGATTGCGCTCTGATGAACTAGCTGCTCTAGTGCCCCCTCGACGCCAATACACTAGAACAACCCGACAATCAGCTAGGTCCCATCAATTCACTGTGGATGTCCCCAGATGCCGGAGAGCCTTCTACTCCAGCAGCTTCTTTCCTCATGCTGCCGGCCTCTGGAACTCCCTCTCTGCTCTGTTTCCCCAACTGTACCGACATGCAGAAATTTAAAACTAATGTGAACAGACATCTCGCTACACAGCTCCCAACTTAGGATGACACCCAAAACCTAGTCCCTTATTCTCAGTAGCCCCTTACGTCTACAGTGGCGGCCTGCCTTGTTTGATGTGAAATATCTTTAAAAAAAGAAAAAAATTAGAAACTAAGATCTCTTCAGACGGAAAAGTCTGATTGTTTACTTAGATGTCCATATTGAAAAAAAAGAATATGACCATCGAAGTGAAAGATGAAACTTTTCCGTCTAAAGAGATCTTACTTTCTAATAACTAAAAATCGATAACATCAACATGCCAGTGTAGCAGAATTTTTTTACATGTCTGTATAAATAAAAATATTAATATATATGTGTGTTTAGGGTTGTGAGTTTATAGGGGTTAGTCCAATGAAGCTACAGTGTTTATAAGATAGTGCTCAATGACAAGTAGAGCTATATTTTAGTATAAATCTTTTTATTTATACTAACATTTTCAGCTACATATGTGCATACATGTTTCAACTACGACCTTGTTCAAAGTTTAGCATCATCAGGCCATTGATTCGTCTTTTCAGAATATTCTGTTTTTGTCCTGATGATGCTAGAGTTTAAATAAGGTCGTAGCTTTAATTTTGTTTTAATTTTTTTTTTTTTTACTAAAGACCACTTATCAAGGTCAAAACGCCACTCGTGGATAAGGGTAAATAAGTTTGTCAAGTTGACAGTGAAATAGCACTGTGATGATTGGTAACAGTGGTTGAAATTGGGCAGCATTTGATTATTTAAGATGCTGGCTCAACACGAATTTGTTTACATTGAAAACGACTATGTTGTAGTCAGCTGGGAAGCAGTCCTGCATATTGTGTTCCACAGACGAGTAGTTTTAAGAAAAAGAACTCTGTTTATGGATGCCTCGTTTAGTTTTAGGTACACAGATGGAGACAGGGAATTTATTAACAGGGGTTGTAGCTAGACGGGTTTTGTTGTGATTTTTTTACAGGAGGAAACCATAGACTGAAGCTCAGTCGAGCATGTAGCATGAAAATAACGATAGAGCAGAGAAAGACTAACAACCTCTTTTCTGTGAAAAATTGCATGTAGGGAAGAGAAGACATCCCCCCACTAGATTTCAAAGTCAGTTTTGTACTCTGTCAGGGCAGGAAAGGGTGCTCTGAGCAGCACTTCCTCAGATGTGGCAACAGTACTCCATCTTAGGACATATTTGACTCTTATATAGATAGAGGATTGTGTCAGGCGTCAGATACATTCTATAGTGGTAAAATAAAATGTGTATTAATCAAAGTTACCTATATTAGGTTTTTTAGTTTATATTCTGCTGGTCCTTAGAATTAAAAATACTATTGGGTGGTCCAGATTTGCACTGTGATATTTCTACATTTATTATGCTACTTTGGATTTTGCTAGTTATAAGAACTAGCAATGTTATTGGATGGTCCAAATGTTCCCTGTTATACTTCTGCATCTATTATGATTCTTTGGACTTTGCTAATGATAATTTTTCCAGCAACCTTAGTAACAGATTTGATGTAAGTTTTCCATTTCAAGTCAGAAGTGAAGGTCTGTCCCAGAAGCTTATCACAGCAGGGGGCTGCCTCAAGGGAAGAGACAGTAGTTCCGATACAGGCCAAGTGATGGTGAAAGAAGAGAAGCTTGGTTTTAGACACATTAAAAGCAATCAGCCACTTTGTTCCCCATCGCATCACGTGTTCCAGATCGGCAGATAGAGAATCAGAAAGATTAATGCACTTCGAAGTGTTGCCATAGATGGCTGTGTCATCTGAATAAATGTCGACAAATGATCTTAGAATGTGATTATTGATGAAGATCACGAAGAGGGTTGAGCCCAGAATGAATCCCTTGGAGCACGCCGGCATTAATGCTATGTGCTTCAGACTTCTGCCCATCAACGACTACTTTTATGAACCTATCATAGAGAAATGGTTTGATGGTTGAGAGGACATTTCAAGATATTTCAAAGGGAGAAAGCTTGTAAAGTAGACTTTTAGGTCAAACCCTATCAAAGGCATTTGATATGTCAAGAGCTATTGCTCTAGAAGCGAAGCCCCCGTCTATAGACTCACTGATCCTGTGCGATA
>OY744537.1:31652737-31720237 GCA_963556195.1 Sepiola atlantica
ATATATATGGATATATATGGATATATATATGGATATATATGGATATATATATGGATATATATGGATATATATATGGATATATATGGATATATATGTATGTATATATGGATATATATATATGGATATATATATGGATATATATGTATGTATATATGGATATATATATGGATATATATGTATGTATATATGTACATATATATGGATATATATGTATATATGTATATATGTATATATAGATATGTATGTATATATGTATATATAGATATGTATGTATATATGTATATATGTATATATATATATAGAGATATGTATGTATATATGTATATATGTATATATATATATAGAGATATGTATGTATGGATATGTATGTATATATGGATATGTATATATGTATGGATATATATGTATGGATATATATGTATATATGTATGGATATATATGTATATATGGATATATATGTATATATGGATATATATGTATATATGGATATATATGGATATATATGGATATATATGGATATATATATGGATATATATGTATATATATATGGATATATATGTATGCATATATGGATATATATGTACATATGTATATATATATTGATATATATATGGGTATATATGGATATATATGTATATATATGTATGTATATGTATGCATGGATGTATATATGTATATATATATATGTGTATACTTGTATATATATATATATATATATATATATATATATATATATATATATGTATATGTATATTTGTATATACAGGGTGACCCCCAAAATAGGGGCCCCCTTTTACATTTTATGTTATATCTCCTTTTTTTATTCACCGATGCCATTATTTTACAGGACATGGCAGAATCAACGACCGTGAGTACACCAAGACCTCAGTGGGAGCTGGACAAAGAATACACTGTGTTAAATTTTACTACAAGACAGGCTCGTTTAAGACAACTCAGGACAGTTTCATGCATCAGTTCGAATGTGAAAAGGCTACATCCAAAAGCAGGAGTCAGAACTGGGTGGACCACTTCGAGAAGTATGGGACCGTGGAGAACCTCAACGCTCCCAGTGAGAACCGTCCAAGCAACTCGGGACGTCCCATAAGCGGACAGCCGAGCTGGTCGAAAGTGTGAGAGAGTCTCTCCAGGAGAGTCAAAAACGCTCTTAGTGCGTAAGCAAAGTCAGTCCCTTGGTATCTCCCATGAGACTTGCAGGAGAATGCTGGTGAACGATATCAGGGCTTACCCATACAGAATACAAACGCTGCAGACCCTTACAGCCTCAGACAAGAAGCAGAGGAGCGCTATGGCAGTCAAGATGCTCGATAAGATCGAGGAGACACCAGGTTTCCTTAACCTCCTTTGGACCTCAGATGAAGCCCACATCCATCTTGACGGAAAGGCGAACTCCAAGACAAATGTCTTCTGGGGGTCCTCTAGACCCAATGAAGGAGCCACCAAGCCCCTGCACTCTCTTAAGTGCACGGTGTGGGCTGCAATCTCGGTCAGAGGCATCATCGGACCAATCTTCATTGAAGAATCTGGCGCAGCAGTGACAGTCACCAAAGAGCGGTATGTGGAGGTCCTCCAAACCATTCAAGAGTGAGCTCCAGACACTCTACCCGTCGCTCATGAGCAAGTTCTGGTTCCAGCAAGACGGAGCAAGTTTTCACACCTCAAACCTGTCTCTAGATTTGCTGAAAGAGAACTTTGGAGGCCGAGTGATCAGTCTCAAGACTAATTTTGAGTGGCCACCCCATAGCCCGGACCTAAGCCCCCCAGATTTTTTTCTTTGGGGCTATCTTAAGGACAGAGTGTACGCAGGGAACCCCAGAACCATCACAGAACTCAAGTAAGCCATCAGGGAGGAGATGATAGCCATTCCCAATTAAGTATGTAAGAACGTCATGGACAACTTCGTTCTGTCCTCAAGAAATGCACGGAGCTGAATGGAGGACATCTAGAACACATGCTGTAGACCGGAGAAAAAAAGGCCAAAGACCCTAGTGTTTTGATGTTATGTTTTGAATATAATAAACTAGTTATGACCAAAAATTCATTTCATTCAGACGAAACACTAAGAAATGGGGCCTAATTAAAGTTGGGGCCCGTTTTTTTGGGGTCACCCTGTATATATATGTGTATATACATATATACATATATATATATATATTTGTATATTCATATATGTGTATATACATATATACATATATATATGTATATTTGTATATATATATATATGTGTGTATATACATATATACATATATATATGTGTATTTGTATATATATATATATATATGTATATTTGTATATATATATATATATGTGTGTATATACATATATACATATTTGTATATATACATATATACATATATATATATATGTACATACATATATATATATGTGTGTATATACATATATACATATATGTACATATATATATATGTGTATATACATATATACATATATGTACATATATATATATGTGTATATACATATATACATATATGTACATATATATATGTGTATATACATATATACATATATGTACATATATATATGTGTGTATATACATATATATGTATATATATACATATATATATATGTGTGTATATACATATATATGTATATATATACATATATACATATATATGTATGTATATATATGTGTGTGTGTATATACATATATAGTCTCGGAAGTTCTTTTAACCTTCAAAACTGGGAAGAAAAAAAAAAAAAAAAAAAAAAAAAAAAAAAAAAAAAAATTTGTTGAAAGATTTTAGTCTAGTAAGTCAATCAATCTACTGCAATCACTATTTTAGTTTACTTCCAAGAATATACTCTAATATAAATATATTTTTATATATGTTTTTATATATAAGGGATCGTCAGTTGTTTACCATGAAAACTGTTTCGGGATTTTAAAAACAAAACAGTATTTCTTTATCATGGCATCCCAGCAGTGTTGATCAGACACCACCTCCCTATTTAATAATTATTTTTTAATTTAAAAAGTTTACAAATATTTAATTTAGTTTTGCCTCCAGATTTGTTTTTCTAAAGTATTAAAATATAGTTTCCTTACCTGTGTTGTTCCTTTCAAAGTGGGTACTTACTATTTTACAGAACATCTATTTTATAGAGTTAGATGATTCCATTATAATAACCCCCCTTTTTTCCCTTGGTTATTTTCTTTGTCTACAAATGTTTTAAAATTAAAAATATATATTTATAAAAATATTTCATATATACATATATACATTTATTTATTTATTTTATCATGGACTATTTACATATGTTATACATTTTTATAGTAGAGTTTTGGATTTCTTTTATCAATTTCTTTTGATTTATTTCATATAATTTAAAAGCGTCAGGATAGCGTGTTATTGCCTTATTTAACTGTCTAAATATTTTATTTTTATCTCCACCTTGTTTAAGCATTCTTATTACTAATGAAGTGACTGGAGGTATAAAATCCATTAACCTTAAAGTAACGCGGGCTATTCTTAGAAATTCGGACATTATACTCCCATAAAATATATACATAGGACAGGTACTATTTTTATGCGGCATACGAACGATATGAAAGGGAAAAGAATTTCTTTTATCAAACATTTTATAAATAAATCTACCATCCTCAATTTTTATATCTAAATCTAGAAAGGTAGCATGTATTCCTGTATGTTCACAATTTAATTTTAATTCCTTAGGATATATTAAATGTATATGTATATATATATATGTGTGTATATACATATATATGTACATATGTGTATATACATATATATGTATATGTACATGTATATATATAGATATGTATATATATATATGTGTATATACATATGTATATGTACATGTATATATATAGATATGTATATATATATATGTGTATATACATATGTATATATATATGTGTGTATATACATATATACATAGGTATATATGTATATATATGTATATATGTATATATATATATGTGGTAAGCAATGAAAATATATATGGCAATCAAGCTACACAGAGGCTCCCGTGTTTCATCCCCGGGGGGGGGATCGTCAGGCTAAATGCATGGAGTTATTTTTGTCAGGTGTTTTTATATACATGGCTTGCTAGTTAACCAATCAGATTATTTCTTATTCCCTCAGCCAATCGTTGGACTTCCTGCGAACAAAGGCTTTGTTTGTGACGCTCCTATGCCTTTCCTATTTTTTGTTAACAATGGGTTTTCCTATATCCTGTTTCCTTTGTTTTGTCAATACAATGGGCGAATTTATTTTATAACCTGGTTTCTTATATTTCTATTTTAGGTTTTAAATTTTAACTTGTTCAGTTTTTTATTTATTTATTTATTTTTATTTTTTATTTTTTTTTTTTTTTACTGACACATAAAAAATTATATCTTCTTATAATATTTTATGTGGATACATGAAGTACTAATATATATATGTGTATGTACATATATATATGTGTATATATATATATATATATGTATATATATGTATATATATATGTGTATGTACATATATATATGTGTATATATATATATATATATGTATATATATGTATATATATATATGTGTATATACATATGTATATGTGTATATACATATATATGTATATATATGTGTATATACATATATACATATGTATATGTGTATATACATATATATGTATATATTTATATAGGTATAGGTATATGTATATATTGATAGATATGTATATATATATAGATATGTATATATACACACATATATCTAAAATAGATTGATTTATAAATTGGTATGAATGGAGTGCTGGTAGTATGAACTGAGATATATATCGCATTTATTGATCGCAACAGATAACATAGATATGATCAAACTGATGTAAATAATAGGTATATTTGAGGAGTTTTGAAATAATTACGAAAAGCTTTGTCTACAGCCAATCAGTTATAAAATGTTGTCCCTACACTAGATTTCATCTCATGCACTTGTATGATTTTCTCAACCAATCAATATTTCTTTCTTTAAACACTAAGTCATTTGAAAGCTATTCATTTCTTGTACTTCGCATATAATTATTTCTAATTATATGCCCTTGTTTAAGCAAAACCAAAGACTGACTTATTCTTCATTGGTGGACAGTGTTCAGTTCTAATGAACAAAGATGGGGAACAAATCAATCTTTTGTCATTCATTGGTTGAGCTGACAACCAATAACATTACAACATTTGATTTGTCCCATTTCAACTTGAGAACAACTCCAATTTCCATTTTAGAAAATTCTAATAGGGTTTTCTGTCCTTTACTTTTCTGCCTTTTCTTTTTCTTTTTCCTTTCTTTTGCTTTCCTTGATTTTCTTTTCCTTGTATTTTCCTTCTCCTCCTTTTCCTTCTCTTCCTTTTCTTTCTTTTCCTTTTCCTTCTTTTTTCATTGGTTTCAACAATTTTATTCTAGTTTTCTCGTGTTTTCATTTCTGATTGAGGCAGAGCAAAATATTATTTACTATCAACGACTTTTTTTTGTAAAGATAAATTGGTTCAAAGTCAAGAAAATATGTCGAAATGTAAAACATTTGCATCAACTGCTTATCTCTTTGCCACACTCTACGCATATATATTTTTCTACCCTCACACACACACACATACACACACACACACATATATATATATATATATATATATATATATATATATATATATATATGTGTGTGTGTATGTAGAAAAATACCTGTCCAATGATGGGTAAAATTAATTTCCAAACGGAACATGATATAATAAAACTAAACCTTATGTCTAGAATCTTTATCCTAATGTTGATCAAAATTCATTACATGATTTAGATTTGAGAAACTGTCTTATATGTAAAGTTTAAACTTAAGAGGTCTATATCCGCTCCCTGGGTGGTAGTTGTTCAGTACCTGGGTATGTAAATTTTTACTGTTTTATAACTTGTACAAAGAAAAATATTTGTGAAATTTTGTGGAAAAAATGCTACTTTGTATTTACACGAGAGAGTAATTAACTACGATGAATGTGTTGTTTTATTGGCCCCAAAAATTATAAATGATATTTTAAACAAAAATAATTCATTTTGAACAAATGCTGAATGCCCATTATGTCTACATTCTTTGAAGAGTTATTTAGTTAAACAAATATTTATCTGATGTTTATTTATGTTATTATGCTATTTTAATTTCTTTCAATTCATAAAACACGTATTTAGTTAAAAAATAAGTCTTTTACTTGCATGAGATGCGAACTCGTAAAACATCGTAAAAAAGTACTGCCATAGATGAGTACTCTTCCTATTCTTTTTGTCAACCAATCATATGTTTCTATTTGTGTATAAACAAACTCCCAAAACAGCATAACTTTTTAAAGTATATATATATATATATATATATATATATATATATATATATATATATATATATATATATATGCTTTAACAAGGAAAAATTTAATTTCCGTAAACTTAGATTAAAATAAATATTATTTATTTAAAAAACACATTGTTACGGTTTTCTAAAAAAAAAAAATACTCTTACGAAACAATGTTTGTAAAATATGTCAACACCTCTACTAATATATATATATATATATATATATATATATATATATATATTCCATGAAAAATGCCAGTATATTGAAATCATATGCCCTTAAGGGTTAAGATGAAAATTCATATACACTAAATGTACAAAAGCAAGGAAATTCCCAAATTTTTACACTTTTATTGTCATTAAGGGTATGAGTACATATCAACCAAACCATTTCATTATCACATCACTACAGTATAAATCTCTATGCATGAGTGGATGAAGTGTGTGAGGTGCACTGAAGTAAAATACATAGCCATGTTGTGCTTGCATACCCTTAATGACAATAAAAGTGTAAAAATTTGGGAATTTCCTTGCTTTTGTACATTTAGTGTATATGAATTTTCATCTTAACTCTATTATGGGCATATGATTTCAGTATACTGGCATTTATCATGGAATGTCACTACGTTTGTAAAGGCTATGCCTTAATACAATGCCTTCTCATAACTGATATAGTTGGTAGTTTGACTAATCAAGGTATATGGTAAACTGAAATTAATATGCCATCAACTAGACACTAGAACCTCTATCTTTGCCAAAAATCAGCTGAATCCATCAAATGGTCGATATATTTTATATAAATAAAGTGTATGAATACTGGTCATTTTTAAGGTTTTTTGAAATTTTCTGGAAAACTAAGGTATATGGTAAACTGAAATTAAAATGCCATCAACTAGACCCTAGAACCTCTATCTCTGCCAAAAATCAGCTGAATCCATCAAATAGTTGATGAGATACAGGGTGGCACATACGTACATACACACAGATAACATGATTTCATGATTGAACTTTCTGGATCTCTGGGTTGCCTTGACTAATGATGCTAAAATTCTACACACTTATAGAACCTATCAAACAAAAATTTTGTGCAAAGTTTTAACTAATTTGGTTTATTGGTTTTTGAGTTATGATTGATCAAAGAAATGAGATTTCCAACATAGGTCATTCATGAAGTCTATTAAGGAATAGAGCGCTCTCTCGCCTCCATTGATAGATATATATATATATATATATATATATATATATATATATATCCATGCCAAACACATAAGATTCCTTCTATTTTTCTATTATCCACTTCTCTTATTTATTTCTTATATATTTCTTCTCCAATGTCATCTTATGAATTTGAAAATAACATGAGCTTCCCTTTCTTTCTCTTTCTCTCGTCTACTATCTCTCTTCTTTTTCTATTTTTCCCCTCTTTATCTCTGTCTGCCATTTTCTTTAACTTTAAAAAACATCTTCATTTATTTCTGAGGAAGTTTTTTGGTAATAAAGACGAAATATTAAAAAGCACACCATATGAGTTGATTGTAGTTTTTGTTATGTTCGCTTTTGCTGTACACATCTCTTTCTCTCTCTCTCTCTCTCTCTCTCTCTCTCTCTCTCTCGTATAAATAATATTATTGTATATGGCTCATATTGCTAACATTCAAAATATTTCTTTTTTTAGTAAGTGTTCATTGATCTCATTTCTCAATTCAACATTTTTATTGCCAAATAAGTTCATTTCACAGGTGAAAAATATTCGCTATTGAATAGGTGAATATTTTGAATGAATAGTTATTTTGTTGTATTAAGACATGAATATATGTGTGTGTGTTTCTTGGCTGAATCAACTTTCTTCACATTTGACAAATAAAAAAAATAGCCTAATGGAAAGCCTAAAAGTGAATAGAAAGTGTGAGTGACACCTTAGGTGTCAGAGGTGACACCAGAATGGAAGTTACTGAAACTATATTACTTCCGGGCGGAGTTTTCTGTTTCTTGGCATCTGCGGTGCTGTCCCCAGTTGGACAAGCTATCCGTCTATCTGTCGATCTTGCATACGAAAATAGCCTATCTTTCTTATATTGTCCGTGACTGTTCTTCTCTTTGTAATAAACCGTTATTAAAAATACTAAACATCGGCGTCTGAGTGGTTTTGCATTGACAGACAAGCAGGAACCCGACAATGACATGGGTGTACAAGGGTTTATCCATGCACCGGGTAAGTGACAACATAACAAAAGTATGTTAGATTCAACAGGTGTTTTGAGAAGATGCGATGTGTAACACAAATTAAGAAGTGGTTCAACCGATTCAAAAATGGCCGCACATCAGCGGATAGTGACCAGCGTTCTGGCAGGCCTCAAACTGCTCGGAGTTCAGCAGAGGGTGCGAAAAAAGAGATAATGCAGAACGCAACGGCAGAGATGAACACCATTCCAAAAGAAGACTTCCAAAGGTGTTTCCGGCAGTGGATAGATCGGTGGGATAAGTGTGTGTAAGCACTTTGAAGGGGATTAGGGTCCCAACCCTGTCACGTATTTGAAATATTTTTTTCTGGTCAAAGGTCGGATACGTTTTAGACAGGCCTCGTATATATATATATATATATATATATATATATATTTAACACCTCGTATATGTTATCTGCCTGAAGAAATGTACTGAAAAATCATAATGGACTTGTACGATTTCATATATATATATATATATAGTTATCCAAGGACACGTGTTTTGTCGTCTCTAAGACTCATCAGTGTGCCTAGATACAGCGAGATTCGAAACGCAGACCTCAACGGTTCGTGTCCGGTGCTTTACTGACTGAGTTATCAAATCTGTTACTTATAGTGCAAGAAATTATATCATATATACTATGTATATATAATATATATATATATATATATATATAATTAATATGGCTTTTATGGGGAATTTATTATATTGTCATGGGACCTCGGTGGTGTCAATGTTTTAAGATTTAAGAACTCCATCCAACCGCCTTCATCAATCTTTAAGAATATTAATTAGTGGTTAGACTAATCCAAAAGTGACCAGAAATTTTGCCAGACAGAAGAATCTAATTCCCAGTCGTATTTGACATTCCGATATTTATATGCAATGTGATTTGCACAGAGATAAGTGTATGCAGCCTAACACACACACACATATATATATATATGTATATGTATATATGTATATGTATATATATATGTATGTATATATATATATATGTATATATATATACTGACTGTTGTAAACGTAACTGCTGTTTCAAGTCTCATGAGTGTTGTCAGATGTTTAAGATATATGCGAAGAATAAATATATTCAGAAAGAAGTTGACGAAACTAATATAAGAAAACTCTCCGATCTCCAACGAGAAGTGAGGGTGTTATCGTATCCAGTGTAGTTGAAGTGAGCCTGATGTGGTCCACTCTGTATATTCTCTAAAAATTAAATAAATAAAATAAGATAAGCATATGGATCAAGAAAGAAAAAAAGTAAACAAAATAAGTATTAAATTACAGAGAGCTCTTCATCTTTTTTTCTATTGCTCAATAAAAAAAATGTCATGGAATTTATGCATCAATGAGTACCAATTTAGTACCAGAAGCCTGGTATTAAACTGATGCACGGGTAAAACAAAAAATAAAAAAATATGAGATTGAATATGATACAGCTATGCAGATCACAAAGTACACAAATGAATACTGAAATGATTGAAAAGATTAAATGATTACACACGAGCGCATGTGATTAAAAAAAAAAATTTAAAAAAATTTAAGCATTATTTTGCTTTTTGAGTACCAGACAGATCAGACATCGAAACAAGCGCTCCTCAGTTTCGCCGTAGTCAGTCCCAGACCAATATGGATAAACTGAAGGGCACAATAAAAAATATATTGGTTTATTTTCTTAAAAATGAGTTTGGGTGATTATTTCACCCAACACAGAGAGTTGCTACTAAAAATCTAATACCTGGTTCAAATGCTTAGAACTTTAATCAGCGTATAGGGTGTCGCAGTATAAACGTGGCCCATTTGATAAGTCCACCAATATTAATATGATTCTGTACTTTTCAAGGTTGATACAAAGTAGAATAACGCTCCAGAAATCATTCAAAGATATGGCAGTATCGTTAATATTGGCAGAATTAGAAACATCCAAATGCAACAACTCTACTCTGGGGATCTCAAGCACCAAATGAATTACTTCGGAGTTAACTACATAGGGCATCATCACAAAACATATGCCATCATCAGACCATTTTAATTTGAGAATGATGTTGGAAGACAGTGATAATTAATAAAATATGCAATCAGCATCGAGGTGTCCATTTAGAACATGTTATAAAATTTTAAAAACATTTACAAGACAAGAGATTCTGAATAAACACTTATCTTAATGACCATTTCAGCTTTTATGAAATCCGAAGTTTTCTTGTCTTTCATGTCTGGTTCATAAGTTATGAGCGTGTAAATGAGCCATGTTTATACTGATACACTCTATATAAAAATATTCTGAAAATATTTTATACTGACACACCCTATATAAGATATTCTGAAAAATATTTTACTGGAGTCAGCTATATATTAATACTGTATTAAAATATCCTGAAACTATTTTATACTGAGACACCAGGGTGGGCCAAAATAAGGGTCCTATCTTTAAATTTGAATAACTTGAATTTGAATAACTTCCACAAAATAAAAGTTAAACTCACCAAACTTTATGGGTGTGTAGACTGACCCTTCTGAGATTTTTTGAAATAAACAAAACAAATTTTAGCCGAAAAACACTTCTTAAAACTTACAAAAACTAAAGTATTGTTTTTTACACTGTTTTGAGTTTTTTAAGCGAAAAATAATGTTTTCTAAATGAGGGTACGTTCCTTAGGGCTAATACGGCTCATGCTTGCTTCGGAAGGAGTCCTTTACTTATTCTAAAAAAAAAAAATAAATAAATCAATAAATAAAAAAGTTATGAATTTTTAAAAATAGGACCCTTATTTTTGCCCACCCTGTATATACGATATCCTGAAAATAGTTTACTAATGTCAGCTATATATTAATACTAAAAAAAACTGTATACAAATGTATTAAAAATGTTTTGTACTGAGACACCCTATATAAGATATTCTGAAAATATTTCACGGTGTTAGCTATATATTAATACGAAGACACCCTTTATAAAACTATCCTGAAAATGTTTTATACTGAGACACCCTATATACGATATCCTGAAAATAGTTTACTAATGTCAGCTATATATTAATACTAAAAAAAACTGTATACAAATGTATTAAAAATGTTTTGTACTGAGACACCCTATATAAGATATTCTGAAAATATTTCACGGTGTTAGCTATATATTAATATGAAGACACCCTTTATAAAACTATCCTGAAATGTTTTATACTGAAACACCCTATATAAGATATTCTTAAAATATTTCACGGTGTTAGCTATATATTAATACGAAGACACCCTTATAAAACTATCCTGAAAATGTTTTATACTGAAACACCCTATATAAGATATTCTGAAAATATTTCACGGTGTTAGCTATATATTAATACGAAGACACCCTTTATAAAACTATCCTGAAAATGTTTTATACTGAGACACCCTATATAAGATATTCTGAAAATATTTCACGGTGTTAGCTATATATTAATATGAAGACACCCTTTATAAAACTATTCTGAAAATGTTTTATACTGAAACACCCTATATAAGATATTCTGAAAATATATTACTGAACTCAGCTCTATATTAATACTAAGACACCCTATAAAAAAATTATTGTGAAAATATTTTATACTGAGTCACCTTCTATAAGATATCCTGAAAATATTTTACTTATGTCAGGTATACATCAATACAACTGTTCTTTTTTTATTGTCACACCTTGGTATGAAGAAAAGCAAGTGGGAAGATGAAGATAAAGAAGTGAGGAAGGAACGACGGTTTAAACAAAAAAAAATCATATTTTCAAGAATTGTAAAAACACAAAAATATTTCCCTTTGTTGAACAATTCTCTGAATTCTATTAAAGACATTTTATTTATTTTTTTAATCATTTGTAGCTGACATTTATTTCATGGCAAAATAGATTAACAGTAAATAAGTAAAACAATTCAATTATAACAAATAAATAATTTTAAAAAATATATAAAAGAATTTTGGTTATTTATATTGTTAATTTTATTCACCTAAAAACATTTTCTTATTTTAAAATTAAGTGGTCCACCAAACGAATTTCAATGCACTAATTAAGTGGTCCACCAAACAAATTTCAATGCACTAATTAAGTGGTCCACCAAACGAATTTCAATGCACTAATTAAGTGGTCCACCAAACGAATTTCAATGCACTAATTAAGTGGTCCACCAAACGAATTTCAATGCACTAATTAAGTGGTCCACCAAACGAATTTCAATGCACTAATTAAGTGGTCCACCAAACGAATTTCAATGCACTAATTAAGTGGTCCACCAAACGAATTTCAATGCACTAATTAAGTGGTCCACCAAACGAATTTCAATGCACTAATTAAGTGGTCCACCAAACGAATTTCAATGCACTAATTAAGTGGTCCACCAAACAAATTTCAATGCACTAATTAAGTGGTCCACCAAACGAATTTCAATGCACTAATTAAGTGGTCCACCAAACGAATTTCAATGCACTAATTAAGTGGTCCACCAAACGAATTTCAATGCACTAATTAAGTGGTCCACCAAACGAATTTCAATGCACTAATTAAGTGGTCCACCAAACGAATTTCAATGCACTAATTAAGTGGTCCACCAAACGAATTTCAATGCACTAATTAAGTAGTCCACCAAACGAATTTCAATGCACTAATTAAGTGGTCCACCAAACGAATTTCAATGCACTAATTAAGTAGTCCACCAAACGAATTTCAATGCACTAATTAAGTGGTCCACCAAACGAATTTCAATGCACTAATTAAGTGGTCCACCAAACGAATTTCAATGCACTAATTAAGTGGTCCACCAAACGAATTTCAATGCACTAATTAAGTGGTCCACCAAACGAATTTCAATGCACTAATTAAGTGGTCCACCAAACGAATTTCAATGCACTAATTTCAAATTCTATGTAACTTGCACTTGATGCCTTTGCATGCTGCGTTTTTACCAGCAGCTTACGAAATTAAAAAAACAGAAATGTCTACATGGATCTATCCTGTCTGACCTTAGCTTGTAATAAGTAGCATATGTTAAAGAGCATATGTTGTGAACGTCATCATCATCATCATCATCATCAAATGTTTTCGATGTTTTTACTGCAGTGCAATCACCTGTAGGATGATCTCTTCACTTTTCTACAACCCCTTTCTCACAGAATAAACGTTGCTAGTCTTTCTCTGCTCTATCACTATTTCCATGGTAGGTGCTTGACTGAGCTCCAATTTCGTATTCCCTCTGTAAAATGTTCACAGCAAGAACTCTACTTTCTACTGCCACTACAAAAAACTTTATTCTCTTCCTTTGTGTACCTAAAACCAAAAGGAAGTTTCCATGAACAGAGTTTCTTTCTAAGGATTTCCCATCTGTGAAACAGACTACAGGATAATCGCATTCAAGTCTAATGTCAACAAATACTTGTCAGGCTGTTCTCTTAATCAATGTTTGCCCTTGTCCTCTATCGTTTTCAACTCTCTCATAGTATAGTTTAGCATCCAACTGACAATCTCAGTAACCCTTATCCTCGAGTGGATTTTGGTCTTCGTAAGTGGGGACATGAGTAAATAAAAAAGGGCTCCAAAACCTCTTGTCTCTCATTACCTTGTTTAGCTGACTGATCTGGAAGTCCAGGAATTTAGGTTTTCATGCCATTTTCTCAGTGGTTTACTTTTTTCTATTCTGCACCCTTCCACCGTTCCTTTTAGACATACTTTTCTCGCACTTTTGACCTTTTTTGCATGTGCGTAACAGTTCTAATATCTTTACTTTGTTCATCATCAAACGTTTTCTCCGATTTTACTACAGAATACTATCTATCATTTATTAACTGTCTCCAACTACTTTGTTTAGTTGCCTGATTGATATGGAAGTTCAGGAACGTACGTTATCACGCCATCTTCTTTGTGGTGTGCCTCTTCTTTGCAATCCTTCTTCCATTCATTCTAGATATACTAGATCAGTAATCAAACGGTGATATATATTTTACAATATGATTATAACAGCTGTGATCTTTGTCTCTTAGATTTGGTTGATGTTTCTTGTGGGTTTTTTTAAATTCAAAATGGTAAAAATAATTATTTGAAAGTCTTAAGAATGTTATAAATACATATTCTATTAAATTGTGGTTTGTTTTCAGAAAACTTTTACCTTTTTAGAAGTGATTATCATGTCACATCTGAACTGTAGTAATTAATTTACAATGTAGGGGTGCATACCTTTTGTAATGCTATGTCTGAAAGAGGGGACATAAGAGATCTTAGGATTTTTAATCGGCTTGCTGATTCCACAAATAAGGAAGGCAATCAGCTGAAGGATAGAGAGGGGGAATAGGCAGTTTAGAGCGAAATACAAGTGAAATAGTATAGGAAAGCAGGCATTTGTGATAGATATATAGAGGAGAGGTTGATACAGAAAAAGAGAGAGAGGGAGGTGCTTTTTATACCTGAAGGTGTATGAGCGAAGTGGTTGAAAGAAAGAAAGAGGATTTGGGATATATGGGAAAATGAAAAAGGAAAACCAAAAAATGGATGTTTTTATGTGTACATCAACGTTTCGTCTTTATTTATAAGACTTCATCAGGATGATGATATAGAGAAAAAATGTCATGCAAGTACAGATACATGTAGGGTAGACATATTGGGAGGAAAAATAAAATGAAATAATGGCCACTACTGGGTGGACGTACGGACGTCCACCCAGTAGTGGCCTGATGAAGTCTTATAAATAAAGACGAAACGTTGATGTACACATAAAAAACATCCATTTTTTGGTTTTCCTTTTTCATTTTCCCATCACGTCGGATTACCTTTATCCTTCTCCTCCCATATATATATATATATATGTATGTATAATTAGTTTAAATAAATAAATATTTTTATATCCACAAGCATATATGTTTCATGTTTGCAAAAATTAATAGTCCGGATGATATAACTGTACCACCAGTTGAATGATTTGAACTCAGGGACCCAAACAATTCGAATCCAAGCCTCTTACTGCTCGGCCGCCATGATAGACACACTTTAAATACAAGTGAAATAAGTGAAATATATTTTGATTTATAAACATAGTAAGAAAAAAAAAATGGTGTTCAATCTACCACTGGGAGATAACTCGCAACGTTGCTAAATTTTGAATCTTTTTTGCATTTCTCTCAAAGTGAACAGAGCTTAGACCTCCCTCCTCCATTTCTAAAGTACCTCTAATGCTAAAACACAATCAAAAGGGCTTGATATGCCGTAAAACGGACAAACTAATAAATAATACTTACTATAAGCAGTTTATAAAAAAGAAATTACTGTTTTATCTACAACTGGGTCAGAAGCATGGGTTCATGCCTTTGTCTACAACATGAGTGTATATATAACTGCAATATATCTGACAGGATTCGAATAATTGGAAACCACCATATCACTCGCCTGACCCCTAGCGGTAGAAAACAGAACACTTCAACCAGAGAAGAGTGAAAGCCCAATTTCCTAGATGCCCACTGATTGAACTTGGACACGTTCCATTGTCTTTCATATTCCGTGTGCTAAATATTTAGACCATGACTCGACCGTCTTTGTAATTAAGTTGTTCATACTTGCAAATGTTGGGTGAAAATCTTCATTACCCTAATGAACAAAACAATTCCTAATTATCAGTTGGCCAATCACTCAAGCAAATGTTTCTTAGACACCAATTTGCCTGCTCTCTTAGCAGTTCTTCACACGCGCACACCCATTTTTACTTAACCGTTTCTATTTTTATAGAAGAGATGAAAATGTGACGCTTTCGAATTAGAATAAATGTTGCATTCAGTGCTGAACTTATCTGACTTAAATAAGTAATAGCTTAAGGTCACACACCCTTGGGGTAGAGGCGGTGCTCATTTAAAAAAGAAATCGTGATTTTTCAAACATAGAAGGAATCTTATAATTATTCCTATGCATAATACTTACATTTTGCTCAGGAGAAAGATATTTTCTCTAGAAACTTCTTGGTCTTTCTTTCTAATCATATATTTCTTGTAGTTCATACATTAGATCCATTGCTCTTTCTGCTTCTCCTAAAGTCTGTTTTTACTATCGCTCCAAACAGTTTCTCATGCCTGAGGCTATTCTCTATCTCAACAAATCTACTATCAGACCATGTATTGAGTACTGTTGTCATATTTTGGCTGGTGAATCTCTGTCAGATTTGAGGCTTCTTAATAAGGTGCAAAAACGTATCTGTAATTTGATTGGCTGCACCCTTTCTTCTCTTCACCCTCTCTCTCACAGACGTGATGTTGTTAACCTCAATTTTTTCTATAAATACTATGTCCATTTCTTGTGCAAGAATCTAAATATAATTTTAAGATAAGTAAAACTTTGGATAATACTCATTTATTTAGGTAATTATAGGTCATACTATGTGTTACATCGGCCGTTCTTACACAGGAGAAACTACACCGGTTGTCACTATAAATAGTGCGAGTCACCAGAGACAAAGCACAGTCTTGTAACTGTCTAGCCAACAGCTAGTCACTTTCTTACTTTGTTAATACACTTGTTTAACCAACCCTCGACTTGACTTCCTTTATTTATTATTTACTGTGGAACAACTTCACAACACTATGAAATAATAAAATAATTTATTATGCTTTTTTAAGACTTTTTCCAAATACTATTACAGCTTAATACTATTATGAAATTAATAATTAAGTAATGAGATATTCTTCCAGCTGTTCAGGTTATTTTTTGTTTACTTAACTTTGCTTTTTCAAATCAAATAAAAATTCAAATATTAAAAGTTAAAGTAAGTAAATATTTTATATAAGATTTTATAATTTCTTCATTCATTAGAAAATAAATATCTCTCTTTCAAAAACACTCAGCTTATTCTTCAAAATTGTCTGATATATTCCCTGCTTCCTTTGTTCAAGATCATTTCATTCGTTGGTCTAGTGGTCTCCATCAATTCGCTGTTTTGATGCCTCATTGTAATACAGCTTCTTATTCCAGTAGTTTCTTTCCAATATTTGCA
The DNA here is from genome assembly GCA_963556195.1 of Sepiola atlantica. Lineage (NCBI taxonomy): Eukaryota > Metazoa > Mollusca > Cephalopoda > Sepiida > Sepiolidae > Sepiola > Sepiola atlantica. The sequence continues at coordinate 31,670,317 of OY744537.1, forward strand.
AGTTTGTGGAACTCTCCTCCTGCTGACTGTTTTGCTCCTACCTATAGTCGTGGTTTTCTCAATACCAAGGCCAATAGGCATCTCCTGTCTTTTCAATAATCATCTTTCACTCTTGTTAGCTCCTTACATCAAGTAGTGACATGCCTTGTCTGGTGCGTTAAAAAATAAATTTTCTTTAAAAATTAGCATGTTGTTGGACAAACCGGCTGTGTAACAATATCTAACGTAAGCAGGTTACACAAAATATAGGTTACCGAATGCGAGTGGCGTAGTGAACAGGAAGTCTGTTTCCAAAAGTGATGTAGTATTGTGACACATGGCAAAAAGACAAAACTAACCTCTTTCTCTCTCTCTCTCGTTCTGTCAGTGAGACGATGCAGACGTGTTTTGAAGGATTTCTTCTCTCCACCTACGGAGAAAGACTAATGTGTATCAAAACCCAAAAGGATAATGGTTGTTGCTATTACACATTACTGACTATCACAAATACTGTAAAAAGAGACAGACAGCCTATGCTCACTGTTACTATGATCAACACCCAATGTAACGACATAAAGACATGTATTGCTACTACTGCTACTAGACGATACTAGTTAACATACACCACTGATATTTTGTTACATGGCGAAAATTAGTCCTCTGTGTTTCAGAGGACTTCTTGGTGACGTGCTTTCCAAAAGAAGTTAATAAGCAAGGTTACAAGTTACACTGCATTTCGTTCGGTGAAATAAGTAATGATTTTTCTCATGAAAATCATGGAAAAAATGTATTTAAATAAAAAGAGGATTATTATTAAATTTAGTTTTATTTACATTTCTGTAGTGTACTTTCTTAATTTGTATTATTTGGACTACATTTCTCATCTTGGATGTTATTCTTACAACGTTTCGGCTGATGTAACCTCTGACCTTCTTCAGGTGCATTTCGTGGTGCAACGAATATGTGCTAAGTGATAATCAGTTCTATTTGACAATCTTCTGGAGGTTGACGGTTCTATCCTAATACGGGCAATACTAAGAATAGAATTACGGATTACTTAAGACTCCTACCAGGAAAGACATCAAGCTTCATCCGTGGATTAAATAATGGTTTCCGTTTGAAATCCTGTACAGGTTCCAGAGTTTGATGAGACCCTCCGGAAAAGGTCGGAGGTTACATCGGCCGAAACTTTGTGAGAATATCAAAGATGAGAATAGTAGTCCGAATAATACAAATTATCAATCCTCATCTAAAAAATTCTAAAACATGTTAAGAGCAGAAAATGAAATAAATCAATTAGTTAAAAGGAAGATTTTTATAAGTAATTTAATTTTCAAATCATTAATAAATCACAATAATATATAAGTATTAATAAATCACAATTATATATAAGTATTAATAAATCACAATAATATATAAGTATTAATAAATCACAATAATATATAAGTATTAATAAATCACAATAATATATAAGTATTAATAAATCACAATAATATATAAGTATTAATAAATCACAATAATATATAAGTATTAATAAATCACAATAATATATAAGTATTAATAAATCACAATAATATATAAGTATTCACATATACTTTTACCCAGATTTCTTGAGAGAAAAATCTCAAATTTTATACAACTTAGGGCTTCAACAAGAAAAGTTAAGGCCCTTGTTGCATAGTCTTTGATGAATGTTGTCTGTACTTAACTTACGGCCGGTATGCTAGACACTCATGTAAAATGGGTAACAAAGACGACATTTTATCACATGCAATCATAGATTAATTTCCTTGCCTATGGGTTGCTTCTGGCCACTTTCAGAAGGGGCATGAAGGATATAAATATCCCTATCTGGAATTCACATGGTGATCCTTCTTTTCCAAGTTCTAAACTGCAACTAATCTAACTTCAAATCTTTCTATGTCACATGATTAAATTAACCAATCCACTGTCTACTCTTATGTCAGTTGATAAGTTAACGCAGGAGTCAAACCTTGTAAATCATACCTAAGTAACCTGACGCATTAACCGAATTCCGGGAAACGGGTGGCGCCCTCCCCTACACCTTGCTATAGAAGCTAATGAAACGGGAGCCTTCAGGTCGACCTCAACTATGTTCGACGACTTTACTTTTTTTTACTGCTAAGTTGTATGAAGCAGCATATCTTTTCAATGGATGTGTGTCTTTGAATATGGTTCGCATTTCTTTCTTTTGGGGCTCAGAGTAAACAATGTCCTTGAAGAACTCTTGAATGGCTAGTATACTCATGAAGAAGGACGATGACAACGATTTTTACTTATTGTATTTTTAAAATATTAATCATAGAAGTTCCACTAATTACCTAAAAGATCAAATTAACCCTTGTCTATTAGAATAGCGTTTTCTACAATTATGCTTTCGGAAAGTGAATTTGAAAAAAGGACAAAAAAAACTGGATGTTACTTGGCATTATTGCAAGATTCTGGCCGAACCATTCTCACATGGTGTCTAAAAATCCTTTATTCTCCTGACGTTTCAGACTGCAGCTGCTTATTAAAGTTCAAATCTTTTACATGTCACATGATTGAACTTACTAATCAGGCATCTACCTTCATATCAGACTTAAGCTGAACCTAAAAAAAGTAGAGTGGAAGGCTGTCGTTTTGATGAGCTGCTACATTGAAGTGTAGATGAAGACACCATTACTTGTCAAAGATTACTCCACTTACCCTTGATCCGTACTTTTTAATGCTGAATGTTAGCAAGGGGGCATTAAGTACCAATTTTCTGAGTCATGACTTGATCCAGGATTGAGCCTCAGTCTTCCGACCCATTAGCGAGCATCCTAACAATTAGGCTAGATGGGCTGCTTTTAAAAAGGCATATTACTGCCAAATAATATATAATATAAATGAACATTTCCTGCTAATCTGTCAGTTGCTACCAAAAAATTATTACTATCCTCGGACAGTATTTTACAATGTTTCTGAAATTGCTATTATTCCCATTTTTTTTGTACGATATTCTTAACTTGAAAAAGGGCAAAACAAAAAACATGTATCATTAACCAAAACAGCCATATTTATCTGCCTTCCCCTGAGGACAAATGTAGTTGACACAAAAATAACCTAATATCTTTTTGGTTGTTGTTAAGTAGGAATTATAAAATGTCGTTTCATTTTACCATATGGCATAAAGTTAGCTAAACAAAATACTTCTCATGATGATCCTTTTTTTTTTTTCAATTTATATCTATTTATCATCTAATTATAGATCCATCTATAATTATAAGGAAAAAGACTGACTAGACAGAATTAAGTTGATTTGTCAGCTTAAATGCTATTTAGGTCTAACTTCTAAAATCCGGTTTACGTATTTTTTTATTTTAGAGAAATTAAAGAATTGCCTCGGTTTTCTACAAAAAATAGATATGAACTAACACTTTTTATGAATATCGTTTACGTTGTTATTAAATGTTGAGTTGCAATTTGATACGAAAACGATAAATCGTAAGGAATGACGAATTTGTAAAGGTAAGTTTATTTCAAAATATAATTTTGAAGTATTGTGCAAATAAGTGAACGCCATATTTATTTTGATCGGGTTATGAATGATACTAACATCTCTTAAAAGAAGAATCGATAGTAAATGAAATGTGTTACTTTGTTACTGCATTTTAAAAGAAGAACCGATAGTAAATGAAATGTGTTACTTTGTTACTGCATTTTAAAAGAAGAACCGATAGTAAATGAAATGTGTTACTTTGTTACTGCATTTTAAAAGAAGAACCGATAGTAAATGAAATGTGTTACTTTGTTACTGCATTTAAATGTGAAATGTAACAAAGCAAAAACTACGAAGCACCCCCCACCACTCAATTCTGAAAGGAAAACGGCTTACTGATCTCCCTCTCTCTTTCTGAAGATTTTTTTCAAACCAGAAGTTGTCCAGCACAGAATAAATTTTAGTCTATTCGCTAAGAATTTTACCTTCAAGATGCAAATGGTAGCAAAAAAAAGGGAAATGCAATTTGTGAAATGTGTGAATGCTTTTTAAACAGTTTTTAAGTCTGAACCGTTTTATGCTGACCGACACCGGCGCCTCAGGATTCTATCTTCTACAGAAGAAAATATCGGGTGGAATAGAAATTCGAATCGATTATATCGATTGGAATTTCATTTTTTCTGTCAAACAACACAATGATAATTAGCAAAAAAAAACACAAAAAAATTGGCTAGGTAGAATTAGTTTTATTTGTCAGCTTAAATGTTATTGCGGTCTAACATCTAAAATCTGGTTGACGTATTTATATGTGTTAGAAAACTTAAAGAAAATAGCAAAGACAACGTTTTACTTGGAGCGGTGGGAGTACTCATTGTGCTGTTGAATAGTACTACTATTGCCTCTTTGTATCAGTATGAAAAAATGAACTTGGAACTTGCTATTATAAGATATTCGAAATATATTATTATCGAAATCAGGACAATCCCCATAGTATGGCAAAACAAAAGTCAATTGTGCCTCGATTAACATGTATATAATGGATCAACAAATTCACAGAAAAATCGTCATTATTCTATGTATTACACAAGTGTTTATAATACGAAAACGAATTGTGTTTGCGCCAGCAAAAAAAAAAAAGGAATTGTATCCAATAGTTGTCATATTAGATTTTAGTTGCAGTCAACCTTCGGTTCATGAACGTCTCGTAACGGGAACAATTCGAATTTCGAACAAAAAATTCAAGCCGGAAATCCGTCGGTTTTCTAACAAAATTTCAATTCCCGAACCACGCCGACAGCAACCAGAGCATACGGTCTAATGAAACGTTAACAGCTCTGTGCAGGGTTGACACTCTAGGATTTTAAATCCAGATCTGTTTTTTTTTAAAATCAATCTGGCTTTTTATTTTCTGGAATCTTGGTTTTTTCTTAGGAACTCTATTGATAAATACCTGCTAAAATTGAAAAAATAATAATACAGAATGTGTAATAAAATGGTAAAAATATACACTAAAAATTGTCTTAATTCATAAAAAAGTTTCACGAAATCAGGTTCTATATTATACATTATAGTAATTAGTGAAAAGAATAATATAACTTATGCTTAATAATCTTGTATATTAACCCATTAAATATCCAACAAATAGTCTACATATAAGAATTAACGAATTAATCTCTTTTACGTTATTTTTAATGGTAAAATATAGTTCCGTTTTCGAACAATTTGGTTTTAGAACAGCTTTTCAGAACGAATCATGTTCGAAAACCGAAGTTCTACTGTATTTAAATTCTCATGAATTTTAAACTCGTTATAGAAACAAAAGAAGTGGATTAATGATAAATGTATTGAAATTATAATATAAGAAATGTCTTGCAAACAAAGTGTGTTTGCGGCTAAATTTAGAGACTAACTTATCTGATACTGCCCGTTTAAGTATAACAGGATAAGAAGAATACACAAGATAGAGAATAATGATATATTATTTAAATGAAATGTCTTGCAAACAAAGTGTGTTTGCGGATTAATTAAACGACCAACTTATTTCTCCAAAACAACTTATTGTATACTGTGCTTATATGTCCATTTCAGTATAATACCACTTGTGAAAGAAAATTCCCTTTTGCGTCACAAGGAGGACTTTTTAAACACGTCCTGTCCAAACGAAGACTAATTCTAAAAGAGGACAAGAAAGTGACTTTTCATCGTTGCCCTAGTGGTTGGTCAAAAATAATTGTCCTGCCCAATCAAATGGTGCTATTCTAGAAGACAAGAGTGAAAGTTGATATACACAATGGCCGGTGAAGCGGCCTTTAGTCTTTGTGAACAATCACCTAGAGATGGTGTCTCAATAAAAACACTGGTCCTCATCACCACACTAGGTTGGCATCAGAAAGGGCATGAAAAAGTATTGCTTCAATAAAGGAAATGACTTCCAAATAAAATCTGTCGCATTTCAGATTATCTATAATAATGACCTGGCCAAAGATAGGTTAGTTTGGAAGTCAATTTCTAAAATCCGTCCAACACATGACAGCATATAAAACAGACGTTACACTAAATATGATGATGATGAATTGACAAAGCAGACATTTATAAAACACTGGAAGTAACCTTTTAATGTATTCATTTCTTTCATAATTTCCAACTCATTATGCTGGTGCTACCAGATCAGGCTGTCTGAAGATACTGGCTTCTTAACTAAAACTGCACCAAACATTGATGTTGTTGTTTTTTTCCTTTCCCTTTGCAAAACTCAATCATATTCTGCAAAGCTAAAAACAAAAACAATATTTTACCTCTACAAAACAACCAAACCGAACACCATGAATAAATATTTGAAGATATAAAGAACTTGAAACATAAAAACTTTTACCAAAATGACCAGATTCAGCATTAAATAACCCGAAAACGGTTGATATGCCGTAAAACAATACAACCAATTCACCTCGTTCTAATGTTACCTTTTTCAGTTACATTTTACAAGTATAACAAGCTTTTCGTACTGTACGAACTTTACTCTTATTTATTTACTGAAAGAAACTTGTTCTCTAAATGTGCTCAAAGACGTCCAACCATCAAAATGAATATCTACTTCAAGTCCACCTGAAACTGTCTGGACTTCTGAAAATAATAATAAAAAAATAAAAAATTCTCGCATTTTTTTTTTTTAATCATATTAATCTTCTTTTTTTTTCAATCTTGGTGTTCCTTTTTATCAGATTTTTTGACATTCCAGAGGACAGACATGAATTCAAATTTCATGATGGCTGTCTCTTTATTTTTGTTTATTCTATGATAATATGAGTATTTACCGTCTGTCTGTCTGTCACACTTAACATAGATTTAAAATAAAAAATAAATTGAGGCGAATAGATAGATATATCAGTGTTTCTTATATACAGATAACTTGAGATAGCAAGCTAATGAGTGTAAACAAAGTGGGAGAGAGAGATATATTAATTAATGATTCTCTCTTTGTCTTTGTTGTGATGTAGTCGAAGTCGGATGTATTTTTCTACTTCCCCTCACTTTTTAGCAAACTGCTGAACATGTACAAATAATATTCTTTAACTACATAAACCTTTAGATGGTAAAAAATTATTACATTAATTATGTAAAATATAATAAATTTTCTGTCTGCATGTCTGTAACTAAAGCTACGTAACAGCAAACAAAGATAGTATTTTCTATTCTTACATTTTTATTTCATGAATATTCAGAATAATGAGGTCGTTGAAGTTTTGTTACCTTGGTGATACTATTGGAGCACAATGCTAGTGTGATTGCTACAGTTAGGAGTCGATGGAGTAAGTTCACAGAACTTTTGCCTTTACTAACCAGCAGTGTTACCACTGTCGACCAAAGGAAGAGTCTATCAGGCATGTGTAACCTGTTTAGTGAGGGTTGAGGACATGCGTTGCATGGAGAGAAATAATTAAGAAAAATGATTACATGGATGTGTAATGTGAGTCTTAAAGACAGGCTTAGTTCTAATGAACTCAGAGAAAGATTAAATCTGGAGAGTATCAGGAGGTGTGTGCAGAAGAGTAGACTTCGATGGCCATGTGAAAGAATGAATGAAAGTTCTTGGTTTAGTAGATGTAGATCAGTTGAGGCAGCAGGTGCAGTTCACCGGGGAAGGCCAAGGAAAACATTGGAGGGAGCGATAAAAATGAACCTGAGGGATAAATAAAAACCTGGTCAGAGATAGGTTACTTTGGAAGTCAATTTCTTAAAACTGTTTAACGTATTTCAGCATGTACAACGAACTTTAAACTGAATATGATTAATTTAAATTAAACTCTCGACCAACCCGACAATCAGCTAAATCCCATCCATTCAGTGTGGAGGTCCCCATATGCTGGAGAGCCTTGCACTCTAATAGCTTCTTTTCTTGAGCTGCTGGCTTTTGAAACTCCCTCCCTGCTCCCTGTTTGCCCGACTGTACCGTCATACAGAAATTTAAAACTAATGTGACAGCTCCGAACTTAGGATGACCTTCAAAACTTTCACCCTAATTTTCAGTAGCTTCTTACGTCTACACTGGCAACTTGCCTTGTTTGGGGTGAACTAAGTTTAAAATTTTTTTTTTTAATCCGAGCAAATACTTGCATGTACCGGGCACATGGTTTTGTTCGTGTATATTAATATGAGAGACTATGTCTGTGTGTATACATTAGTTTTAATTGATTAGACTTAAGAATTTGATGACTGTTGGAAAGAGTGATTGGTTGGTTTTAGGAATTTATGGCATGCCAAATGTTGTTGAGTCAGTTTATGCTGTACATATGCTTTGTATACGATTTGTTTGTAGATTAAGTTGTTTTGTAGGCGAATAGTGTTACATAGTAGTAGTCGTGTTAATGGAAAAGTTTGGAGGTCAGAGGGCGACAAGGGCGAAAGTTATGCAAATCACATGACTTCCGGTTGGACCTCTCTTACTATATTAGCCGGTGAGACTGGAATGAGGAAAGGCATATTTTTGTGTGCTTCCCCCATTTTATGCCGAAATCGTAAATCTGTTTTGTATACGATTAGTTTGTAGATTAATTTAGGGGTCAGTGAGGTCAGAGGTTGACACTGGGCAGAAATTATGCAAATGGGACCCCTCTCACTATAGTTGTTTTGCAGAGGTATATTTTGCAAATAAATCGTCTCTAAAATATAATTTCTCTTTGACCCATTCATGGGACCCTGACAGGTACTACCACTTCCCGTCAGTACAAGCAACTAAGAGGTGACTTCACGCTCCCCAAAGCTCTCTAATTGGGGAGTCACCACTGGATGCAATTTAAGGTAATACCCAAGATGATTAAAATAATGGTCCCTTAACAATGCATATTATCCTAAAGAGGGAGGGGGGGGGGCTTGTGTCAATCTTTTGTTTTTAAAGGGACCTCGATGTAGCATGAAATCTTCATTCTCATTTTTATGGTTTTAATAAGATTTAAACCTGAGATAATTATACAAATCCCCAAAACTTGGACCAAATTTCGATCATTTTCAGACCATTGGTCCAGGCCCATAAGATTATCGTTTGTCTAAGCTTATAACTTAAATCATGTTTGCGTTATTTTCATCCAGTTCTAACATATTTAATCTGATCCGGCAAATTCATATGTAGAAATTCTTAAATCGTCACCTTAAATAAGAAATGTGCTAAGGGGAATAACTCTTATTCGTTTTATAGTTATCGTTCTTTACTTTTTTACATTCGAGGTTTGCTAACAGTTATGTTTTCTCATTCTTTTTTATGGACAAAAGCAAAGGTTTATTTGTAATTTAGAAACTGGTGGATTATTGACCTATTCATTCTTTTTATTACTTACATCTTGCTTCGTGCTTATTAAATCAAAACGAGGTCCACTTCTAGCTTAGATACAGAACATAAAAAAGTGTGCTTATAGAATAGATATTTTATAAAAGAAATCTAAAGTAATGGATCCTGTGGAACACTGGGTCGGTACATATATCGGTTGTTATTATGAATTTTTCAGAATTTTTGAGTTGAGGAATTATAATAACAATTATTTTGAGACTGGGGTTCTCACCTTAGTTGCCACAATGCAAAATAATATTTCCAAGATGAGTCTAGGTTATGTAAATAATATTTCCAAGATGAGTCTAGGTTATGTAAATAATATTTCCAAGATGAGTTTAGGTTATGTAAATAATATTTCCAAGATGAGTCTAGGTTATGTAAATAATATTTCCAAGATGAGTCTAGGTTATGTAAATAATATTTCCAAGGTGAGTCTAGGTTATGTAAATAATATTTCCAAGATGAGTCTAGGTTATGTAAATAATATTTCCAAGATGAGTCTAGGTTATGTAAATAATATTTCCAAGATGAGTCTAGGTTATGTAAATAATATTTCCAAGATGAGTCTAGGTTATGTAAATAATATTTCCAAGGTGAGTCTAGGTTATGTAAATAATATTTCCAAGATGAGTCTAGGTTATGTAAATAATATTTCCAAGATGAGTCTAGGTTATGTAAATAATATTTCCAAGATGAGTCTAGGTTATGTAAATAATATTTCCAAGATGAGTCTAGGTTATGTAAATAATATTTCCAAGATGAGTCTAGGTTATGTAAATAATATTTCCAAGATGAGTCTAGGTTATGTAAATAATATTTCCAAGATGAGTCTAGGTTATGTAAATAATATTTCCAAGATGAGTCTAGGTTATGTAAATAATATTTCCAAGATGAGTCTAGGTTATGTAAATAATATTTCCAAGATGAGTCTAGGTTATGTAAATAATATTTCCAAGATCATTTCAAGTGATGTACCTAAGGGCTTTATTCAAATGCCAGTCAGATGCAATAACTATCTGGGAATCTCAAACAGAACTTTTTCTATGTTTTCTTCTAATATATAAAATAATATAAGCTTGATTTTAAAAGTTAAACCTAAATAGCATTTAAGCCGACAAATCAAAATTTGATTCTGACTAGCCAACTTGAATGTGTTATTGTTGTACCATGTTATTTGCAATAGACTAACATACTCTGTTGCAATTTGTTTTTAAAATACTTAATTTAATGTAGAAATTGTTAAATAGTCACCTTAAACGTAAAAATCAGCTAAGGAGAATAACTCTTATTCTTTTAATCATTTCATCGTTACTTACTTGTTTTGTTTTCATTGAAGGTTTACTAACAATAAAGTTTTCATATTATTTTCTTTATTAACAAAAGCAAAGTTTCATTTGTAATTTAGAAACTGGTGGATTATTGAACTATTAATTATTTTTTCTTATTTACTTCTTGCTTCGTTCTTGGTAACTCAAAACCAGGTTCAGTTTTTAGGTGAGATACTGAACCAAAAAGGCGTGGTTATAGAACATAGGAATATTTACAAATTAAATTTGAATGGAATGGATCCCGGGCAATGCTGGTTCGGTACAGCTAGTTATATATAAAGTAAATACATTTTTCACTCTTAACTTCGGGAGAAATAGCTTTTGTAACTGTTGTGGTGGCAACCATTCAATTGCATATACGAATAACGTTACACTATAAATGGCAAGCCTAGGTTGGCCTTAGTGTGTGTTACCTAAATGCCACCGGAAGTGACGCCGAAGAGCGTACATGTCCTCCCACCAAGACTCTCTGACTCGACACCTTTATTTGGTCATACTGTAACTATACCTTTTTTTTAATACACTTATTATTGCATTCTCCTTGTTGTTTACGTCTTCATTGTATTCCTCACTAATTATTGTTCAACCTTGCAACCACAACAGTAACACAAGGCATGTACATAAATATGTTTAAGTAAGCGATTTTTAGCAAATATTGGTCTATGTTGTTAAAAAAACAATATTTTGATTTCGATCGATTTCTTAAATTTTTATATTTAATCCTTATCAATATTTGATTTTGGGGTCTAATTTAGAGGAAGGTGGTAGAGTATTCACTTATAGTATTATAAAACCTTTCTGAGACAAGTATTCCAACCGGTGCTATATAAGTTATTGCTGGTGTTGTTATAAAGTTTTAGTGATATCATCAGGTGTCATCTCCAACATTTTACCGGTGAATAAATACTTTTGTCTTCACTCATTCTTTCCTTACAACTTTCAACTTTGAAACTAAAAACGTCTGACAATTAACTGCCAAAGACCAACCCCCCTCTCATTTCACTGACACCGCCATTCTCTGTTAAAATGGTAAATAGTAAGATAAAAGCAGCCACACTTGAAATGCTAATGTTATTATACCAAAAATCATGGCCACACACTGGTTTCAAGTATCCCCCTCCCCTTCCCCCTTTCCTTGGTTCTCCCCCTCTCCTTGGTTCTCCCCCTCTCTATCTCTGAAGACTAAGTGCTTTTAATTCTATTTTCCTATTATGCAGATACAAATTTCCAACAAAAGACACCCGCTACCTGATCATAGACCTTCCGATACAATCGCTCCGACTATCACCTATCTTAAATGCATTCCCTTGAATTACTCGTTGTTGTGTTTTACGGCATATCAACCCCATCGTTGAGTCATCTAATGCCGAAATCGTACATGTTTTGGGGTATCAGATTAATTTGTACGTTAATTTGAATTTGAAGAGATTTTATTTTTTACATACAGCACTTGGTTATCTAAAATGGTTACCCATTTAGTACTGGCCAGGCTTAATGTGGCTTAACTTTAAATGATCTTATGGAAACAGGTGTGTCAACTTGATTAGAACCGTATTTTAACTATATGTATTATCCGACGTGTTGTGCATCTTCTAATTACCAGTTGGATTAAATAAAGGGTCCTGTTCGAAATTCTATGCAGATTCCCGAGTTCGACATAAAGATTCCCGAAAACGTTGTGACAATAACAACATTTCTGCTTTGCACATAATACTTTTTTGTATAAAAAGTCTGAAGACGTTGCTGAAGTGTGTACAACCATTTGTGAAGTGTTATGCTAAAAGTGATTGTAACAGTATCTTAGGAACTACTTTCTAAGCGTAGGAATACAAGCAGAACACTTCTGGACATTTCTTTACATGAATCCAAAGCTCATTGACTTGAGTTTACGGCATATCAACCATCGTTCGGTCATTTTATGCCAAAAACCGGACATGTTTTTATATACGATTGATTTGTAGACTAATTTGAATTTCATATACAGAACCTGGTCTTCCCAAATGGTCACCAATTTAGTACTGGCCAGGCTCAACGTTGCTTAACTTTGCTGATCTTATGGGAACCAGTGTATCAACATGATTATAGCCGTATTTTACCTATACGTAATATCCGACGTGTTGTGCATCTTCTAATTACCAGTTAGACTCATTTTGCTGAAGTTCCATTCTTTCCTTAACGAGAATAAGCTCACCCTTTTAATGTTATAAACTATACGTACATATCTGCATGTGTATATTCCAGCACTATAACTCAATAACACTTGGACCAATTTTGATGAGATTTGAAACAGGAATTCTATGCATCGTTAAGACTAACATAGGTGTTATATGTAAGATTTGGTATATTCGGACTACTGTTCTTATCGTGAGTGTTTTTATCACAACGTCTCGGACGATGTAACCTCCGAACTTCTTCAGGTGTACCTTATCGAACTCGGGAATCTTTCTGTCGAACTCTGGAATCTGGAGAGAATTTCGAACGGAGGTTACATCGGCCGAAACGTCGTGATAAAAACACCCAAGATGAGAACAGTAGTCCAAGTACACCAAACTCTACAAATTATCAACCCTTATCTAAAAAATTCCGAAACATGGGTGTTATATGTTTATCTTAGCATGGACCCATGCACGAATGGCTATTCTTCTCGTAATGCAAAACGAAACTAAAGCTAACCATTTTATTAAGTTCAGTTTTATGCATATGTATTTATGCTAAGATAAACATATATGACCTATATTAGTCATATTGGTGGTTATTGTGAGATATGGGAAGAATATACAGAAAGAAATTGAATTAAACTCTTCCATTTATTATCGATTTACAACTGAAGAATTACTTTTCACTTAAGATTTCTTACTTGAAAGGAGCTGTGCGACACTTCCTAATCCAAAATATCTGCTGTCTGGAAAAATGCAAGAAACATACTTTATTCTCACAATCTATTTGAGACAACGGAAATAACTCATGGACAAAGAGTTACTTTCCCTTAAAATACAAAAATGTTCTTCATATTTATTTTCGAGATGAAATCTCTTGCATCTAACAGAATTCCTGTTATAAATCTCAGAAGAATTGGTCCAATAGTTCTTGAGTTATAGTTGAAACACATTCATGCATGCATAGTTTTTTTTTCTTTATTATAGAGACAAGAAGAATATCTTATTTAATGAAATACGCTTACTGCTGCTGAACTGCACAAGATATATCTATGTATACTACAAAACTGCTAGTGCTACTACTTTGTCCGTTTTATTGAAAAATACTTATTATACACAGTTCATTTTACACTTACCCAGAGCAAAGTCAGGGGTTCATACCTTATCCAACACTATGAGTTCACATAATATGTCTTACAGTATTTAAACTCCATGATTCCATGGTCGGCATCAGTCACCACGTGTTTACCACACTGCTTTCCTGCAGACAACATCATGGTCGTCTTCAAGTTTAATATCAACAGAAACTTGTCGAGCTGTCCTTAAAAAAAATAAAAATTTTGTCTATTGTGTTCATCGTTTTCAGTGCTTTAATAGTATTGTTCATCATGGAATTGACAATCTCATTAAACATTGTCCTCGAATGGTTTTTAGCCTTGGTAACTGATAACTCATTAGTTTAAAGAACATTTCATGTTGGGAAAGGTATGAACCCACAAATAGAAACCCGTGTTCAATTAATTTCATACAAGTAATCGTTCATAATAAGTATTGTTTTTCAGCATTCAACAAAGAAAACGGATTGATATGCTGTAAAACAGACATACGACACCACTTGAAAATAATTTAATGACAGATCAGGTCCGACTAATAGATGTCTGTTCTCGTTCAATTCATTTTTGATTTCCTGCTTCTAACAATTTGAGGAGGAAAGAAAGTAAATATGATAAAACATAGCAATTATTCCAGAACAGTTTTAAAAATAAAACAAAATAAACAATGAAAATATGACGAAAAATAAGGCCAACTAATTAAATTTACTTTTGTCATGAGTTTCTTGTTAGGAACGTGCCATGAAAAATCCTTCAAAATTCTGTTTATTTGTTCCGCAATCGTAAACTCCAGTGGGAAATTGAAGTTGAGCTGTTTTGACAGAAAACAGATAGAGATGATTAGATTGGGAATTTTTTGAGCCGAGAATCAAATCACGTTAGAAATCAAGTATCAAATAAGAAGGGTTCTTTGTATTATTATAGCAATTAATATCATTCTTATCTCTACACATTTTAACAAGTCAAATATTCTGTTTCTTTGTGTGGAACATTTGTTGCAAGCCTCATGCATAGATTCACAATTGCCAAACCGTGTATGATACATTCTCAGTCACATCTCTGTTGATAAATAAGTTATCAAATTAGAAGGGTTTTTTGCAATACTATCAAAGTTTAAATCATCTTTATTTTAACAAGGAGTGCATGGTTTGGATAATGGGTATTTTTTCTAAGGCTAAAAATCTCTCGAGGATAAGGGGTAAGGGTTTACTGAGATGGACAGATTGACAGGTGAATAATGATGATGACTACTATAAAAGGACTGAAAATTTCCAAATATCATCCACTCAAAACAACAGTCGACCCAGGAAATAACAATTCTTCCTCCTTTGTCAGAAACATCGTTCATAGAATGTAAGGACTCTAAGACAAAATAGGTGGAAGCAAGAAGCTGGCAAAAGTAAATAAAAGGTCTGCTTTCTACTCTTCATATACCATTGTGAACTAAGTAATCTGATTTCAAATCTAGTCGCGTCTTTTCTGTTCACGCTAATTGTGTTGGGAATGGTTAGGAGTCTGGAATTTTTCATCAGCTTTACTTATACATTGTTCATACATATTTCTCTATCTACAATATTGGTAACATGTGTTCTGTTCTCATTGTAATTGTGACCATAATGTATTCCTTCTTTAGTACTAATGTCTGTTATTTAGTACATAATGGTATATGGGAAGTAGAAAGTGGATCTTGAGTTTACGTTTGGCAGCCTCATAACATAAAAAGAGGCTAATATGCCATAAAATAGATAAATGAATCCTTTGAACAGGTAATGCAAATACTATGTTTCTTTGTGTATAATATAATTTTCATGCACATGCTTTATTTGATAAACAATATCCAGCGAAATCTTGTATAACACAAAGTAGCATTTGCTAAACATGTTAGTGATGGGTGCAGAAAGTAGGAGGGCTCTAAATAAGAGGGTAGAAGCCAAAACAGAAATCGGAAGTGACGCCATGAAGGTGGGAGGCTTTGTCGAACCATTTGTTTCTGATTCACTAGCAGAGGCAAATGTAAAAAGTGGTCATCTCACTAACCCTAACATGGTGAGACCGGACAATGAACACAGGTGGCCAAAGTGATATGGTATCTTTCTCAAATTCACCCTGGAGTCTGTCTTCCTTTAGTACGCCACACAGAAATTCTGTTATGTGTTTTATGTTGGAATAAACACTTAAAAACCCATCCACAGCGTTTGCGTGCATTTTTTCCTGATGGTGATGATGACAGCAGCGATGAACAGCCTCACTGCAATGGTGGTGGTGACAGCAGCGAACATGGCAGACCAGAAAGACACCCATATGCGTTGTCACAATAGCATCTGGTGAAAAGCTATACCCAAACATAAGTGGCAATCAAACAAACAAGGATCTTCCTTATACAAAAGTCACCAGAACCAACTTCACACCACTAAGAACCCGCCTTGCAAAAGCCAAAAAACACCTCAACAAGGTAAAACATCCAGTCGAGCCAGGGATGCGCTGGTTTTTCTCAGAACCATTTGTACATTGTGCAGAATAACAGGTTATTAGGCTACAGTTTGCACGAAATCCTGCTCATCATGAAGAATATGTTCCCTCAAATTATAATGGTCTTTGAATGTGTTTCCAGCATAGGCCATGTCAATGCTGCTCCACATTCTCGATATTTAGTTGCTGTCCACTGTTGTCAATCTCTTGGTTGAGAAGGTGGCTGCGAGAAGGCCATACGTGTGGCAACGGAACTCAGCTACATATCACACTTCCAGGAATACCCAGAAGTGGCTGTCTGAGAACTACCACGACTCAACCAGTCCCAACATCTGCACCTCCCCCAACTCGCCTGATTGTAACTCCATGGATTATTATGTGTCGAGCGCAGTTAAGAAAGACACCAACCGCACCACCTGCAACACCAAGGACAGGCTGATTGCCAGGATCCAACTGGCGCTCACAGATATCTCGAAAGACAACATGAAGACTGTGTGGTCCAGGTTCAAATCCTGCCTGGAAACCATGATTCAGGTTCAGGGCGGCTTTTTCAAGTAGGCTGTCTTCAATAAAAAAGATCCTTCAAGAGATGCACTTACAATCTTGAGAACAAATCAATTATTAGCCAATATATGACATTCTTTCTTTTCAAAAACTATCAAATTTGTCACGAACACCCTGTATAAAAAGTATATTTTTGGTGTATCATTGTTCAATGTATTTCTTAGATATAAAACTCTTTAGAATCACAGTACTTGTGTTTACATTGAAATAATACAAGGCGTATTTCTTTCACATTTGAAAGTATGATCGTTGTGTTGGCCGAATGGTTATGGGACCAGGGTTCATAACACTTGGATCTGAGTTCGAATTGTTCGACCGGCGATACGGTTATGTAATTCCATACTGACGACTGTAAAATAAAAATGCGAAACATATATATGTCTATGAATATAAAAATATTTTTTTTTTATTAATAATAATTATATATATATATATATATATATATATATAATGCATATTTCTTTTTCTTTCATGAGATCGAAAGACTACTACTCTTATTAGAATATAAATGAGAAATGATAAGATTTTGAAAAGTATTTTAAATAGTCAATAATTTAGTAAGATACACAGCTTTTTCTTGGCCTTTTGGCTAAGATCAAAGTGTAGTATCTGTTCCGATGGATACTGCACCCCATAGACTGGTATTGTCTTGGCCGTCGGGGCTTGATTTACGCCGGTCTATGGGATTGTCCTGTGCAGTTCTAGGAGGTCCACCCTCCCAGGCTTTGCCTCCCCTCTTTGGTGAGGAGTAAGTTTATTGCTTACTGTCTGAGGCGCCCCTACCAGGGAATGCCGACGGGGCTGCCCAGGCAATTTTTAAATGGCCAGAGTGCTCACCTCTCGAGCGCTGGCTTTTCAAACCCCACTTTCCGACCCGACCTTGGGTCACATCTTACTTGTGGGAGTAGGATAAAACTGGCCTTGTGCCTAACTCCTGGAGAGGAGTAAATAATACACAGCTAGTTTATGGGTGGCCATTTGTGGTATCCCCTTCCCCATAGCCACCTGGATAACTAAAAAAATAGCTAAAAGATCTTAGACATCAAATAGTTATCAAATAGTCATTTTAGTCATCAAATACACAGGCTACTTAACCGATCAGATAAACAAATATGCAATAATATAGTTTTAAGTTTTACTTCGTTTTCACATTTTTATTTATGTCTTTGTCATCACTTATGTCTTGATTCGTTAAAAATATTCGAAAAGTTATAAGAATATCTGTCACACTTATTAAAAAAACGATTTGGTAATTATGAACCAATTTTATTTTTTAGTTTCTTTTGTCGTTTTAATATCTTTTATTTTTAATATTTGTTACACAAACAAGTTATTTATTCATATCTCATTTTGTTTTTGATAATTATCGTATTTTTTAAAATTTTGCAGAGAATGTCAAATAACAAAAAAAAACATAAATTATGTTTTTCTAATGTCTGCTCAATTCAAAGTCACAGAATTTTTTTCTAAAAGTTTTAGCCATTGTACGTATATATATGTATATATATATCAATCATTTGAGGGGGGGGGGCTTTTGTTTGTCTTTTTGTTAAATACGGGTCAGTCAGGTTTTTTGGGGTTTTTTTTCGACCAAATTTGTTTTTGTTTTTTATGAAACTAGGAAAAGCCATTTTATCTGAGATTCGATCAATTTATTTTCAAAGGAGGGAAAAAGATAAGTTATTTCCTGTTAATCTGGCAAAATATCATATTCTCTTTGTTTTGTTTTGTTTTTTGCATTTTCTTTGCTTTTTGCCTTTTCTTTTCTGTTTCTCTTTTCATTTCTTTTTTTAATTTTGTGATTCTATTAAACTTTGCACTCAAAACTAAAGATTACTGTCTGCATTTGACGTCAAAAGGGTTCACATATTTCAGCTAAGAATGGATCAGACATTAGTAAATACTAAGCTATTTCTTTAATAAAATTATATATAATATACAGTTGGTAATGACTAGCGTCCAGGTTTCAAATCTCAGGGTTGATGTGCTCGTTTCGTCTAGCCACACTGATGGGTTATGAAACGACAGAACAATTGTCTATGGATGACTATACTTTTTATATTTCTTTATAATAAAGTGAAGTCAGCCGGATTCTCAAAACTTTTAATCGATACATTCTCTCATACAAAACCATTATTTAATTCTGAAGTCAATTACGGAAACAAATTGAAAGTCCAATCGACTTCATTGATTACATATTCTATCCGGCCGGATAATTTGTTAAGTAACACACACTTCCAGAGATTAACCGTTTATTTTTATTGGATAATTAAGATATGGTTATCCAATCGCTCCTTTTTTTTCGAATTTTATTTTGCAAATGAAATTCTAATTTACTGGATAAGTCTTTAATGTCATTTTATTAATATATACATTAGACATTTTCTACTAAATTATTAAAATTAAGACACACAATATGAATGCGATGGAGATAAAATAAAGATCTGGGGGGGTGCAATTTTAGGGAGCCCAAATAAAGTACATTAAACTTATAACAGATATTTGCTGTTTAGTATTAGAATATAAAAGGTATCCAGATCAATTTAAGATGCTATGCAAACTCGGACTCTTCCCATCATTAAGCAACTAACTGACCAGGACAAAGGCCAAATATCATCTTTGTCCCATAAATTCTGGATATGTCACTGATATCTGTTAGAAAATGGCCGCTCTAAAACCTCCTTTCTTTCCCATAAGCTGATTGTTATAGGACACGTTCGGTGGAATCTCTTTCTTCAGACTCCTTCTGCTAATGCTTGACAATTGACAAGTTTCTACAAATTCAACAAAACCATTAATGTCTACTTCCAAATGGTGACTCTGTCTCTAAAATCAATTCTTATATTGACTTAAAGCCGTCTGGCCGAGTCCAGAGCAAAGAAACTGCCCACCTCTTTCTTAATGGTCTGGTCAGGTAAATGATTTCAATCTGTTTAAGCAAGAAAGAAAAGTAAACAAAAACCGAGATTCTTAAAATGCGTCCATTTAATCAGTGCGTTTAATGCTAAAACTGCTGTTTCAAACTTGAACATGATGATGACACACCAACCGACAGACGAACCAGCATTTTATAGAGATCCTCTAATGCATATAAAATAAGACACGTCCATTCAATCTGCGCATTTAGTAATGAAAATGATATTTAAAGCTTGAGAGACCAACGGCCGGACTGACCGATGGGTAGAAATGCTTGGACATATCTAAAAAGGGGAATCTGGAATATGAACATTTTTTACTAGCATGAATGATGCCATTGCCTATTATAAAGAACTGTTCTTCAGAATTATGTGATCTATTCCCCGCTTCTTTTGTTCCAGCTTGTTTAACTCGTTGGTCTAGTGGTCTCTATCAATTCGCTGTTTTGATACCTCATTGTAATACAGCTTCCTATTCCAGTAGCTTCTTTCCAAGAACTGCAGGCTTGTGGAACTCTCTTCCTGCCGACTGTTTTCCTCCACCTTTTCAAGACTAAGATCAATAGATAACCTCTGTCTGTTCGATAATCATATTTTGTTCTCGTTAGCTCCTTACATCAACTGGATTCATGTCTTGTCTGGAGCGATTTCCATTTTAAAAAAATGTGTTGGTGCTACCTATTTCTAAACTGGAAGGAATGGTTTAGGCTGCTCTCTGGAGGGTTCCATAGTTTTAATTTTTCTCACTTTAAGATCTTGTGAGAAAATATTATATAGTTGCTTTTAACAGTAACAGCATAATAATAAAATAACGTTACTGCACAAACTTAAATTCAAAGTCAAACTTCCACTCTTTTGAAAATCACTATGATATTAAATTTGAAAAGTTTGAATTAGTTATCTTATATACAAACTAATGTCAGATTGTCTCCTATTTCATTGACAGAATATTCGTTTTGTCAGCGATTTCGACCAATTATTGTTCCGTTTCAAAATACAAAAATTCTAAGAAAACTAGAAGAGTACCCGACTCAAAGTCAGCAGCAAACGGTGCTCGGTCAGATTTAGTTCCTGATATTAAACTTTATCCCTAATATAACTTCCGACGAGAGTTCCAGTTTCCCAAATTTATTAATTTATTTATTAAATTGTTAGGTGAAAGTACAAAATAGTTAACAAAGCCCTCCTCTCTATGTTAAGAATGGCTTTCTAAATAATAACGTTATTATTTCAGCACAGTCTGTAAAGTGCAGAAGTTTGTTTAAAAGGCCACTCTTTACATGGGAGAAGGGGACTTTGTTAACTATTCTGTAATTTCACCTAACAATTAAATAAATAAATTAATAAAAAAGAATTAGTACAAAACTTGGCAAACCAGAAGAGTTAGCGACTCAAAGCAGGAAGTCTTTAATATCAAGAACCAAATCTGACCGAACACCTTTTTCTGTTTCTGGTTTGCCAAATTCTATTTTCAATCGATTTCTTTGATTTTAATATTTCGTCCTAATCAATATTTTATTTTTTTTATCATATTTAAAGGTCACCCATAGTTTAGGAAGCAACATATTTTTCAATTTACTGATTAAAAATTAAGGCTTAAGTCATTAATAAAACACAGGTTGACCGTTGATCTTTTTATGTAAATTTTCGGAAAAAAATGATATCTGTTTAAAAGACGTATTGAATTATTTCCTTATTTAATTTAATTGTATATCATAAAACAGATATATTCATTCTATTTGAGCAACTAATTAAAATGTATTTTCCTGCATTGATATAAACAGCTGTGGTGAAGACTTGACGCCATCTTAGTTTTTCACAGAAACAGACAGACGAGATCTTATAAAATATATAATTCATTGAATAAATGCTGAAAATTTCTTTAAAGGTGGATACTTCTTACTTTAGATGAATAAAAGAAAATAACGTGCTTGATTGTATACAAACGGTAGTCTCGTCATGGAAGCGCCGTAATTTTGAGTTGACCCATGAACCCCTAGCAACATTATTGAATAAAACACAAAAAATATGGAAACCACAATTTAAAAGCAAAAACGGTATTTTTACTTCAAGGAATTATTATTAGACTATCACTTGCTACTTTCAGTTGTGTAGCAAGAGTTGTAGAGTATAAGATACATTTGCAAATCTGTTCTATAATCCATGTACACAATAAATGACAGAGTTATTGCATTAATAAAATGGGTTACAAAGATAAAGATATAACAAGACTTCATTTTGCACAAGATTACATACGGACTTTGTCATTTTGAAGAATATTGGATGATAAAGAAAAAGAAAAAAGAAGTAGAAAAAAGTGAATAAAAAGTAATAAAAATAGAAAGAAAAAAAGAAAAGAAAAACAAATAATTCAAACCTTAAATTCTTCAACCCTCTAAGCCAATCAGATACGATAAATGATAACCGATTCTATCTTCAAAATAGCATTAAATTGACAAAATAGCATTAAATTGACAAAATAGCATTAATTTGACAAAATAGCATTAATTTGACAAAATAGCATTAATTTGAACATTGACGATACCCAGATTTGAAACCTCCAACTCACCGTTTCCAATGTTCAGTCAAAACTTTAATCCAATCTATGGTTTCCTCCTCGCAGATCAGTCAATACCATTGTGCAGTTTCTTCTTATCTATACATGCTACTATGCATTTTCATCTTTTCGACATAAAATGTCAGGTTATAAAACTTTTTTAATCTTATATCTTAAAATATTTTTATTTTTGAAGCTGAGGATAGAATTCTGTTTTTTTAATAATGGTTCACAATTCATCTAAACACATTTCGTAGGTCATACTTCATTAATACCAAATTCATAGTTGTCGTATTGAAAACTGTTATAATGAGTTTATATTAGGCTGGAATAAAATGCTAATTACAGAGTGACCTCACAGAAATGCAACCACATTTGGTATCAATAAACTTCAATCTAAGCTTGACTTGTCTACCAAGCTTCAGTCATGAATATACAACAGTCTTTTATCATTGTTCAATAATATAGTGGGGAGGTCACTTTGGTGATCGTCTCATCAGTAGGTGTGATCATGAATGATAATGACTATCAAAACAATCGCTAGGCTATTCCTGAACTGAAGATAAAATCAGGGCAGTGTCAATAGAGGAATGTGTCTGAGTTATTGACCATTTTGTGTGTCGTATCCAGGTATGCTTGCTTATTATTGGACAGTGATAAAAGTAAGACTGTTAGACATTCATGACTGGAACTTGATGGACAAGTCAAGCATAGACTAAAGTTTATTTGCACCAAATATGGATGGATTGCAGAAAAGATTGTGAATTTTATTATCGATTCTATGGGTGGCATTTGGATGGTGGGGGGTATCTTTATGATTGGCATTAATTGGATAACATTTAATTAAGAAGTAGGGGTGTCGATGCTGATATTTCCCCCAGAGTATAAACACATTTATTATGCTGTTGAAACTGGAGGGGGGGGGGGGCAGCGTTCGTCGCCCTACTTAGGGGATAATGAAGGAATCTTGCTTACATGGCAACCCAAGAATGGAACCTTTTGAACCAGTCGGCCAAATATTAAATAAGCTAGAGAAAGTAAAATGTATGAAATAACAAATCATCTGAGCTGTCCTTCTATCTTGCTTCCCAACTAAGAAGGTAGGAGTGCCAAAATTAGTATTTCACCGGGGGGGGGGGGGGATACTAGCTATGACACTAGCTACTTTATGTCAATGTTATCTCACTTGAGAGATACTAATTTAAATCCGAATTGCAAATATTAAAGAGCCCTTCCTTTATTCAATCCCATATTTGCAATGAAAAATCTTAGGCTTCCTGGTGATCTTGTCTAGACAATGTTTTAGTCATATTTTTTAAATAAGTCCCCAAGTGATGTTAGCCACTAGAGTGGTGAACTTTTGGGAGTTATTATTATTATTATTATTATTATTATTTATTACTCATTAGGAGTACTCACACAAGTCATTATCAGTGATCGCTCACTGGCAAAAATCGATGGTGTTTCCTGGAGTTCGAGTGACAACCATCCACCGAAATTTGCAATACTCTCCATTTTTTTTATCATCATTACAACTCACTCTACGTTTTCGCAACAACCGTTTACCATTGAGTTCCTACTGATAATGGCCGACTGCTTTCTCTGGAAATTGAGTGACTTTCTCAGGATTCCAGTAATCTTTTAGTCAATGATTCTTTTCATCCTTTCAGACACTTCACAACCACGTCTTCTTTCTAGGATTTTTATATATATATATATATATATATATATATATATGGGAAGAGAAGGATGAAGGTAATCCGACGTGATGGTAAAATGAAAAAGGAAAAACCAAAAAATGGATGTTTTTTATGTGTACATCAACGTTTCGTCTTTATTTATTAGACTTCATAAGGATGATGATATATATATATGTATATATATATATATAAACTAGCAAGAAGACCCGACGTTGCTCGGGATTGAATGAGGATCACTACCATGTACTTTTTCACTCTGCTCATACCACCATATTATTTTCTATGTTTTACTGCCCCTCCCCTCCCCCCGTTTCGCCCCTAAGCTGAAATGTTGGAAAACTGTTTAAATTAGTGTCGTACACATATAGTTTAAATATCATTAAAATCGGATATGCGTATTCAAAGTTGTAAAGATGTTCTGTACCCATGGATGACTTAAAGGTGAGAGCACATAGAGATTCGGGATCACTTCCATTGTCTCCCCCAAAGAATTTTATACATATGGCATAAATTTCATCAAAATAGGATATACTGGAAGTTTTAAAAGTGGTTACACCCTCATAGCCCCTTAGGGTTGGACTTAGAGATTCAGGAAATCTTCCATCGTCTTCTCTGGTAAATTTTGCATAAGAATAGACTTTTAGATTTTATGTAGATTCGCTAACCTTTCTGCCTATAGGGTACACACTAACGTCACACACAATGAGTTATATATATATTTCACAGCCATATCTTTTTAGGCTGCCTAATGGATAAAGATGTACTTACATGTTGATAGGTTTGTCTCCAGTATTGTCTAAATATATGTTTTTTTTAGATAGTACTGGAGCCCGATGTTTTATTAGGGTTTTTCTGTATATGATGTTATAAAGGGCGCTGACAAAGTCGCGATTTGGGAACTTCAGAACAATAAGACTGAATAAAATATTTCAAAATTGTCTTGGAAACGATCGTATGCAATATAATTCGTTGGTTTTGAATTATTGGAATAGTGTTAAAATTTTGCTCATCTCAACTTACTTAATTTATATATATATATATATATATATATATATATATATATATATATATTTACCATTTCAAGCTGTGCTGACGAAGACCGGATTTGGGGATCCAACCTTTTTCCTGTCAGAAACCGCCGGTCTATATGTCTGATTAAAATCTGTATTTATAAATAAAATATATATATATAATGTGTATATATATATATAATGTATATATATATAATGTATATATATATATATATAATGTATATATATATATATATAATGTATATATATATATAATGTATATATATATAATGTATATATATATATAATGTATATATACATATATATATATAATGTGTGTATATATATATAATGTGTGTATATATATATAATGTATGTATATATATATATAATGTGTGTATATATATATATATATATATATAATGTGTGTATATATATACATATATATATATAATGTGTGTGTATATATATATGATGTGTATATATATATATACACATATATATATATAATGTGTGTGTATATATATATGATGTGTGTGTATATATATATATATATACATATATATATGATGTGTGTGTATATATATATGATGTGTGTATATATATATAGTGTATATATATATATATATATATATATATATATATATATATATATATATTACATACCTTTGCAATCCCAGTTTCCTTGAATTTGTCTGAGTCTTTTCCAGCTATATTCCTTATACATTATTGTAACCATTTTTGCTGTTTTTTTTATTAAATCATAAAATCACATGTTGTTAATTTGGATGTTTGTATATGATGTTTGAATTAAAATCATGGTTGATTATTATCTATTGCAGGAATATAAATCTGTTTAAATCCGATAAATTTAAGTTTTTGTGCAAACTAGGACACCACTTACTATTAGACAACCTCCGGGAGAAGTATCTTCATATAAATTATTGGAGAAGCCATATGCTGTCATCCACAGACAGATTGTTTCACAGCATCACAGCTTTTTACTGCGGCTACATATATATATATATATATATATATATATATATATATATATAAAATATGTTAATGTTATTCGAGCATCATCAAATGTAGGGAACAAGCTCACATCAATTTCACCAAAAAAAATTTTTTTGCAGCATACAATTGTTTCGGCCTATCACCAATATATATATGTATAATAATGTTTCAAGTGTTCAGAGCATTTATTTCTCAGGAAGGCTATCTTCAGTGCTCATATAACATATAAGGTAGTACTCCAAACAGAAAAAAGGCTAAATTGAATTGCAATCTGTACTCATCTATTGTTTAATATGGTTATTATCTCGATCAATTATTTCCATTCTATTTTTATTGTTCATTCGAGTAGTTAGCACCCGTGCATTCAAATCGCGACATTAACGCACCATGTGCTATTATTCAGTATTTTTGTTTAAATCGTTTCCCATCGGCATAGATCTTCATTTAAAAACACAGATAAATATAAATGCTCTGAAGACTTGAAACATTATAGTTTGAAATACTACCTCATATTTTATACGAGCACTGAAGATGCCTTCCTAAGAAATAAATGCTCTGAAGACTTGAAACATTATTATAGTTTGAAGTACTACCTCATGTTTTATACGAGCACTGAAGATACCTCCCTAAGAAATAAATGCTCTGAAGACTTGAAACATTATTATAGTTTGAAGTACTACCTCATGTTTTATACGAGCACTGAAGATGCCTCCCTAAGAAATAAATGCTCTGAAGACTTGAAACATTATTATAGTTTGAAGTACTACCTCATATTTTATACGAGCACTGAAAATGACCTCCCTAACAAATAAATGCTCTGAAGACTTGAAACATTATTATAGTTTGAAGTACTACCTCATATTTTATACGAGCACTGAAGATGACCTCCCTAACAAATAAATGCTCTGAAGACTTGAAACATTATTATAGTTTGAAGTACTACCTCATGTTTTATACGAGCACTGAAGATGACCTCCCTAAGAAATAAATGCTCTGAAGACTTGAAACATTATTATAGTTTGAAGTACTACCTCATATTTTATACGAGCACTGAAAATGACCTCCCTAACAAATAAATGCCCTGAAGACTTGAAACATTATTATAGTTTGAAGTACTACCTCATATTTTATACGAGCACTGAAGATGACCTCCCTAAGAAATAAATGCTCTGAAGACTTGAAACATTATTATAGTTTGAAGTACTACCTCATGTTTTATACGAGCACTGAAGATGACCTCCCTAAGAAATAAATGCTCTGAAGACTTGAAACATTATTATAGTTTGAAGTACTACCTCATATTTTATACGAGCACTGAAGATGACCTCCCTAAGAAATAAATGCTCTGAAGACTTGAAACATTATTATAGTTTGAAGTACTACCTCATATTTTATACGAGCACTGAAGATGACCTCCCTAAGAAATAAATGCTCTGAAGACTTGAAACATTATTATAGTTTGAAGTACTACCTCATATTTTATACGAGCACTGAAAATGACCTCCCTAACAAATAAATGCCCTGAAGACTTGAAACATTATTATAGTTTGAAGTACTACCTCATGTTTTATACGAGCACTGAAGATACCTCCCTAAGAAATAAATGCTCTGAAGACTTGAAACATTATTATAGTTTGAAATACTACCTCATATTTTATACGAGCACTGAAAATGACCTCCCTAACAAATAAATGCCCTGAAGACTTTATTATAATAAAACATTATTATAGTTTGAAGTACTACCTCATGTTTTATACGAGCACTGAAGATACCTCCCTAAGAAATAAATGCTCTGAAGACTTGAAACATTATTATAGTTTGAAGTACTACCTCATGTTTTATACGAGCACTGAAGATACCTCCCTAAGAAATAAATGCTCTGAAGACTTGAAACATTATTATAGTTTGAAGTACTACCTCATATTTTATACGAGCACTGAAGATGACCTCCCTAAGAAATAAATGCTCTGAAGACTTGAAACATTATTATAGTTTGAAATACTACCTCATATTTTATACGAGCACTGAAAATGACCTCCCTAACAAATAAATGCCCTGAAGACTTGAAACATTATTATAGTTTGAAGTACTACCTCATGTTTTATACGAGCACTGAAGATGACCTCCCTAAGAAATAAATGCTCTGAAGACTTGAAACATTATTATAGTTTGAAGTACTACCTCATATTTTATACGAGCACTGAAAATGACCTCCCTAACAAATAAATGCCCTGAAGACTTGAAACATTATTATAGTTTGAAGTACTACCTCATATTTTATACGAGCACTGAAGATGACCTCCCTAAGAAATAAATGCTCTGAAGACTTGAAACATTATTATAGTTTGAAGTACTACCTCATGTTTTATACGAGCACTGAAGATGACCTCCCTAAGAAATAAATGCTCTGAAGACTTGAAACATTATTATAGTTTGAAGTACTACCTCATATTTTATACGAGCACTGAAGATGACCTCCCTAAGAAATAAATGCTCTGAAGACTTGAAACATTATTATAGTTTGAAGTACTACCTCATATTTTATACGAGCACTGAAGATGACCTCCCTAAGAAATAAATGCTCTGAAGACTTGAAACATTATTATAGTTTGAAATACTACCTCATATTTTATACGAGCACTGAAGATGACCTCCCTAACAAATAAATGCCCTGAAGACTTGAAACATTATTATAGTTTGAAGTACTACCTCATGTTTTATACGAGCACTTAAGATGACCTCCCTAAGAAATAAATGCTCTGAAAACTTGAAACATTATTATAGTTTGAAGTACTACCTCATATTTTATACGAGCACTGAAAATGACCTCCCTAACAAATAAATGTCCTGAAGACTTGAAACATTATTATAGTTTGAAGTACTACCTCATGTTTTATACGAGCACTGAAGATGACCTCCCTAAGAAATAAATGCTCTGAAGACTTGAAACATTATTATAGTTTTAAGTACACCTCATATTTTATACGAGCACTGAAGATGACCTCCCTAACAAATAAATGCTCTGAAGACTTGAAACATTATTATAGTTTGAAGTACTACCTCATATTTTATACGAGCACTGAAGATGCCCTCCCTAACAAATAAATGCCCTATAATATATATATATATATATGGGAAATATATATATATATGGGAAATGAAAAAGTAAAAAACCAAGAGATATTTTTTTTTATATATTCATCAACGTTTCGTCTTTATTTGTAAGACTTCCTCAGGATGATAATTTTAAGAAAAATGTCATACAAGTACATCGAAATATTGGGTAACCATGATGGGTTGATGAGAAAAAGTAGTAGCCGTGGTTGCTGACAGCACTGGACCTAGGTCCGGGCTGAGAGAATTCAGTGGCAGGGACTTTGGTCAGCAGCCATGGCTACTACTTTTTCTCATCGACCCATCATGTCTACCCAATATTTTGATGTATTTTCATGACATTTTTCTTACAATTATCATCCTGAGGAAGTCTTACAAATAATATATATATATATATATATATATATATATATATTACTTGCTTCTAAATGTCCACCCAAGGTTCGGACCAAGAGGTATTAACAAAACAGTATATATTTAAAAAAAATGTGAGCCATTTTGATTATCCATTCAGCTTGGATTAGATTTTTAGAATAAGGAAAATGTGAGTGTGCAAAGCCAGTTGAATATAAAAAAATAAAAGAACAGAATCATGCTGTATCTTTACCCCCCCCCCCCTCTCTCTCTCTCTTCCCATTTTCGTTTATTCCCTCTTAGCTATGGGTTAAGTAGTTTTGCAACTGTGGTGTTATACTTTTTTGTCTTTTTATTTTCCTTTCTTTATTACATTCGACTGTTAATCATCAGAGAGGGAGAGGGGGGAGAGAGAGAAATAGTATAACATAAGAGCGGGGGGGGGGGTAATCACAATACAGTGAAAGACGGGGGGGGAGAAATGGTATGAAATAAGAGCGAGGGTAAAAACAATACAGTGACAGAGGAAGAGAGTTATAGACAGAAACTTAGTATGAGATGGGTAACTTTTTTAATTGCAAATTGCAGCTAATTAGAACAATTAAAATGGATTTCGTTTTTCAAACATAACTCAATCCTAAAAGCAAGCAATATTTTAGCATGTGGTTTATGTGATTAAACAAATATAGGAACGAATACTTAGGGAAACAAACGTTGATTAACTCAGGTTTCTGTGGCTGACTATATTTTGTGTACTTGTGTACACGTGTGCATGTTGAAATAATTTTACCAATACCCCCCCCCCCCCCCCCGGAAACATTTTTGGAACCGAAGCAAAAATGAAGAGTCAGACTTCTGCTATAAAAGCTATAAAAATGCTGGATACAATTCTTCAGGATAATTTGAGTAGACAAATCTTATCTGTGTGTCAGCGGTTTGATAGCTACGTTTCAACCATAACAACAGTATAGATGTAGACTAACACTCATGTAATATAACCGGCTAAAACACTGAACAAAACAAAACAAAACAAAACAAAATCAAACCATATCATTTAAACAAAAAAAGAAAACAAACAGATCTTGAAAGAACGAAACTCAAAATAAAACTAAGAAAAGAAAATTTAAAAAGACAGATGAAATACATTTGCATATCTGGAAGGGAATGTGAATGGATGAAGACCAGACTGAAATCTATTCAGTTAAAAAGAAATTCTTGACACATTTTTAATCAGAAAAAGAAAAAAAAATGTTTGGGTGTATAGATGCGTCCACGAATCTATATGAGAGACATTGTCTGTCTGTCTCTCATCGGTTATCACGTTTCAGTTTGAAATGACATTTTTATCGTTAAACATACAGATTGAATGCTTTTTTAGAGGTTCTGTCCGTCAGACGGTCTGCTACTTTTTTTTTACTATTGAGTCACCACTTATCAAGGCCAAGAACCACTCGAAGATAAGGGTTAATGAGACAGAAGTTTGAAATGACGTTTTCATTGGTCTGTCATGCTTAAGTTTGAAATAGCATTTTCCTTAGTACATAATTCTTAAACTTGAAATAGTATTTTACTTGATGTACCATGCTTTAGCATTAAAATAGCATTTTGCTTGGTGTATTATGCTTTAGCATTAAAATAGCATTTTGCTTGGTGTATTATGCTTTAGCATAAAATAGCATTTTGCTTGGTGTATCATGTTTTAGCATGAAATAGCATAAAATAGCATTAAAATAGCATTTTGCTTGGTGTATACTGTTTTAGCATAAAATAGCATTGAAATAGCATTTTGTTTGATGTATCATGTTTTAGCATAAAATAGCATTAAAATAACATTTTGCTTGGTGTATCATGCTTTAGCATAAAATAGCATAAAAATAACATTTTGCTTGGTATATTATGCTGTAGCATAAAATAGCATTTTGCTTGGTGTATCGTGCTTTAGCATAAAATAGCATTAAAATAATATTCTACTTGGTGTATCGTGCTTTAGATTAAAATAGCATTTTGCTTGGTGTATCATGATTTAGCATTAAATAGCATTAAAATAGAATTTTGCTTGGTGTATCATGCTTTAGCATCAAACTATGATTAAAATAGCACTTTGTTTAGTGTATCATGCTTTACCATAAAATAGCATTAAAATAGCATTTTGCTTGGTGTATCATGCTTTAGCATGAAATAGCATTTTGCTTGGTGTATCGTACTTTAGCATAACATAGCATTAAAATAACATTCTACTTGGTGTATCGTGCTTTAGATTAAAATAGCATTTACTTGGTGTATCATGTTTTATCTTAAAATAGCATTAAAATAGCATTTGGCTTGGTGTATCATGTTTTAGCATAAAATAGCATTAAAATAACATTTTGCTTGGTGTATCATGCTTTAGCATCAAAATAGCATTAAAATAACATTTTGCTATGTGTATCATGCTTTAGCATGGAATAACATTAAAATAGCATTTTGCTTGGTGTATCGTGCTTTAGCTTAAAATAGCATTAAAATAGCATTTTGCGTGGTGTATCATGCTCTAGCATTAAAATAGCATTTTGCTTGGTGTATCGTCCTTTAGCATAAAATAGCATTAAAATAATATTCTACTTGGTGTATCGTGGTTTAGATTAAAATAGCATTTTGCTTGGTGTATCATATTTTAGCATAAAATAGCATTAAAATAACATTTTGCTTGGTGTATCATGCTTTAGCATAAAATAGCATTAAAATAGCATTTTGCTTGGTGTATCATGCTTTAGCATAAAATAGCATTTTGCTTGGTGTATAATGCTTTAGCATAAAATAGCATTTTGCTTGGTGTATAATGCTTTCGCATAAAATAGCATTAAAATAGCATTTTCTTTGTGTATCGCGCTTTAGATTAAAATAGCATATTCCTTGGTGTATCATGTTTTAGCTTAAAATAGCATTATTTTGTGTGTTTGTGCACTGGTAACTCTTCTTGCATGCCAGTTGAATTCGTGTCCAATGCTGAGAGGACAAGTTGACACGAATCTGACGAAGATAAAGAAAAAAAATCTTGTTTGGAAGACAAGCAGGTCAAAACTTTTTCGTTCATCAATTATTTTTTACATTTGAAACTGAAATCTTTCACATTTTTTTATCAGGTCGAGACCTAAAAAACACCGATTTGTATCACATTTTAAAAGACGAAAATCAAACTGATTTTTTCAAAACAAAAACAACAATTTAACTCTAGTTCTTTAATAAAAATTCTATCTACAAAATAATGAACAAGAAAAAATAACGAAAGAAAAAATCCATTTTTTTTCTGTGAAAAAAGCAAAAAAAAATATAATCAAATCTTTTTTTTTTTAAATTTTTGTTCACCCAAACAAGGCACATTGCCTTTAAAGCATGGATGGGGGGCTTGGCAGCAAAATATTTGTTCACATTACATTTAAATTTCTACATGTTGGGTACGGTCGGGGAAACAAGGAGCAGGAAGTGAATTCTAAAGTTAAACAATCTGAGAAAAGAAGCTATCAGAGTAGAAAATCTACTAGCATCTAGGGACCTTTACAGTAAAGGGGTGGGATTTTGCTACTAGTCAGGTGGGTTGGGGGTATTTTCGTTGAGGGGGGATACAAGTATAGTAAGTTCATAGTTAGACGACTATTCAAAACGGGTCATTGCAGACGACAATTATAAATTAGTCATTGAAAGCGTATGCTATTTTACCAATTTTTGTGAGAAAAGGGTTCATACCTTTCCCATTGTTTTCAGTGAATAAATAAACGTCATAGATCCAATAAAATGTTAACTTGGTTTTCTAATTCCATCGTCTGCATCGGAAACCAGTATGCCATAGGCTTTCCATCCATGTTTTCAATATAGTAAATGTATATAATATGTTTTAATCATGTATCGAGAGGTGGCTGTGGTGAAGTGGCTAACTCAATGTTTCGTCAAAATAAAAATAAATTAGCTTCTTTCCTTGGATACTGTTTCCCCCGTGATCGTCTTAGTTGGTTTAATTTGATTTCTATGTGGGAAATGTATCCGAGTATCCATTTTGTTTTGTTTTTCTTCATTAGATGAAATGTGCATATTTAAAAAAAGTAATTTATTAATTTAACAATCACCATCACTGGCCGGTTAGTGTGTTGCTTCATTAATTCAGTCAAAATCCACATTAATGTTAGATACTCTTTCTTCTGGAACTGTCTGAGTGGATTTACTTTGATTCCTGTCTGAGTGGATTTACTTTGATTCCTACGTGAGAACCGTGTCTGAGTAGTTATTTTATTGTCTTCATTTTTTTCATTAGCTGAACTCGGCATTTTAAAAATATTTATTGATTTTTTTTTTTTTTTACTAAAGAGTTACCACTTATCAAGGATAAAAGCCATTCAAGGAATAATGAAATGATTGTCCGTTGATGACAAAGAATATTATGGGGGGATCGGAAATGTTGACTAAAATGAACAAAATTTGATTGCTTACAAATACGATGTATGACAAGTGGACAACGGTTTTCTGACATTAGATTTGAAGACAAGTATGTTGTAGCCTGCAGGTAAACAGTCTTGTAGTAATGTGTTTAACAGATGGGAAGTTCTTAAAAAGAAACTATATTCATAGAAATTATGTTTAATGTTAGGCACATGAAGGAAGAAAGGAAAATTCTTTGTAGTGGTGGTATGACGGCAGTTCTTACCAGAGATTGGAGCTCAGTCGAACACGGGCATAACAATATAGAGAAAGACTTGCAAAATTCCTTATGAAAGAAAGGGGCTGTTCAAAAATGCCTGTGAATGATACATGAAGATGCTCTATATCAAAGGAGAGTAGAAAGTAGACCTTGCATTTACTTTCGGCAGCTTTCTAATTCTCGTTTCTCTTATTTTGTCCTTAATCCTCATATTCCATGAGCGATACTTCTTACAAGGGGGAAAGAATTGCTGTTTTCTGGGTACGAATCTATCCATCTAACACTTATCGTTGGCTAGTTTTTGAACTTGAAGTAGTATTTTTTGTTTAACTACTTACATCAAGTGGCTTCATGCCTTGTCTGGAGCGATTTCCATAAAAATAAAATTCTATGAATTGCTTGCACCTAAGGTAATAGACCACTCCGACCCAACATTTTAAGATAAAAGTTGAGAAGCTGATAGAAAAGATCGTAACAACTTTGATAAATCAGAGATCATTTACCGATGTCATCTTTGTGATTGAGATTCCTACACCGCTTTATATAGTCCAAAGTGAAGATTCCCCAGCTGATCAGATTGACAACCAAAACAACTGTTAGGTCGTTACAAAAATAATGGCTGCTTTAAACGCTGGGTTTTAAAACGTCATTTTAACACAGAATTTGTAGTTTATTTCTGGTAAATTTAAACATATATAATAATTAATGTGTTCTCAATAGTAATTAGTAA
Organism: Sepiola atlantica; assembly: GCA_963556195.1. NCBI lineage: Eukaryota > Metazoa > Mollusca > Cephalopoda > Sepiida > Sepiolidae > Sepiola > Sepiola atlantica. The sequence goes on from OY744537.1 coordinate 31,705,296, forward strand.
TTTTCCATCAGATAGAAATCATTTTTGTAAGCATAGAAGACCCTCAATGATGAACATGCCAAATCATGACTTTCGCCTTCTTATGTTGCATGAGTGCAAACTTGGATACAATGCCTCCGAAACCTCTGCCAATATCAACAGAGCATGGGCAGATGGATCCACAAGCTACGGACAGTACGCAGGTAGTTCCAGAAATTCTGTCGTAGAAATGAGAGCCTTGAAGATGAAAAAAGTAGAGGACGGCTGTGTAATATTTACAACGAACAATTGCAAGCACTTGTTGGGCAAAATCCACGTCAAAGTGTCAAAGAAATGTCTCAGACACTTTCTGTCAGCACTACAACAGTTTCACGTCATTTACAGAGTATTGGAAAGGTGGAACATTTTTTATGAATAAATGTATGATTCTGAAATCAACCATTATTTTTGTAACGAACTAATATTAGGATGTATCACCTATGGCCAACCTTAACCGACGGAGGTATACACACATATGTACAAAACAAAAACAAAATTGAAACTGAAAATCTTAAGAGTGGATCTCAAAGAAAAAAGGAAATAATTTATTTTAGAGAATAATTTACTGAGACCTGCCTTGAAGGGATCAAATACAAAAGAAAATACAACAGGAAGTTTCTCAACTTCACATATAATTGAATTAGATAAATTAGATAATGCTCCCATTATTCGAAGTGTTATTTCTGGCAGTATTTGTATAATTGTGTATAGTATTCATCAAGTCTAGATTTATAGAACTTAGCTTTCAGGTCGCCCCAGAGAAAATAATCATGTAGAGAGAGAATAAGAGATGCAAGCATCCTAATATCAGCAGATAATGAGATGAAGTGCCCTGAAAACAGTTCCCTCAAAAGTTTCATTGATCTTCTCACTGTGAAAATGGTGGCTCTATCTCGTTGAATCCACAATTTCTGATTAAGTTTTAGTTAGCTAGACTAATTTGAAAGAAAGGGTCATATGAGAATTTTTTGATAGACAACAACTATCGAACTGAATATCAGTACAACTCCGGTTAAGGCTAATTTTCTTTTCTCTTCAGTTGTGGACGTTAACCAGTTGTAGTCGTCACTAACGACTAAGGTCATACCCTCCAAATCGTGTATTATTTTTGCAAATAAATTTACTACAATATATATAGATTCACAATGTCACGGTTAACATCTTTCAAATTTAAAACAAACTAAACGTACCCGTGACTAGTTGGGTCAAAAACGTTACTTTGATTTCATTCAGAAATTGATAAACTGACATATCTATTAAGACATTCTTTTTGCATAACTAAAAATAATAAGTCTTTTTACTTCATTATTATTACTATTATTATTATTATTATAAATATTATTATTATATAGAAGTACTATTGTTCTTTATTATTCTTATACAGAAGTAACGCGACGTATTATTTTGCCATCTAATTTACATACATGGTTGTGGTGTGTAGAGACACACGTATGTAAATTAGATTGCCCCGCTGATTAAAAAGAGCATAATTTTTTCTCAAAATCCTCAGAGAGATATTAAGAAATATTGGAGAGTGGTTCAATTAAAATAGTAAGAGGATCGAGAAAAATACATAGATAGCTATAGCAAGAGAAAGATGAGTGATTTGTTTAGTTAATTATAAATTACAGCTAATTAGAACAATTAAAACATCATTTTCTCAAACATAACTCAATCCCAGAACTAAATTATGTATATTTTAGCGTGCATTTTGTGTCATTAAAATATATAGGAAAAACAGCCTTAGGAAACAAACGTTGATTAACTCACATTTAGTATAATACAACCAAAAACTACCTGCCATTCAGGTAGCTCTAAGTATTGCTTTCAAATGTATAACTTACATTACATATCTTTAATATAATTCTATTGTAATTTTAAAAACTATTGGTTTTCATTTAGATTACCTCCTTTAAAATTTAATGAGTGTAATATTTTAAGAAAAGTTTTTGTAATTTCTTCTTTTTTTTATTAAATTATTTTAATGAATCGGCAAAACTATCGCATATATATAGAAACATAGTACAATAAAATTACAAATAAATAACACCAAACATTAATTTGTTATACATTGTGTAAAAAATAGTTAAGAAAATTAAGCATACAAATAGTTGTGTGTTGGGTCTTTGCGATATACTATATATACAATATTTCAAATTACTATGTTGTATAATTGATGTAAATAGCAGTTGACCGTTTTGATGGTCAGGTGTAATAAATGGAAAGAAAAACTTTTTCATTTATTCATTTAGCATAGGTAACTATTTTACAACTGTTAGAAAGCTAGACACGCAAACTATGCGTGACTGAAAAATGAGATGCTAGAATAATTTCCCCCTCCACAAGCCTAATAGATGTGTTCTAAGCAGTAGGCTTGTCTCCCCTTTTGCCAAGATGGACTTAACCATTAGACATTATTTATGCTTGCTTATATTTCTCCTCGTTTTCCGCTGCCCGGAGGAATTCGAACCACTTTTCATCGGACTGTTATACTTGAATGATATTTATGCAATCTATTTTTTTTTTCTCAAAGACTAAATCAGAACAGGTTGTTTTACTCGAAGAACATTAAAGCCCATTTGTCAGGAATGTCAGTTTACTAATGAAAAGCTAATTCGAAAGATGAATTGCGCTGAGAAATTCAAATTGTATTTTCCATTTTAATATGGAGCAGTTTTCCTTTCATAAAGACTGATACAATTTTAATAGTCAATTATCATGCAAATGACGTAACGACGTTTTCCTATGCTTCATGTTTTATTCATTAGTTTGGCAGAAGGCAGAGAATGTTTCATCAAATTAGGAACTCGTGATAAAGACAAGGACGGACACTCGTCAGATGCGGCCATTCAATCTGTACGTTTGGTGATGAAATTGTCATTTCGAACTTATGCGTGACAGACTGACGGACGAACATATGCACTGACAGTTCAACAGAGGGGCAGGTCATCTATAAAGACACATCCACTCGTGTACGAGGCCTGTCTAAAAAGTATCCGACCTTAGGCCAGAAAAAATATTTCAAATACGTGACGGGGTTGGGATGCTAATCCCCTTCAAAGCTGGCGCCTTGTGCTTGCACACACTTAGCCCACCGATCCATCCACTGCCGGAAACACCTCTGGAAGTCTTCTTTTGGAATGGTGCTCATCTCTGCCGTCGCGTTAGATTCAGCATACGTTTGGAGAAGATACGATCTGTAACACAAATTAAGGAGTGGTTCAACCGATTCAAAATGGCTGCACATCAGTGGATAGTGACCAGCCTTCTGGCAAGCCCTAAACTGCTCGGAGTGCAGCTGTTGTTGAGAGGGTACGAAAAAAGAGATAATGGCTGCTGCTGCTTTCAAAACTTGATACCGGTCAAAAATTCAGAATTTAGTTTTTAAGCTGTTGGCTTCGGCTGTTGCTGCATCTTCTTCGAATACTCATGAATAAGAGAGAGAGAGGGGAAGAGGGGAAGAGAGCAAGAAAGAGGGAATAATTTGTTAAGTTTGGCGAATAGGAATTAAACTGCGAAGCCAGCTAGTCTAAAAATAAACAAGTTTAGCGATGTAAAATGTTCGTTCAAACTAAATTGTGATGGACCAACAGTCTCCTTGGCCTTTTGGGGGAGAGTGTAGTATCTGTTTTGATGCTACACTGCATCTTTTTTATTCTCGGTCAGCTTTTTGGGGAACTGGATTTTCCCAAGATTAAAGACTCTAACTTCGTGGGGAGGCAAGTGCATAAGGACCCACAGACGGACAAAGCATCTTACAGACATGCATGGACACCTCTAAAGTAACAACAAAAGAAACTTTCCAGATCGAGTGGAGATTTCTTTTGAAAAGGAGGTATACCTCGAAAATTAACAATATAACACCATACCATACTGATTCGATACACTATGTTGGTAAATCAATATCTAATAGAAAATTATTGAATTCTTCAATATTGTTATTTGATCCATTAACTGTTGTCTCATCTCAAACGGTGTTTGCAACCAAATTGCCTTAAAACAAACTTTTTACACACAACGCTTCAAGCAAACTACAACATCCTTCTAACATTGTACGTAGTGTGTAAGAAGTTAAATTTTGAAGTGGTGACAATGCAATTTGGTAGAAAACACTGTTGTATACAAGACAAGGCAAACTACCACAATGAGCATCCCATATTTTTCCCCGACTACTAAGCGAAAACAAACTCCGATTGGGTGGTATTTTTTTTTTTTTTTTTGAAACGGAGGTTTATCTAAAAATATTTTACAGAATATGACACCATCTATACCATCCTGGTTCGACACATTACGTTGATAGATAAATATTTATTTGAAAATTATTGAATTGTTCAATACTGTCATTCGATCTGTTTACCTTGTCTCGTATCAAACGCTGTTTTCTACCAACTTGCATTTCTAACAAAAGAAACCATTGTTGAATAAGAATGCGAAGTGCCATGCTCTGATGAAACAGGGAAGAAAAAAAACGATACCGGTTCAAACTTAAGTATAACAGACCGACAGACAGAGCATCTTATTGAGATGCGTGGACGCATCTTAGACAGACTCTTATTGAATAAGAACGATTACTAAGCATGCTGAATACTGATTGCAAAAGCCTAAGAAGAATTCGTAATGTTCAATAAATTGTCTTAGAACAAAAAATAGATAAAATCGATTGAAAGTGATTAATAAAAGTGCAGTGGACAAGAAACTGACGTCTGTTGATAAAACAACAACAAAAAACAATAAGGTTACCTACTATTATACTATCATCAACCTTTGTTTCGCTGAGATTTTATCCTACATATCACACAAAATACATGCTAAAATATTCCTTAGTTTTAGGATTGAGTTATGTTTGAAAAAAATGTCCATTTTAATCATTCTAATTAGCCATAATTTTTAATTAACTAACCAAGTGACCCATCTCTTGCTAAGTTTCTGCTTATCACTCTCACCCTCTCTCACTGTATGCTGTTTGCTGTTTGCGCCCCTGCTTTTACTTTATATGTTGTCTATTACATTCGCTCACGTCACTCTCTCTCACTCTCTCTTATTCTCTCTCACTCTTTCTTTCTCTCTCTCTCTCTCTCTCTCTCTCTCTGTCTCTGTCTCTCTCTGTCTGTCTCTCTGTCTGTCTCTCTCTCTGTCTCTCTGTCTCTGTCTGTCTCTCTGTCTCTGTCTGTCTCTCTGTCTCTGTCTGTCTGTCTCTCTCTCTTTCTCTCTCTCTCTCTTTCTCTCTCTCTCTCTCTTTCTCTCTCTCTCTCTTTCTCTCTCTTCCCCTCTCTCTCTCTTCCCCTCTCTCTCTCTTCCTCTCACTCTCTCTCTCTTTCTCTCACTCTCTCTCTCTTTCTCTCACTCTCTCTCTCTTTCTCTCTCTTTTTCTCACTCACTTTCTCTCACTCTCTCTTTTTCTCTCTCTGTTTATTAACAATCAAGGCAATGAAGAAAGGAAATAAGAAAAAGATTTGAATAGTCCATAAAAAGCAAAAGGAACGCAGGTGATGCCCTCCAAGTTTCCGTATCCTATGTAGCTTCCCCTGTCTACGTAGATGTCGAAGTACGGTTCCGGATTCGGTACGAACACCTCCTCGTTGTTCTTTGTCAGCCATTCTCCGCATATTATTTTGTCGATGGTGAAACCCTGGCTGATCACTCTGTACGACGTTGCCGAATGTAATGTCTGTTCCCATTTAGGTCTTGTTAACCAGGTAGTTAGGAAGTAGGGGACCAGGTAGTTCCCCGATTCCGGCTGTGCCCAAGCGAAGTGTCCGACGTTGTGTATACCCTCTGTCATGCTTCCGTGGTATTTCTTGAAGTGCCCGGTGATGCTGTTCATGTCCGTTGTTTTGACTAGGTCTTTGAACCGACGCTTGATGCAGTAGAAGTGCTCCTCGTGACAGAAATCCAAGCAGTCCCGTATCTTTTGAGTCTTCGTAGAATTGTTCATCCGCTTCCTGTGTCTTGTTCTTTCCGTAGTTGAAGTTGTGTCGTTTAGCGGCCCAGTCTAGTTTATTTAGTGGTGGTAGGTATTTATTTTCCTTTAAGTCTGTCCCCGGCCCTAGGAATCTGTGGTACGGAACTGTCCACGCAGTCGTTTTTTTACGTGTGCATCTCCTACGTAGCGGTGGCATAATGCCTTCTTTCTTCCTTCCGTTCTTGCTTTGTTTACGTATTGCGTCATCTCTATTTTTAGGTATGACGTCATTATTTATAGTATATATACACACACACATATATATATATATATATATATATATATATATATATATATATATATACTGGGTGGGCCAAAATAAGGGTCCTATCTTTAAATTTGAATAACTTGAATTTAAATAACTTCCACAAAATAAAAGTTAAACTCACCAAACTTTATGTGTGTGTAGACTGACCCTTCCGAGATTTTTTGAAATAAACAAAACAAATTTTAGCCGAAAAACACTTCTTAAAACTTACAAAAACTAAAGTATTGTTTTTTACACTGTTTTGAGTTTTTTAAGCAAAAATAATGTTTTCTAAATGAGGGTACGTTCCTTAGGGCTAATGCGGCTCATGCTTGCTTCGGAAGGGGTCCTTTACTTATTCTAAAAAAAGAATTTTAAAAAATCAATAAATAAAAAAGTTATGAATTTTTAAAAATAGGACCCTTATTTTTGCCCACCCTGTATATATATATATAACAAGAACAGGTACTCTTGAGATGCGTTCATTCAATTTGCACATGTATTAATGAAAATGCTAATCGAAACTAAAGTGTGACAGACTGACTTACCGATCGACAGAGCCTTTTTTTGAGATGCTTGGACACAGCCATTCAATCTGTATGTTTTTAACTACTATTTCAAAATTAAGCTTGACGGACAGACCAAGTGAATGACAGTCTTTTATAACTTAAAACATAACCTAATCACCACAAGTAGTAATGTCATTTAACTTTTAGCTGGGGAGAAAGAAAGAGAGAGAGGACGGGGGTATAGTGAGCAGACAGAGATTAATTTAGGATTTTATTTTTGTATATAAAAAAAGTTAACTATTTATTTCAAACTCACTTTTTCCTGATTCAAACAATGTAACCCGAGCTTAATGGGTAACCCACCGGGTCACATCTTTCTTATATATATATTAAACAAGTATAGATATTCTTAAGATACGTCCATTTAATCTGCGTATTAAATGCTATTTCAAACTTAAGTGTGACTGATTGACCGACTGATTGACAGAGCCACTTAAAGAGATACCGGGTCATGCCCATTCAATCTGTATGTTTTTTTAAACTGCTATTTCAAAGTTAAACTTGACGGACGGACCAATTTAATGACAGAGCCTCTTATAACCGCAATCCTAACCCTAATTCTTATAGAGACGTGTGGACGCATCTAAAACTACAATCAATTAATTGTGCTTAATAAAAATGGAGTGGGAAACAAATTGACGTCTGTTGATACCAAAATGAACAGCAAGTTCAATATTACATAAAAGAGAAGAAAAAAAAAACAACGTATTTGACCGAAAATCAGACAAAATTCACTCTACATGAAATGCATTAGTTATTTTATAGCTCCGTCCATAGTTACTTCCCCTTTGTTTCAGACACTTTAAAGTTCACTTGAACTTGATTAAAAATTTAATTTTCTTTCCTCATGCAAGTTCGATTCATATGAATCAATAAAAATAGGAAGATTTTTGTTCAAACATTCCGAACTCACTGAATGGGGAAACACCGAAACACACTCAGACACGTTCAAGTTTCTTGTTCATTTATTTTGCAGCTTTTGTTTTTTTTTCTCTCTCTCTCTCTCGTTTGTGCATCTTTTAATTACCTTCTAACTAATTCATGGCCGTTAATACATGTCTTTTATCAGTTAAGCTGTCCGCCATCTTTTATCAAGTAACATCAACCTCCATGTACAAATAATTCAATGCAAAGGAGGCAATTATACTAAGCATTTCTCACTTATTCAATGTCCTCTTTTGAATCTGTGATTTGTTATTATCGTTAGATCATCAATTTTGTGATCTGCATCGCAATTTCTATCTATATAAAGTCGGGCATGTTTATTATATTTAGGATTCACTCCTAAACTAATTAACCGACTATTATGAATTCGGGAACAGCTACTATGCGTAAGGGGTTTAAATGTAGGCTATATTTAATTCTATACAAAGGGGTGACATTCAAATACCTCTGAGTTTTGTAAAATTTTAGCAATATATATTAATGAATAAATATTCCCCTAATTTCAGTTTCTTTCAATGATTTTAAAGGGTATTAGGCGGCATAATATGGATACAATCTCTCATTTGAAAATTTAAATATTTCAAATATGCATGAAATTTGATTCATAGTAATTAGACACCAATTGAGCAAGATTCTCTGAATTTAAATTCCTTCTTAAGACCTTTTAACCATAAGCTTTAAATTTGAGACATTTTCTAGAATCAAAATCATGTGATCGATTTAAATCAACATTGAAATAAGGCTTCTAAACATAAGGTACAGTAGCATTATATCTTGATTTTAATCTTCGTAAAGCACATAAAAGTGGTGCAAAACTGTTGTATTCAGAGAATTTATTTTACCCGATATGGAACGGGTATTCGTTTCTATACATTATTTACTCCATTGCTTTCAAAATTTGATTACGTCTACAATAATAAAAATTATAATGTATTTTATTTGCCTCCTCTGCGGGAGGTTAGACACAAGGTCAGATATGGGTTTTGATGAAAGTGTTTCTGTGGAACGAACTAGATTCGAACCTGGCACACCTAGGTCGTGAGTCTGCGTCGTTAACCACTTAGCCACCGTGCCATTATAGAAATAATCAGTGTCTGTTCAAACATATTGTTTTGGCTAAATGAAAGAGACAGGTGCTAAATAAAAGCTCTTTGTGTAAGGGAAAATGATCACTCAGACTTAGTATAATGAAAATAGACATTATTTTTATTGTGCCCTTAAAGTCTATCTTCGTTGGTCTAGGTTCAGGCTAAAGCAAAACAATGAGGTTTCCGTTCTGTTTGTTGGATGAAGAGAAAAGAAATTAGTTCTAATTATTCCACACATGTACTTCAACTCTGTCATTTGATTTCATTTTTAACTAATGAGTCACCACTTGTCAAGTCTAAAAGCCACTCGAGGATAAGAATGAAAGAGATGGATTGTTAGTCGAATGATGAAGAATATTGTGAGAGGATTGTAAAATGATGAATGGAATGAACAAAAGTTGAGTACTTATGAGGACGGCCTATTACAAATATCTGTTGACGTTGGATTTGAAGATGACCATGTAGTCTGCAGGAAAGTAGTCCTGTGGCAATGTATTCTATAGACAGGAAGTTCTTGGAAAGAAACTCTGTTCATGGAAATTCTGTAGGCATATTAGAAGTGAATGTCTTACAAAGATGAACCAGATTTTAGAGCTCAGTCGAGCATTTTACATGGAAATAATAAAAAAGTAGAAAGACGGGCAACTGCCTTTTGTGAGAAAGCGGCAGTAAACAAGAGATCATCTTCCATTAGATTGCAAAGTCGATTTTCTTTTACTCTGTCAAGGTAAAAAATAGTGCTCTGAGTAGCACCTCCCCAGATGTGGCAGCTGTACTCCATTTTAGGACTTATTTGACTCTTACATGGGTAGAGGATTGAATCAGGAGTTCGGTTCCCCCTGAAGTGGTCAAATGATCTAATTATTTTTCTAGCAATCTTAGCAGCAGAATGGATATAAGTCTTCCATTTTAGATCTGTATTTAAATATATTCGATTTTGCTTGTGTACTCTGTGAATTTATGTTCATATCCTGCTTAAAACTGGTTTTCTTTTTTACCTACGCCTATCTGGCACAACGATGTCTGTTCTGAGTTCTCTCCTTGGTACATATAACACAAGGTTTCCCAGTTAATCCTTTCATTAGGTTTTTCAAGGTTTGCGATTCGTTTCTAGATATCAAGATACAAAGAAATCAATAACAGTTTTCTAACTTAAATAATTCCAAGTACTTCTGACCCTTTAGGGGGATCATTTTCCAGATTAATGGTGCAAAATCATTTAAGCAATTCAAATACATATTTAAAAGTGACTTTAATTCATAACACAGAAATAATGGACTGCAGAAGTAAGTTTCTAATCTAAGTGATGTAGGTTCAAATATGAGTTATCACTCCTAGATATGCATCATGTATAATTTGACACCATATTTCTTTGAAAATGATCTTGGAACAGTCAAAGGTACTATAATTATATAACATAGTATTAGAATTGAGCTTCATTGTCTGTCACTTACAGGCTCCAAATTTGTGACACAGAATTGCACTAAATTTGGCATGAAGCATCCTTGAGATGTGAGGTAAAGATACTACTATTACTAACAGCAATAAACACCTATTGGCTCTTAAGGTATTGGCCAGAATTCAACTTATTACTTCTACTACGGCTAATAATAATGAAGTTTAATCCTGCAAAAGTATTGAGCCGAATTTAACTAAATTTAGTATGAAGAGTCCTCGAGGTCCCGGTTTGTTATAGGAGGACAAAATGATACTACTACTAGTACTACCGCTACTAGTACTACTACTAGTAGTAGTACTACTACTATTACTAGTACTAGTAATTAGTAGTAGTAGTACTAGTACTAGGACTACTACTGCTAATTATAAACAAATGTAGGCTCTAAAGCTACTGGGAAAAAATTCACTGAATTTGGCATAAAGAGCCCCTGGTTATTATAAACTTAAGAATACTATGATGCTTAAATACAGCCTTCTATGTGAGCTAGACTAAAAGCCGCCATTTCGGTGTTTTTTTATTAGTGAATCATAAGAACGATAAATATAAAGAGTCTACAAATAATCTGAGACACACTTCATGATAAGCAATAATCTGAATGAATTGGTCATTGAAAGTGTTATCAATATGCCACCATGGTTAAAAAAAGAAATGGAAAACGACTATGACTCTTTCAAATGATCAAACATTTCAAATAAATGACCGTTTCTATGAAATGACCCAGAAGATTGAAATACTCTTGTTTTATTGAAAGATCAAAGAAAGAGTCATAATGATTTACCTCCCCTTACATTCTTTGATGTATTTTTTCACTCACTAGATGGCGAACTAACATAAAATTGTCTTGCTATAACCAGTCAATGAGTAAAAGAATTCTGGAAAGTGTTAAATAAGGAAAAGCGATTCCTGATAGCAGTGGTAAGTCTTTAAATGGTCACAAGATAGGAAGAGAAATCTAAAATCGCCATGGGTCTATTGTGGAAATGAGAAAAAAAGAAAGAAGATAAAGAGACATCAATAGAACTTTCCTCACTTCTTTTTCCTTTCTTTTGTTCCTTCGGTTTCTTTTACTCTATCTACCTTTTTCTTTTGTTTAAAAGAAAGAAAGAAAATAAAGAAAAGACATAAGATTGAATCGTAGACATTCTTGAAATATCTTCTGACCATTTTATGGAGAAACTGAAATCGGCCAAAATGGAAGAAGTGCATGTGACCGGTCCAGACGTGAATCATTCAAAGACAGATAAATGGCATTATTCTATAAGTGTCAATTCAGTTATTAAGTTAGAAATATCTGGTGACATGTCGATATCTTTAGTTGTGAGGCTGGCTGACTTTCGAGAGACTCCATTGATTAACTATTGTGTCCAAATATGTAGAATCGATGCTCGTCTTCTATGCCGACAACTATACCATTCCGTGAGAGATTCATTTACTAAAGATTATTGATTTGCAAACCAGACTAGTTTTCTTCCTTAATACAGGAAATGAAAATGATATAATTGCTGACAGGCATTTATAAACCTATATATGTGTGCGTGTTTATGTGTGCAAATATAAATGTATATGTATTTTATTTAATGAAACGTTTTTAGAGTAGAGACTTTATTATATATATATATATATATATATATATATATATATATACATATATGTGTGTGTGTGTAATAAGCAATAAAAAAATATTTATTATTTATTATATATATATATATATATATATATATATATATATGTTATGTATGTATATATATATATATATATATATATGTTATGTATGTATATATATATATATATATATATATATATATATTTATATACACACTAGAAGAATACCCGTCACACGACGAGTGTAAGCAATATGTATATAGCAATAGTTTTTTATTTTAACTTTTTCTGGTATTTAGAGGGGTGTAGGGTGAAATTACGGGTGCACACACCCCTAAATGGTAAAGTTTACATAAAAATAAAATAAATAATGTGCCAACGTTACTCACTGTATTGCCGAGAATATGTCTCCCATAATTCCTAATGATCAGTTCATTAGTTTAGGAATTTACCCTGCACATACATATTATTGATGTTTATGCTTAAGTTTTTTTGCGTAAATATACATTCTATGGATCATCTCAATATCTGCATGTCTTAACACATGTTAAGATGTTCAATTGAACCACCGGCGACCCGCCACTTCCCTAAGTTCTCAATAGTGGTTACATAATGATATAGTTTATCTCGGTTTTTCTTTTTGTATTATTAATCTTTAAAAGTTCGAAATTGTTGCTCAATCCTCTCCCTCCCCCCCCACCCAAAAATATTCCTTATGTTTCCATAAGACTATCCTTTGTTAAAAAAATGTTTAACTATAGATTTACAAACAAAAATTAAAATGTCATCTTAACGTGAATTTTAATTATGTCATTTAATTATCTTTTCTTACCACTTCCAGTCAAGCTAGTAATTAAACTTTTGTGGTTTGGCTATGCGTTCGTGCTCAGACATATGTATATGGATGTCAAATATGGATACCCTCCCACGTCCTAGCTCAAACTTCGCCCCCCCCCCGCCCCTCCACCATCGGCCTCTATGATCGTTTGACACGGTGACTCAAACAACCCTTAGCCAAACGTTCTTCTTTCAAGGCTAAAGTAATAAACTGATTTCAAACATCACAGCCCCCCTCTCCCTCTCCTATAAACTCTATAAACTGCTACTACTACCGCTCATCCTTTTTTGCACCTTTTTCTTATCTTTCTTTACTCACAAACCGGCCGAAGCTCGTAGCTTGCAGGCAAATCAAATTTATGCCTGTATGATTTTTTCTTCATTTTTTTTTTCATCCTGAGGATGTATTACAATAAAAACGAAACGTCGATGAATACATAAATAATATAGTTTTTTGCTATCCTTTTTCATTTTCAATTACGTCGGATCATTTATTCATATATATATATATAATATTTTTATTGAATTTAAAACCATCTCAAATGTTAATGACAGATTCCCCATCTTTCACTAAAAACTGTTTTTATTTTCAGCATACAATTGTTTCAGCTTAACACCAATATATTTGTAAAATGTTCCTATATCCTATGCATTTATTTCTTGGTATGGCATCTTCAGTGCTCATATATATATATATATATATATATATATATATATATATATATATATATATATATATATAGTTTTTATTTGTCTTTCTTTGTTTAATATATGAGCACTGAGGATAGCCATACCAGAAAATAAATGCAAAGAATATAGGAGCATATAACAAATATCTTGGTGGTAAGCCGAAACAATTGTATGCTGAAATTAAAAACAGTTTTTAGTGAAAGATGGGAATCTGTTCTTAACTTTGAGATGGTTTAAAATTAAATAGAAATAGTTTATGCCATAGTCCTAGTCTCACACTATTGAGCTATTACAATTGCTTTACGTTATGAAATTTATATTTAGATATAAAAAACTTTAAATATCAATAGGAATACACACATATATATATATATATATATATATATATATATATATATATATATATAAGAGAGAGAGAGAGATTGTTAATAATATAAATCAGTTAATTTATCTTAGAAAACTCTACTGCAATTTCATGTTTACACAATTATCAGTTAATACTAGTTTAGATCTCACAAATTAAAACAGTTTTTATGTTCTGCAGACAATGAATTTACTGATGAAAATATCGTTCTTTTTACTAAATATATATATATCTATATATATATATATATAGAGAGAGATAGCTATATTGAAAATCCCTGGATTAATGGTTATTTTATATTCCTTGTTTAAACACCTGATAATAAACTTGAAAAGTATGGAACTTTAATTTTTTCATTATATCTGATATATATATATATATATATATATATATATATATATATATATATATATATATATATATATAGTATGGCTTACATCTACATCGATAAGTCTTCGACCAAATGGTCTCTTCATAGCCAAAAATGATTTATCTCTAAAAAGACCATTAGATCTGCACCTTTTTATTACTGTTTAAGTGTTTATAGAATTGAGCATGTGTGTATTCATTCCATACTATTTACCAAATGTACAACATGCAACGAAATGTGGTTGTATCTTTTATTATGTGTATCTACTCCTCTTTTATAGATTGATACATTTCAGTTTCAGCTTTACTTCCAAATTATTTGCATTTCTTCGCTGCACGTTTTCTTCGCATCTCGACAGCATCTGCAGCGATCTTTGTACCATTAGCTTTATAATTAGAGATAATAACTGTTCGCTTCAGTCTGATCCAGGAGACATTTACCGATTCCATTATCGTGACTTCATTTTGAAAAACTCGACTTGTTTGCAGCAAATGGTAGAAAATCAAACCACCATCAACTCAACAACAATCAAGACCTGATTAAAGATAAATAATTATTTGCTTCCAGATTGAATGTCCGCAATACTTCCTAACCCCTGACAATAGCTTCCTTCCAGAGTTTCAATAATTGACAATGTACTTACCTGTAGACTAAGAATAGCACTATTCTCGTAATGTGTACGTTGCTTCCTGATGCCAGACAATACCATCCTGCAGGATATTCAAAAAAATTTCAGAACTCGGTAGACACTAGAATAATTATTTTCAACACGTTTTGCTTTTCTTATCTCT
>OY744537.1:31725237-31740237 GCA_963556195.1 Sepiola atlantica
AATGTTGACATTCTCTTAGCATATTAAGCTTCACACACACAGTCAACTTCCCAGACCCATTGGAGGGAGCAACAGGCGGAACGTCTGCTTAACGTGAGCTGAAGTTTTTTCGATTCTTTCTCGATCGATCACCACAATCCTGAAACTTATTTACCTTCACAAATCATTCAATCCACATACCTCAAAATACAAACAATAAAATGTCTATATTTCCATTTTCGTCTAAACCTTGAAGTTATGAAAACAATCACAGTCGCAGTCCAAACGTAACGTCTACTCACACATCTGACTTAAATATTGTTATCATCTAAATTATAATTCTGCTTTTCTGATCACCTTGGTACCATAGTTCTTTTAGTCGCCATAATGCTATTCACAATGTCTAGCCATTTTGTTTAGTGGTTGGGAAAAATGAAAGAGAATTTCGGCTACACCAATTCCGAATCAGTGAATTCACAAACCTCAAGGAAAATGGCTATTCTTTTCTAAGAACTTCTAGTTGTTCTTTATGGCCGCTGTCTCTTTTAGTTTCCATTATCAGAAGATCAGTTGCAAAGATAACAAACATATTGCTTTAATTTCCGAGAATGTGTGAAAAACAAGAAAATTATGAAATGTCTTTATTTTCTTGGAGATAAATTAGATTTATAATCTTATTTATTGGAAGCAATAACAACAACAACAACAACAACAAAAAATAGTAGGATATTTCGATGAACTAATCTGATTTTATGTGTTCCCACTTGGCAATTGTTGTCACTATATTTTGTGAATATATGGTGTGTTATTCTGACCATTTATCAGCTGCCTTAGTTGAGTGGTTGAACCACTTAAGAAAAGAATGTTAATTATGCGATCACGTGACCGGCGTTTGAATCCCACTGGGGCTTAATTCATTTAGCAATTATTAACAGGTTTTTATGCATGAATATACGTTTCGAAATTATCATTTTCTGGCAAAATTATTGATGCGTTTTAATCAAAAGTAATTTTAGCAGTCTCCACTGAGACGATAATCAAAGAAGAATACTTTGTCGGAGAAGAAGAAGAAGAAGAAGAAGAAGAAGAAGTTTATATTCTACACTGATTTATTCAAGCTGTTATCCTTATCTTGATTGTGAAATGAATAAATCATCATCATCATTGTACATAGACATATTGAAATGGTTATCCTAATGTCGATGGTTAAAATAAGAAATTATCATTATTAGAGGTAGACTAGAAACAAATGTACCCGTTGGGTCACCTACTGAGCTTAAGTAAATTGTTTGAATCAGAAAGAAATGAAGTTTGTAGAGCAAGTTAAATTTTTTAAAATAAAGAAAAAATCCAAAATTCATCTTTTTGCTATGTCTCCGTCACCTTCCCTCTTTCTCTCACCTTCTCTCTCTCTCACCTTCTCTCTCTCCCTCACCTTCTCTCTCTCCCTCACCTTCTCTCTCTCTCTCCCTCACCTTCTCTCTCTCTCCATCACCTTCTCTCTCTCCATCACTTTCTCTCTCTCCATCACTTTCTCTCTCTCCATCACCTTCTCTCTCTGCATCACCTTCTCTCTCTGCATCACCTTCTCTCTCTCCATCACCTTCTCTCTCTCCATCACCTTCTCTCTCTCTCCCTCACCTTCTCTCTCTCCATCACCTTCTCTCTCCATCACCTTCTCTCTCTCTCCCTCACCTTCTCTCTCTCCATCACCTTCTCTCTCCATCACCTTCTCTCTCTGCATCACCTTCTCTCTCTCCGTCACCTTCTCTCTCTCCCTCACCTTCTCTCTCTCCCTCACCTTCTCTCTCTCTCCATCACCTTCTCTCTCTCTCCATCACCTTCTCTCTCTCTCTCCATCACCTTCTCTCTCTCTCTTCCCTCTCCTTGCCTCTCTTACTCTCTCTCTATCTCTCTTTCTTTCTCTTTCTCTTTTGCTTCAGCTATGGATTAAATATTTTTTATTACTGGGTCCCTACTTATCAAGGCCAAAAGCCACTCGAGAATAAGGGTTAATGATGAGACGGAATGATTACAAGTTAATAGATGAGGAACACTATGGGAGTAGTAACGTTGATCAATGAATGATGAACTGAGTAATCTTGCCCCAGCTTGTCTCTGAAACCATTTGTCACTTTTAGAAGGAGTGCATGACATGCATATCGTACAAACGCACAGCATGACCATCAATATTATCAATACTTGTGGGGTTTTTTCTCTAATAGACTATTCAAATCTTCTGTTTTATTATTAGTTTCATTACTTTTAGCAGTTAATTTTTATTTTTTACTAATGAATCACTACTTAACAAGGCTCCAAACCACTCGACCATAAGGTTCAATGAGATGGAAAGATTGACAGTTGCCAAATACTATAAGAGGACTGAAACACCCACATTCCATCCAATCAAAACAGCAGTCAACCCAGAAAACAGCAATTCTTTCTCCTTTGTCAGAAACATTGCTCATCAAACGTGAAAACTAATAGACAAAATAGTGGGGAAGCGAGAAGAAGGGACAGAAGGGAGAATAGAGAGACACTGTATAAAATAAGAAGGGGGGTCAAACAACATAGAGAGAGAGTAATAGGCTGAAACAGTAAAATATAGGTGACTTGGTAAGTAAATTGCAAATTAAAGCAAATGAGAACAATTAAAATGGATTTTCTTCAAACATAACTCAATCCCAAAACCAAGTAATAATTTAACATGTGTTTTGTGTGATTAGAATATATAGGGAAAAAGCCTGAGGGAAACAAATGTTGATTAACTCTTATGATTAGAACTTACAGATGTTATGTAGGAGTTTTATGATCATCCCTGATGTTCATAAAAATTAAATATTTAAAGTCTACATTACAAGGGTAAAGAGTTAAAAGTATTGCAATATTTGCGTATTTGTTAGTTTTCAATGTGTATATCGTGTGACCAAAGCAGTTCAAGCCGTGGAACGTACATGTTGTGGTTGAAAGCGTCATGATAGTTGATACACTGACAGATGATTCAGTTTTTTTTTTAAAAGATTTAAAAGACACAGATGATCATGTAATGTAGTCTAATTTGAGAATTTATGCTTTACAAAAATCAAACTGAACCAATAAACGCCTGAAGGCACAGGTGATCACAGTTCAGTAGTCGGATGATTCAACAGATTTTGCTTGGGCTGTAAGAACTTAGATCAACAGGCAAAGTCAGGTGAGACTAAAACCGTGGATTTTGGAGGCTTTGCTCCAAACCATAGAGGTACCTCTGATGAGTAGAAGAATATTAGGTGACCTTGGAATTCTGCAGACCAGTGTGATTCACAATCTTGACAAAAGCATCAAGAGATGCCAAATTGTTAAAAAATATTCATGCTGATGATGATGCTGCTGCTGATGCTGATGATGATGATGATGATCATCATCATCATCATCAGCATCCGGTTTTAGTATTTAAGCTGCTGCAAATGTGGCCGACACCCGGCGTATCACACCTGCTGACCATGCGATTTAATCTAAAGGGTTGATATCAGTCAAGTAGCCTGCAGTTAAATCATTTCTTATGCGTACTACCTTGGCCTACCATGCCCCTCAAGTGCCTTGGATATCAAAGCATGTTATAGAGTTGATGCAAGAAGTGACGCACTGTACATGGCTAAACCATTTGAAACGCAGAGCATGTAAGACATAAATACCAAATTTATGATGAAGCACGGTTGAAAGAATCCTTTCCTCCAGCCGCACATCCGCATCATCAAACAGAAGTGTTTGTGGTCCATAATGTATAGAGTGCTTTCTGCATTTCGTAGCAAAATGGTTTAATTTAACAAAAATTTGACAGAAACATTTTTTTTTTAAAGGAATATAATAAACTTAAATAGATAACTCGTCTCTTTCACGTTATATTTGTTAGAAACACTAAAAATTAGAATAGTGATTATTTGTACAATTACCTCCCTTGCAAACATGGCTGTATATTGTATTCTTTTTTACTGGTGAGAGAAATATTTTCATTTTGAGAAAAAAAATTAAATAATTAGGGCTAAATAAAGTTTTAAAATTCCAAAAAGTTTGGTTTGAACTGAACCTGAAATCAGAGTTGGAGCCATCTACTTTTGAACACCCACAATCAGAGGATGTTTTTGCAGTATTCTGAAGACTATTTAGCTCCAGATGTTGTTCCCTTACTTAAAATGTTGTCATTAAAATAATTCATATGGTATTGCTGGACGAATATTTAATATAATTAAATCCTTCCAAACCAAAATAAAGATCCAGGTTGTCCTCAATGGCTATTTCATCCAAACAACATGACATAGATGCAAGTGTACCCCAGGGATCGATCCTTCGACTTTTATTGTTCCTGATTTTCATAGACGACATCTCTGATAACATTGTGTCTGTGATGGGTATATTTGCTGACGACACCATGCTCTACTTTCGTCATGTGGGTAAAACAGACGCACACATATCCGAGACAATGGCTGAATCCTTAGAAAGTGACCTCCAGTCTGTAGTGGAATGGGGTTATAAATGGATGGTAACATTTAATGCTGTTAAGACAAAGATTTTTTTTTTCAACAACTACAAGAAACCTCTTCAACCACCGATTACCATGGCAAATAACACCCTACCTAAGAGTCTAACGTTCAAATTCCTCGGTCTAAAATTTACAGGTAACATGAATTGGAAAAAAATACATAGAAGACATTGCCACGGCTGCTGCAAAGAAAGTATGCTCCCTCTACCGAGCTAGAAAACTCCTCACATCTGACAGTATCCTATATCTCTACAAAGTACCATCCGCCCAGGCATGGAGTATTGTTGTCACATTTGGACTGGTGCACCATTCACTCGTCTCTCCCTCTTAGACAAGGTACAAAAAAGAGTGTCTAACTTAATAGGTCCCTCACTATTCACCAAGCTCTAGCCCTGTCCCATTGCCGCAATGTTGCATCTTTGTGCTTGTTTTAAAAGTACTTCAATGAAATGTGCTCCGATGAACTTTCTGCTCTTGTGCTCCCTTAACGTAAATACACTCGACCAACCCGACAATCAGCTAAATCTCATTCATTCACTGTAGAGGTTCCCAGATGCCAGAGAGTTTTCTACTCCAATAGTTTCTTTCCTCGAGCTGCCGGCCTTTGGAATTCACTCCCTGCTCCTTGTTTCCTCGACTGTACCGACATGCAGAAATTTGAAACTAATGTGAACAAGCATCTCGCTGCACAGCTCCCAATTAAGGATGCCCCGCCCCCCCTAAACTTTCACCCTAATTCTCAGTAGTCCCTTACGTCTACAGTGGAAACTTTCCTTGTTTGGGGTGAACTAAGTTAAAAAAAAAAATAAAATAAAAAGTTAATTAAATAAACGGTTCAGTTCAAAATTTCTGGAAACGTTGTGAATATAAAAACAACGAACATGAGGAAAACCGTCTGAAACATGTAAATAATCTAAATCTTCTGAAGGTTCGTTTAGTTCTAGTGTTTGCTCTCTTACTTAATATGTAGCTGCAAAATAATATAGAGTCGCTTTTAACAGTAACAATATATATATATATATATATATATATCTATTTGAATAAAATGTTACGGCACATGCGCATTCCCTTGGTCCAAACTTAAATTCTCATCTCCGAAATATCCTCAGATGTTTATCTTAATTTTAATGAACCGTATGACTGAACACATTCCAGGAGATTTTTTTTTAATTAAAGCCAAATTTGTTAAATTTATGGATTTAATTTTGTTATTCTTAATGAAAAGTAATAAAATTCTGAATCAGTGCAAGACATTTTTATTGTGTTGGGAAATGGCGAAATTTACATATTAATTATTGATTTGTTCTTGTGTATAATTTATTATAAGGAATATTAACGTTGAATGAATTAATCAAGAAAAGAATGAAAATGAGATTTATTTGGGTGTTTTTTTTCTATTTCTTTTAATTAAAAAGGTTCATTGAGTGCTCCGATTGACAAACATAAAAGACCTGTACCCGAAATATACTCTTTTGATCAAAAACATGCATCGATGATGATAAGAATAGATCTGTCCTTAAGATGTGTCCGTTCGATCTACACATTTTCAGATGAAAATGCTGTTTGAAACTGAAGTGTGACAGACAAAAGGCAGACAGATAGATGGGCAGTGCCTCCTATAGAAATGTGTGGTTGAATCTAAAATTGTTATTTCAAATTGTGTGACAGGCTGACGGATGGACACACATCTAAATATGTTATTTCAAACTTAAGCGTGACAGAACTAAATAAATGTGATTTTAAACTAGAACGTGACAGACCGCATTTTGGCAAGGTGCAAAGTGTGCAATCTGTTCTCATACTGCACTTGATCTTTTTTGTCCTTGATCAGTGAAGGAGAGATCCTTCTAGACTGAGGACATTTATTTTATTTCATTCCCACTCCAGAATGCCCTTTTTTTCGGGAGCTGGATTTCCCCACATTAAAAACGGACCCTGTGTCTAACTCTACACTCGTGGAGATGCAAGTAAATAGTGACAGACCAACGGATGGACACATCTAAATATGCTATTTACAACTTAAGCGTGATAAAACTAAATAAATGCTGCTTCGAACTTGAGCGTGACTGACTGACCGAGCCTCATCTAAAGTGAGATGCGCCCATTCGATCTATGTGTCTAGGGGTGAACATTCGATTTGAAAATAAAGTGTGACAGACCAACCAACAGCTGAAAGGAGAGAGAGCCTCTTTTTAAGAAAAAAAAAATTCAATCCAATAATCAATGCAATAAGTTTTTCAGTAGATATTTCTGAATGGCAAACCACTGCGCAGGTTTCTGTAATTGATCGAGATAAGGTCATTTAGTGCATCATTCAAGTTTAGACATCATGCACCTAAACTCAATTAAAATAGTGATTGGCACTGACACCTCAAAAGAATAAACTCTGAAAATTCTTTGTGAAAACTTTGTAAAAAAACCTTGCCTTAAGAATTTTGAGGATTCGTTTTGGGGTTATTTTTTGCCGAAACACTATCACTATTGGAAAAGATTCATTGGATACAAGTCACTATTTCACCCATAGCAGGAGAGGGGGAAATTGGGATTCATACCTTCCCAACGATATTAGTATATAAATGAATGTGATAGATCTGCTGGAAGTTGACCATAGCATAGTTGACTTCATAGTCAATGCTGTATCCAATGAATCAGACATCATCATCATCATCATCACCATACATCATCATCATCATCATCATCATCATCATCATCATCACCATACATCATTACCAGACATCATCACTAGACATCATCATCATCATCACCACCACCAGACATCATCATCATCATCATCATCATCATCATCATCACCACCACCAGACATCATCACCAGATATCATCATCATCATCATCATTATCACCATACATCATCATTATCACCATCACCAGACATCATCATCATCATCATCATCATTATCACCATACATCATCATCATCACCATCACCAGACATCATCATCATCATCATCAGACACAATCATCATCACCACCATCACCAGACATCATCATCATCATCATCATCATCATCATCATCATCATCACCACCAGACATCATCACCAGATATCATCATCATCATCATCATCATTATCACCATACATCATCATTATCACCATCACCAGACATCATCATCATCATCATCATCAGACACAATCATCATCACCACCATCACCAGACATCATCATCATCATCATCATCATCACCACTATCACCAGACATCATCATCATCAGCAGCATCACCAGACATCATCATCATCATCGGTTTAATGTCTGTTTTACACACATTTGGCGTCTTTTAGAAATAAATTTCAAAACTCACCTTTTTCTAGAAAAAGTCTTCATTTATCCTTCTTTCTCTCAATCCTCATCACTTCCTCGCATGTTTTCCTTGGTCTTCCCCTGCTAACTAACCTCTTCTACATCTATTAACCCAAGCATTCTCATCGATTCTTTGCTCATCATCATCATCATTATATTCGGTTTAACGTCTAGTTTACATGCTGGCATGTGTTGGACAGCTTTTAGAAATTGACTTCCAAACCAACCCATCTCTGGCCAGGTCTTTATTTATCCCTCTTTCTAAAAACAGAAAAAAGGGTTGAAATTTGAATAGTATTTATTCCAACATTTTATGTATAGAGAAACTCTACCGAGACAGAAATACTGTATCACACTTTACACAACACTGACAGTTGTACCATATATATATATATATATATATATATATATATATATATATATATATATATATATATATTATAGCACCATTTTAGAGATCGAACAAATCAAGGTTGATTAGTTAAAAGCGAAAAATGCTTTATTTTTTGTATTGATTTGAAAAAATGTCATCAAGTGAAGAACGTTTCATAGGGTAATATGAAGTAGTATAAATGAGTTTTTGAAAAAAAATTGTTGAACAAAAATAAATGATGTTGCAAATGTGCAACAAATGGCATTAAATGTCACATGTATAACAAAACACTACAATATATGCACCTAAATAATCATAATACACTAGAGAATGATAAAATGATTTTTACTTAGCATTACAATGACCAGATTTAAGAGTTTAAGCTCTTGAATTAGGCAGATGACACACTGATGACACTCACCTGTGACATCGAAGATACTGATTACCTATTTCGCGGGTGTGCTGATGCAACATCATACTAATACCTACTCACACTTGTGAACAGGCTCGTTTCAGATGTGAAAAAAGTTGCAGTTTGACACATTTTCGTTGAATATTATATATTAAACAGGAATTTTGTTGGAATGTGTCATATTTGAAGCAAAAAGAATTTTAGGGTTAAAAGCAAAAAAATACAGATTATCATAGAAACCCCTAATGTCAAAGTTTACGCTATAGGAATACGATTCTAACTTTATGTTATACAAATTTGTTATTGTATATAAAAGAAGTATTTCACGTTTTAGTGAAAACAAGCGAATTGGTTCTGTTTAATTTCAGATTTTCAAGTTTTACGATCTTTTGGAATAGGGTTTGTAACTGACTGCCATTTAAAATTTTTACAAGAGGCACACCACAATTTAAGTAGTAATTGGCAAGAAAAGATAACTCAATTGGACTAAATTCTGATCCAGTTGAATTTTATATAAAACTAGCAGAACCCGTCGCCCGGCGTTGCACGGGAGAAAGTATTACCTATTGCATGACGTCTAATAAAAAGAAACGGCCTATTATTTTTTCTCCCCCCCCCCCTCTACCGTGTTTGTGAATGCTATAAATTAAAAAAAAAAGGAAAAAATGGTATGGTAGAATGGGATCGAACGCTGAAACTGCCGATCATGAAACCTGCCTTCCTAACCACTGCGCCACCGATCGAGTTAAAAATTCATGTGAAAATAGGTCAGTTAAGCTAAGCTTGATTATGGGCATGCGTGTTATGTTAAGATTCAGCAATGACTCGGTTTATGTCATTTGTAGATGGTGAAAATGACTGGATTAAGTTTTCTATAATATGTGTGTTAAAGGTGTATGATTTTGTAAATGTATCGGGGTCTACCAGTATCTTGGTGCTTATTGAATTAAATAGGAAGTCGATTCGATCAAGAAATTGTAGCCGCCATGTTGAATGAATAAATGTTGCAGGCACTGTGTTCGTTAATTTCATTCGCTTAATTCCGGAATGAATATAAATGTAGAAGTCATAGGTAGAATTTGAAATAACGTAATCTGATATACACGGAAAATCATCGGAGTGAACGGGAGCGGTCATTAAGTATTTGTGTATTGCTTTATATTATGTAGTAGATTAATACCAGGCAAATAATAAATAAGAACTGGGTGTTTTGTGAAAATTAAACTGTGCTTATTAGTTCCCGGTGTCGATGAGTAGAGTGACAGTACAGAATTGTTAGGGAGAAAAGTTTTTGCAACCACCTATATGGAATTGGTTTTTCGGAGAGATGTGAATGGTGGGGCAAATGTAATATTTAGTGTTATGTAGAAAAAATAATAAAAAAATTACTGAAACACGCTCGAGTGAATAAGTGTAGTATAGTGGTGAGTTTAGTAGGTGTGATGCATGTGGTTATTTTCCTATACTCCGAGAAGGTACAGGGGAAAAAACGTCTCTACTTTATATATTAGATAAAGATAAGAGGTCAGTCTAAAAAGTAACAGGACTGGATGTGCTGTATACCCGGTACCTCACTCTGATCGGGTTGAGCTGGCTTATTTCAGGAAGTTTCTAGGGAATATTAAATTCACAAGTGGTCCTCAGTCGCATGTATATCCCTGTCAGGGTAGATTACAACATTGTTTTTAAATTTTATTTTGCAGGGAATTGTTGTCCTTCGGCATACAGTGCTGGGTATTCCTAAATGGTCACTCATCTGCTACTGACCAAACTCAACGTTGCTTAACTTTGGTGATCTAGCATGTGTGTCACTATGATTATGTTGTATATACAGTAGGTTGTATGAGCTGCATTCTCTTATCATCTAACATATCTTATATATCTTAGGAGTATATAGTTGTAATCTTAGCATTCTGCACGAATTGTATTTTTTCATATGCTTTTGCTTACATCTCTTGGTTAACCATGACCATTCACCTGCTCACAGTTCGCGGAGCATCCGGTAGTTGCTGGCCGAGAAAACCATTACTGCACTAGAAATAAATTCCTATTAACCTGATACTGCCTGGTGATACCAGATCAGGCTGCCCTGTGGCTCCCTGAGACGAAATTCACCTACATTGACGTTTTTTTTTTTGTTTTTTTTGTTTTTTGTAAAACTTAATTATGTTCTACAAAACCAAAAACAAAAATAACAGCCCCTCTCCCTTTCTCCCTCCCTTTTTTTATTTTATTTTTAGAACTTGAAGCATAAATCTTTTACTATAATGACCGGATTCGGCATTAGATGGCCCGAAAAGGGTTGATATGCCGTAAAACAAAACTACCAAACCAAAAACGATGATTAAACATTTGAAGATATAAAGAACTTGAAGCATAAAAACTTTTACTATAATGACCAGATTCGGCATTAAATAACCCAAAAAGGGTTGATATGCCGTAAAACAAAACTACCAAACCAAAAACCATGATTAAACATTTGAAGATATAAAGAATTTGAAGCATAAAAACTTTTACTATAATGACCAGATTCGGCATTAAATAACCCAAAAAGGGTTGATATGCTGTAAAACAAAACTACCAAACCAAAAACGATGATTAAACATTTGAAGATATAAAGAACTTGAAGCATAAAAACTTTTACTATAATGACCAGATTCGGCATTAAATAACCCAAAAAGGGTTGATATGCCGTAAAACAAAACTACCAAACCAAAAACGATGATTAAACATTTGAAGATATAAAGAACTTGAAGCATAAAAACTTTTACTATAATGACCAGATTCGGCATTAAATAACCCAAAAAAGGGTTGATATGCCGTAAAATAAAACTACCAAACCAAACCCTGATACTGCTCTGCGTCAATTTACGTTTCTCCACATTGAAAGGGATCATCAAAGGGACCTGTTAGAGATCATGAAAGCAATCAACTCGGTTGTAACAATTGAACTGGATGGAATCTTCAGTTTTAGCAGTACGAAAAAACTCGAACTTGCTAAGTGTGAGATTGAAAATTGAGAGGCTCTCTCTTACCATGCCTTGGGCTGGAGCTGGCCAGGCGTATCTGGCCCAACTCTTCGTTTTTACATGGTTACACACCAAGAGTCACTGCTCCACTTGCTCTCCATCGTCTAGATAGAAATAGCTTCTGGTGCGTTAAGATGGGGCCCCCAGACAGCTAGCCACTTCAACATGGCACATTATCTGTATAAGTAAGTTGTCTGTTATTTTACATGCTCAAGAATCCTTTGTGTTTAACCTGACAATCCATGTCTATTCTCCATTGTGTTTAGGATACTGTTAATATAGACTTTTGTCTTGGTAATTATACCTGTTAAATTGTACCCCCTGTTTTTTATATTATGTCTATCGTACATTTTTCTTTGACAAAAATTCTGTGTGAGAATAGATCTATGTTTGTTTATATAAATGCACTCGTTTTCCCATCATTGCTGTTTTCTTTATCATCGTCTTTTTTACCTGTTTATTTTCGATTATATAGTTTTCCCAAGAAAATACTTATCCAATATGACGGCGCCTGCGCTTGAAGCGTTCAACATGTGCGTTGCTATGAAAATGTATAAAAATGGAATATCGAATCTTATAATTTTCTAACAGCGATCCTTGTTTCAGCAGACAATCTCCAAAGGTTTTGTAGAACTCAAAAAGCAAGACGCCATAGTGTTGCAAAACTTTTCAAAAATATTCATTAAGATAGAAGCATCATCGGGTCTTTTTCCCTTTCGGGCAATGACTCTGAAAATGATTAACAATTATTAATACTATGTTTCAGAATTTGTTTTTAGATAAAGATTGATAATTTGTATAATTTGGATTATGCGGACTACTGTTCTCATCTTTGACGTTATTCTCACAACATTTTGGCCGATATAAAACCTGACCTTCTGCATGTGTGTCTTGTCAAACTCGGGAATTTTTATGGAATTTTTAACATTTAATCCACAGAAGTAGACTGCTCTTGTTTCACCAGATAGTAATTCTTAATTATTTTCATAGCATCTTCTGTACTGAGGATTAAATCTTCAACTTTCAGAAAACTGTCAATTAGAACTCATTATTT
The DNA here is from genome assembly GCA_963556195.1 of Sepiola atlantica. Classification (NCBI taxonomy): domain Eukaryota; kingdom Metazoa; phylum Mollusca; class Cephalopoda; order Sepiida; family Sepiolidae; genus Sepiola; species Sepiola atlantica. The sequence continues at coordinate 31,737,919 of OY744537.1, forward strand.
CTTAGTACTTTATGTGTTGCACCATAAAGATTCTTGAGTTCGGCAAGCTGGACCTAATGAAGGTTGGGGGGGTTACATTGGCCAAAACGTTATGAGAATAACATCCAAGATGAGAGCAGTAGTCCAAAAAATACAAAGGATTTCATGTTATTTTTAAATTTACAAGATGACATGGGATAAAAAAAAATAGTAGTCTGAATAATCCAAATAATACAATCTTTGGTATATTTACATGATGTTGTGTCTGTAATTTTCTTTAATCAATTTACAAAATAATTTGTTGAAGCTGAAGAAACAAATTAAAATTATTGAAATATATTGGTTAAACAATAGAAATCAAACAAAAGTTATGTAAATGTATGCGTTGAAATCAAAGAATAAAACTCGAAAATTGGCTTTCCACCCTGAGGCTAAAAGAACAATTCTTTGTATAATTTAACAGCTAAAACAGATTGGCCATTTTGTTTCGGTGCAGCCATTCCGCCACTTGTTGCTTTAATACACAAAAAGAAGGTCTGCTTAGACACAGTTAAAGAACACTAAGAAAAAAGACTCATCATTTTTGCATTAAAACATAAAGACTTACACTTTTTTTAGCCCAAGGGTTGGCGAGACAATCATTCTTTCCTAAAAGACGGCATAAAAATATTTAGAAAACATCGATTTAAACAGAAAACATGACATTCTTTCCCTTCTACATTTTTAGCTTCCATGTTTTTCTGCATGCCATTCTTTCTACAAGTAATTTTCTTTTATTGCTTTTCGTTTTTTTTATTTTTCTAAAACAAATGGTAAAAATGAAGATGTTTTTTCTTTGAGTTTTATTAATGCATATTTATCAAGAAATACGCAGACATTTTTTTTGTTTTAAATTTATCACATTAAAATTTATTAATGTTTTCGTTTCATATAATTTTAATTTTATCGATCCTCCACACATATTAACTTTCCTTATTGTCTTGTACATTTTTTCTTTTGTATAATTTTTCTCAAGATAAAAATGAACAAAAATACCTGCTTCGTTTTCTGCCATTACTTTCGGCTTTCGTTTCTTTTTTTATTTTATATTATTTTATTTCACATTTGTTTTACAATAAAAATATCCATAAATTCTCAAGAAACATTTTTTTACCTGATTTCATATTCTGAATAAATATTTTAAAAGTATATTAAACTTAGAAAAAATTATGAATTATCTATTATAATAATCTGTTGTATATGTCTTTATATGTTTACACTTCGTCTGTTATACCTCATGATCTTATATATAAAATAAAGTCAGTTTTCCCCTTCCCTACATAAGTTTTTTTTAACTTTAATAAATAGTTTTGTTAGTCGTATAGGGCATATATTGGTCCCTTTTGTTAGAAACAAAAATCATTCTTTCGATCGATTTCTTCGATTTTTCTATTTAGTTCTGGTCAATTTTGAATTTTTTAGTCATGAATAAAAGAAGTGGAATGAAACTTCACTTCATAATTCAGATGTACTGTTACTTTTCCCAATTGACACCGGGGAAAACATTTAATAAAGTACTGTTTTCGTTATTCCCCATTCCGTTTGCTAATACGTATTATTCCACTTAACGCATAATATAATACGTACACATTTCGGTAATAATCTTTTACATTTTTTTGCCATTAACAGATATATGTTCATGTTGTGATTTTAGGATTATCTGAAATACGAAACTATCAAATATCTGACATAGACCTTTAAAACAGATTACTGCGCACATAATAAAATAATTCACATCAACAGATACAAACAACTACACTATGCCTACTTGCCTCCTAGATTAGAATCAGCGCTCCCTTTCTTTGTTTAGTTATTAAAGTTTCAAGCGGTTTATAATGCATGGGGGCGATTTCGTTATTATTCTAAACTTAGAACAAAGTTTTTTAAAATTCATATTTAAAGCAAAACACTTTGTTTACGATTTCAGAAACACATCTATGAATTTTTCTTTCTATCTTCATCTCTTAATGTGACATTTCTATATTATTTACGAAGAAATGTTTGATTCTTGAAAAAGAAAATAATTAATTCGGAAAAAATTTAATTCCTAAATAAATATATGTATTTAGAAATTAAATATAATTTATCTGATAATAATATATAAATATATATATATATAATATATCTTATGAGAATATATATAGAGAGAGATAAATAATATGCATATATATATATATATATATATATATATATATATATATATATAAGATAGATGGACGAAGAGTGATAAACATGCACGAATGTCCAAATTTATTTCAAACTTCAAATGTTCAATGCTAGGTATATTCTGTAATAAAATTA
>OY744537.1:31747737-31775237 GCA_963556195.1 Sepiola atlantica
TTAGTAATAGTTTACTGTATAGTGTCATTATGTAGGGAGATATATAGCTATTAAAATATTAACAACACTATAAATTGCTATAATAAAAGGGATATACAGGGTGATTCATAAGTCACTTAGCTATTTATTTTTGAAATTCTAAAGTTAAAAAAATACGGTAATACAAAACAGAAAGTTTATTCAACAATCTCATTTATGGGAGTTTAAAATTACAGCAAATTTTCAAAATTTCCACCTTCGTTCTGCATGCATATCTCCATTCTTTTTTGCAAGGAATTTACGACTCTTTGTAGCATATTTGATTGATTAAGTTTAACAAACTCGGCAGTGATTTTTGATTTGAGGTCGTCATAGAAACAAATATATAAACGAACAAATTGAAAATAACAAATAGCAGTAATTAGAGAGTAAGATAACAATTATAAAAAGTTCATAGTATGTTTGTGCTTCATATGGTAATCATTTTAAATAGCTAAGTGACTATATATATATACAATAATATTTATAAATAAATATTTATTAATTATTTAAATACCTACAGACATCGATGTTTCATGCTAACGCAATCTTCAGTGTAGGAACTAATTCTCAACGGTCTGTGGGCGCGAACCCCGATCACAAATCGCCACTGATTCGTAGTCGAGGGTCTTATCCATCGGCCATAGCCAATCAGTTAGTAAATATAGAGGAATTTTAAATGTAAATAGCGAATCGGCGGCTAGATACCAAGCAGTATAGAGTGATCTCACGAACGGCGTTCGGATCGTGCATAAAGCTATTTGCACTGCTTGTTATTAAAGTTACTCGAGAGTACCCAGCCTTTGTGGGAGGGGGCTGATAAACAATAAGATTTATAAATAAATATTTATTAATTATTTAAATACCTACAGACATCGATGTTTCATGCTAACGCAATCTTCAGTGTAGGAACTAATTCTCAACGGTCTGTGGGCGCGAACCCCGATCACAAATATATATATATATATATATATATATATATATATATATATGCTATCTTATCTATGACATTTTCTAAATTTTTGCTACATCATTTATACGATGCTAGAAAAGATTTGACCACCATCCATTGAGCTCGGGTTAGATGTGGTATAGGAAAAAGTGTGTTTGCAAATTCAGTTAAATATAAAAAATAAAAGGACAACAAAAATGAATTGTTTTCTCATCGCTATATCTCCCTATTCCTCTCGCTTTCTCTTTCTTTCTCTCTACAGTTGCAAGTTAAATAGTATTACTACCTGTCGTCATATTATCTTTTGTTTATAACCTTTGACTGTTAATAAATACAGAGAGAGAGAGAGAGACAGACAGACAGACAGACAAAGAGTAACGGAAGTGAGAGTGATAGATATGATATGATATAAGAGCATGGATCAAACAACATACAGTGAGAGAGGTTGAGAGGTATAGATAGAAATTTAGTAAGAAATGAGTCATGTAGTTAATTAATTACAAATTGCAGTTAAAAAACGTTCTATTACTTACTCAAGAGGATAAAATCCATTTATCTCATTGACTATTTGCATAAAAAGATCGTTTCCCTTATATTTCTGTCTCCACATAAGCTCACACAGATAGCTGCCTACCATCCCGCGATTCGTTCCACAGTGGCGTTTATTCTGCATTTTGTACGGTGAGAAATGCTGATTCCAACAATCTCAACATAAAGATCTGGACCCTAATGCTAACCTTACTCTAACCCTAATAATATCTTGACGGGATTCACAAAAGTTCAGACCATTCAATATCTTATACTATGTTTAATAATGTTGCATATAGAGATGCAAGGGATGTAATTTATTAGATCATTGTTATAATAGATTATCTAATGTATTAGGTCGATTCATAAATAGTTTCCGTTTTATGATCTTTAATTCAGTTTATAATACAAACCGAATTAACATATTTTAATCAACTGCATATTCGCCATTATTTTCAAGGACCTTTTCTCATATACTATGTAACTTTTTAATGTTATCTGAATAAAATGAAAACGGTTTTGATTTAAAAAAAAAAAGCTTTGGATATGCTTTTCTACCTGTTTGCCGTCAGTGAATTTTATGCTTTGAAGCGCTTTCTGTAAAAACCTAAAGAGGTGAAAATCAGTCGGAGCGAGGTTAGGGGAATACGGTGGATGGAGTAGAACAGAGCAGTCAAGTTGCAAAATGTTTTCCTGCATCACTTTTGCAGTGTGTTGTCATGCGTTGTCATGAAGGAGGCAAACCTTTTTCTGATTGACTAGTGCCAGGCGTTTTATTTCATCAGATTTTCGTTCACATGCTGCAATTGCTGAGCATACCAGTTTGCTTTAGTGCAGTTGCAGCATAACAACTCATAATGGATAATGCACAAGTATCCCACTAAACACAAAGTAAAATCTTTCTTCCATGAATCACAGGTTTTCGGGTAGTGGACATTTGTCTTTATCAATCCACTACATTTTGCTTTATATATTGTCATAGGAAACCCATTTGCCATCACCTGATATGACACGATCAAGAAAGGACTCATTTTGTTGCCTGTAAAATTGACTTGTTGCTATGGAAAGGTGATCTGCCTTATTTTTCTCACTTAAAAAATAAGGAACTCAGATGCCTAGTCTGCTAACCTTACCCATCTTTACTCAGTGGCGCCAGATGGTAGACTGTGAAGTATTGAGTAATTCTGCAATTTAAGCAAGGCTGCCTCATCTCTTCCTGCTGTAATCGAAGAGTTTCACAGTCAACCGAGTGGGTTCAGTGAATTGTTTAAATGAGTTAATTTGAAAGACTTTAATAAGTTTAATAAGTTAACTCAGTCAGTAATGACTAAGGCTGCAGGTCTCAAATTCGTGGTTTCGACTCAGTGTCGGTGTCAAGTTTCTTTATTGTTTGTTTATTTATGTAAAATAAGTTTTTTCTGTTTAAAAAAATTTCCGACAGACAGACAGACAGAGTGTTCGTTATATTATAAGGCGACTAGCGAAAATAGACTCCCCAACGATCGTCTATTTTTGCTAGACTTCCGCGTTCTTGGGTGGTGAGACATTTTGAGTTAAAAAAAAAAAATTGTCTCCGAATATTGCGTGTTTAAAAAGGAAAAAAAAATTAGGGGGGGGATTTTTTCCCGCTAAAATAAAAAAAATTGTGTGTGTGGGATTGGGGTGAAATCTCCCCCCCCCTTAAAAAAATCGAGCGCGAACGCAGAATCCAAACTATATCGAAGAACCAGTTATCATTCATTGCTAACTGAAAGAAGTGAATAAAACCATTTCTTTAAGTAGTTAAATCGAAATCGTTTTTATAACTTGTCTTCGTGGTCCATTAGTAGAGTATCGGGTAAATTAGCCCTAATTACTCTTTGACGTTAAGGTTGCGAGTTTGAATCGCGGCCTCGGCGTCGAAATTATTTATTTATTTTTTAGTCGTTAATAGGTGTTATGTATGTGTTATGTTTCTGACTTTGAAATTAATTAAATAGTAATTACCTCCCACCACCGCCCGCCCGCCCCTCTTACGTTTACAAAAATTCTTAAGGATAGACAGACAGAGAGACAGAGAAGGTGCTCCTTATATTATAAGTGGACTAGCGAAAATAGACGACCGTTAGGGAGTCTATTTTTGCTAGGCTGGCGCGTTCTTGGGTGGTGAGACATTTCTAGTTAAAAAAAAAAAAATTTTCTCCGAATATTTTCTGGAAAAAAAAATGGGGGGAGGGGATTTTTTCCAGCAAAAAAAATTCGGTGGGGGGGGGGGTGTTGAATCTCCCTCCTAAAAAATCGAGCGCAAACTATATCGAAAAACCCGTTTTAATATGATCATTCATTGCTAACTGAAAGAAGTGGAAAAAAAGTAGTTAAATCAAAACGTTATTTTTAACTTGTCTTCGTGGTCCATTCGTAGAGTATTCGTCCTAATTACTCTTTGCCGTTAAGGTTGCAAGTTCAAATCACGGCCTCGACGTCGAAATTATTTATTGTTTATTTAGTCTTTAATATGTGCCCTAATGTATTATGTTTCTGACTTTGAAATTAATTTAAAAGTAATTACCTCCTCCCCCTCGCCCTGCTCGTTATCTGTCGGGCCTTCATTCCACCGGTCTGAGGTATTGTCCTGTGCAGTTCTAGAAGGTCCGCCCTCCCAAGCTGGTTCACTGAATTGTTTAAGTGAGTTAATTTGAAAGACTTCAATAAATTCAGTCAGTTTGCACAGACAGTAACGACTAAGACTGCAGGCCTCAAGTGAAGTTTCGGTATTGTTTTTTTATTTATGTAAAATAAGTTTCTTCAGTTTAGAAAAATTTCCGCTGACAGACAGATAGAGAAAGTGTTCATTATATTAGACAAGGATCATTCTCTACTAAGATATGTAAAATATGAATAATGGCTGCCTCGGCCTATCTTCCAAACTCAAAACTTTGTTAACCAATGTCTTACTTTTCGATCTATATGACACTTTGGCCATAAATGCTGCATATTTTCCTCGCTGTTTCTGTAGCACAATTTTCTTGAAACTCCCACAGAATCACATTGACATGTCGAATATGCTACTTCAGTCCTTCCATATTAAGGGTTATAAATTTATCATTTTACTGCAATACAAGTTATAAAACAGAAAAAATTAGAAAGAGAACTTTTACTAAAATCAGCTATAATTTAAGTTGTTTTAAAATGAACAAAGAACGCTTCTAAATTGTATAAACGAAATCGGAAATTATTCATGAATCGACGACTTAATAGATAAAATGAATCACATTATTCGTACACTATTCACAGCAAAAACTCACCTAACTACAACCACAGCAAAAAAAAAATTCCCTTTCTCTATCTCTTATCTAAAATCCAAATGGAACTTCTATGAACGAAGCTTTTTTGCCAGAACATCCGATCTGCTTCCCAACTGACAACAACATGGTCGTCTTCAAGTCTAATGTAAATAGATACTTGGATAATCAATTCCTCTTAATTTATCTTCTGCCCATTTCACCCAGTGTTTCCAATCCTCTGGTAGTGCCGATCATCGTCCAACTGACAATTTCTTTAACCCTTATCATCAAGTGGCCCCCTAACCTTTATAAGCGGTGACCAATTAGTAAACAAAGAAATACATCAGTAAAAGTAAAGTGGTCGACCATAGTCGAGGGCAACCCGAAGGCTCCCTTTTCATTAGCTACTACACTGAGATGTAGGGGACGGCGCCATACCTTTCAAAGGATTACCCCTCCACTTACCCTTGATCCTCACCTTACACTGCTGAGTGTTTAGCAAGTGAGTATCAAGTACTATTTTCTGAGTCTTTCGTAAATATTTCATTTGGAATAAAATGTATTAATTAAATTAAAGTGAAAGCTCCAAATGAAAAAATTTTAATTTTAAGTAAGCTCCAATCATCCTACACTGCCAGAACTATAAAATTCTCAATGCAGCTTGTATGTGTGCTAAAATGATGCCGCAAGTTTGGTAAACCACAAGATATCAGGTTCCTAGTCCATTTTGTAACATAAGCATTCTCTTGCGATAATTCATGATTTTCAAAAAACAGAAAGAAGAAGCAATCAAAATATGAGACATTTTGAAAAATTCCGGGTAGGAGTTAAACATAAACTTGTAGGGTTAGAGTAAGAACGTCCTATGTATCAATATCACGCTGAAAAGAAAATTCAAAACATTGTCCTGTTGTGCTCAGCGAAGCTAAACCCCCCCCCCCCCCCCCGCAAAAAAAAATTATATTTTGTTTTTCTTTTACTTTCATGCTAGCTGTCTTACACGTTTTTCTAATTTATTTATATTTTGAACGCGTCCACATATCTCAATAAGAGGCTTTGTCTGCTCATTATCTTGGCACAACTCGGGCAAGGGTCATATTTGCTTAGGTTCGCCCGGTACTCAATCCGACAGACTAGGAGCTGGTTTGGCAAGTACCAGGTTCTCCCCTGTCGTGGTTAGTTATGGTTGGCTAAGTCTTAGGAGATTCACCTTCCCAGGCATCACCTCCTCTCCTTGAGAAGGGGTTGAATTATTGCCGATCACTTGAGGCGACCCTGATGGGACCTTAATGGGAAATGTAAAGCGGTCGGTTCATGACTATTTTTGCAAAGCCAGAATGAACCTTCAGGAGTGCTAGCTTTTCCTCTCACCCACCTTCCGGCTTTGTACCACATCTTCCTTCTTTGAGAAGGAAGTTAATACCACTTGACACTTTGGCCGAAGATCACAGTGTAGTATCTTTGCTGTGCAAGGATATCATACCAGCCGAGGTTCACCTTGGCATCAGCATGACTCTTATGTGTCTGGTGCATGTGACTCTAGTTTGCCTCCTTTCTGGGATGAGATATGGTTCAGTTCGATCCTAGGATGTTCACCACGCAGGCATTACCTCCTCTTTTGACTAATTAGGAGAGCAGGGAAGTGGACCTTGTGTTTACTTTTGGTAACCTCATAACTCGCTTCTCTTATTTTGTCCTTTAGTCCTCACATTCCATGAGCGATGTTTCTGACAAAGGGAGAAGAATTGCTGTTTTCTGGGTCAGAATTTATTCATCTAACACTTATATTTGGCTAGTTTGTTTTTTTAACTTGAAGTAGTGTTTTTGTTGTTTTTTTAGCTCCTTACATCGAGTGGCTTCATGCCTTGTCTAGAGCGATTTCCATAAAATAATTGCCAGTCGGCTAAGTCGCTCCTGCCAGAAATTCCAACAGAGTCGTTCTCAGTTACTTTTACACCCAGCCAAAGTGCCCCCTCGAGGATTTGTGTCCCATCCAGAGTGCCCCGTTTTGGTGAGCTGGATATCCCCCATATAAAAAAAACTGACCTTGTTTCTAACTTCGCCCTCGTGGGGAGGCAAGTAAATAGAATACTTAGAAAGAATGGACACATCTTAAGAATATTTACGCTTGCTTTTAAATTGCCATTCTTTGTTTGTCATTAATTCAATAGAATATACATACATAGAAGAAATATTCTTTAATATATATATATATATATATATATATATATATATATATATATAAACCAACAAATCTTCAATCTAGTCATGACTTGAATAATGCTCACTGAACTATTACAAACTAAAAAGAAAACTCTTTATATTCCATTCGCTTTCACAAATAAAATTAAATAAATGTTTTTCTTCCAACTACGATACAAAGAGTTGTTTTTTTTTTTAAAAAGCAATATATGTATTTTCCTTATTTCCTTCCTATTTGTGAAGTCTGCTGTGTTTAAATCAAATCAAAGAGGTGGACACTTTTTAATATTCCACAAGATAATAAGAAATACCTTGCCACTCGTTTGATGGAGACCGATAGTAATTGGGTATGTATAAATAACAGCAGGTTCTGACACTTGTATTCAAAATGGCCCTGATATATAAGTAAATATTGACATGAATAAATTCCGGCTTTATTGAAATCATGGGATGAAATATTTCGAGACATTGCTGGAAAAGTCAATTATTTCCAAAGCTCTGACATCTTAAGACATGATTTATAAAGTTTTATTGTACTTTTACTGGTAAATATTAGTCTACCTATTTACCAGGCTTTCATAAGTATGGCATAAGATCACAAAGACAAAACGGGGTGGGCGATTCGCCTGCTGAATACCATTGTGGACTATGAAATAAAATTTTAGCAAATTTATTGTGTTTATTTTATTTTTTACCTCATTTTTTTCTATACTGATGGGTCACTGCTTATCAAGGCCCGGGGTCACTCGAGGATGAAGGTTAAAAAGATTGTTGGTTGAATGATGATTGCCGTCACATAAGGATAAAAAAAATGGGTGGAATGGGCAGAGGATTGGTTAAGAAGACTTGATTTTCTAAGAAGATAGTGCAACAAGTATTTCTTTACTTGAAGACGATCATGTTGTAGTAGGTTGGGAAGCAGCCTCGTGGTATTTTGTTCTATAGAGGGGATGTTCTAGGAAAGAAACTGTTTATGGAAGTTTCGTTTTCTGAGGGCAGGGGGTACACACACACGCACATATATACAGAGTTCTTTACTATGGTTGTAGACAGACGTGTTCTTGCTGTGCAGGGGGGGACCAGGGATTGGACCTCAGTTGGGCAAGTACCATGAACATAACTATGGAGTAGAGAGAGACTAGCAACATCTCTTCTGTGTGAATGAGGCTGCAAGGATGAGAAGTCATCCTCCAACAGTTTGTGAAGTCGATGCTGTACTCTGTCAAGACAAGAAAAAGTGGTGGGTGAAATGAGCAGAAGATTACTCAAGAGAAATTGATTTTCCAAGAGGACGGCTTAACAAGTATTTGTTTATATTAGTCTTGAAGACGACCATGCTTTAGTCAGTTGGGAAGCAGTCTCGTAGCATCTTGTTCCACAGATGGGATATTTTAGGAAAGAAACTTTGTTCATTGAAGTTTCGTTTTGTTTTTGGTAAAGAGAGAAACTTTGCTGTAGTGGTAGCCAGACGAGTTCTTGCTGTGAATGTTTTACAGGGGGAGGAGACGAGGGATTGGAGCTCAGTCGAGCACCTACCATGAACATAACGATAGAGTAGAGAGAGACTAGCAACATCTCTTCTGTGTGAAAGAGGCTGTAGGGACGAGAAGAGATAACCTCCCACTGATTGTGAAGTCGATTTTGTACTCTGTCAAGACAAGAAAAAGTGCTCCTCTCCACATATGACAGCAGTACCTCCCCATCTGGCTCTTATACAAGTAAAGGATTGCATCAGAAGCCAGGTACTTTCTAAAGCGGTAGCGTGACACAACTATTTTCCCAGTAACTTTAGCAACATATTTGATGTAAGTCTTCCATTTCAGGTCTGGGATGAAAGTCAGTCAGAAGCTTATCAAAGCCGGGGACTTTCTCGGCGAGAGAGCCATTCATTTCGACTGCGGAGAAATGAGGATCCAAACGTCGGTGGTGAAAAGAGAAGAGTTTGGTTTTAGAGGAGTTAAAAGTAATAAGCCACTTTTCCTCTGTTGCACCACATGCTCCAAGTCAGTGGAGAGAGAGAGAGAGAGAGAGACAGAGAGAGAACTTTATCATCAATGCTCTTTGAAGTGCTGCCATAGATAGTTGTATCATTTGCATAAATGTCAACGAATGATCTCAGAATATGATTTGGAAGATCATTTATGAAGATCAGAAAGAGGGTTGGGGCCAGAAAGGACCCTTGAGGCATGCCGGCCATGATGCTGTGTGCTTTGGATTTTTGCCCACCAATAATCTATCGGAGAGAAAGGATTTGATAGCTGAAAGAACATTTCCAAATATTGCATAGCTAACAAGTTTGTGGAGCAAACCTTTGTGCTGACCCCTATTGAAGGCCTTTGATATATCAAGAGCTCTAGAAACGAACCTCCTTGATAGATACACTGATCCTGTGCGATGCCACAGTCAGCATGTCAGCTGTAGTTCTTGCAGGACGAAATCCATATTGTTTGTTACTAAGCAGATTGTTTTCACTGAGGTGGTTGACGACTTCTTGATTTATTACAGATTCAAGCCATTTACTTATGACACACAGGAGACTAGTCTGTACTGGGATATAGAGGACCATTCTCCAATATTTGCATTTACTGGGCAGACCAACAAATACTTCGAAGATGATGGAAAGCCTTTTTCCTTGAAGCAACGAACAGCTTTGTAAGGATAGGAGGTATTTTGGGGTGCAATTTCTTCAGTACTATGATTGGAATGTTGTTGAGACGAGTTGTCTTGTTTGCATTGAGGTTCTTGATAAGTTTGGCAACATGTCGGTTAGTTTTTTTGGTCATAGAGGAGAATTCTGGCGGTAGACAGCCCTAATTACCTCTGATCCATTAATGATGGTGGTTGAGATAGAATTCTTACATCTGTTTAGAACCTTGTTTCTTATTCTCCTAAACTCATACGAACCACTCTAGATTGAACAGATTGGGCATAGGACTCTTTAGCGTTTTCTATAACCCTTTTGCAGTGGTTTCGGGAAGGTTTAAAGGAGGCTTTTGTTTCAGAGCATCTATTTCGTTGAAAGCAATTGAAATAGTGGTTCATGTGGGCTATAGCAGTGGCATATTCAGAGGTTTACCAAGGCTGGATGTTCGGTCTATGTTGGAATATCTTGAAAGGGTCTAAAGCTCTCAGTATCAACGGTAATCACTCAGATATATCAGATGTGATACAGAACACGATCTTTTTGAACATGGATGTAAGAGAGATTTCAGATATGAAGGATCTTAAGCTGTCCCAATTGGCTTCAGAATATCGATAAACTCTGCAATGAAAAGGGACATCAGGGGACTTGCTGAACTTCGTTTTGATTTTAATTGAGACAACTAAGTGGTCGAAAGATCCCGGAGGAGTAAATGTGCATAGTTCAGGGTAAATTGTCAGAAAAAAAGATCAAAAAGGCTTGCAAAATGTCCATCAGCATCGGGTACGCATGTTGGCTTGTCAACACTTTGAGTAAGTTCATACAAGAGCGAAGTCGTGACAAAACCACCCTTCATCATCAGTCTTGTTTGAGTGGACTAGCCACTCAAAATTGTAAACATTAAAGTCACCAGAAACATGAATGCTAGCAGAAGGGTGAACGGACAGGATCTTGTAAATTTTGTCAATAACAATAACTCCGTCAGTGAGGGGACAATAGAGAACAAAGATGAATGCAGTATTGTGACCAAGTGCAACACAGAAACATATATAGGGAAAATTAGAGTTCGTAGGAATTATTCCTACCACATGGAAAACAGTATTATGTAGGTGCAGATTCAATGACTATGGCGATCTCGATGGTTGGGTTTTGAGGTCATGTTCGATTGGCCCGTGTGTTTCTATAGATGACTTCAAACATTGTAATTGTCATTGCAAAATATAAAACGAGAGGTAAAGCCTGAATCTGAATGATGAAAATTGTAATTTGGGCCCATGTACCCTTACATTGAGGATCCGCGTCTAAATAGGAATTATTAGCAACAAGTATTAATTATTGTTTGTATAACTCAGTTGTAGACTGATGTATCATAGGTATTAACTACAATAAGCTTTGGCACGTCCATGATTACAAATGTTAGAACTTAGTAGTTATCTAACTCATTGCTGTAATAATAATTTATGTTAGGGTTAGTGTTAGGGTTAGAGGGTTAGGGTTAGTGTTAGGGTTAGAGGGTTAGGGTTAGTGTTATTTTAGTAGACATTTATGAAGATGGCTCAAGAATACAGTGGCTGGAACATTATGACGATTGTGATTATTTGATTCAAATATTAAACCGGGAAGTAAACAGATAATTGACCTATCAATTAAGCAAGCAATCCATATCTTAAATGGCACAGTAAAATAAATTCTGTTAATTAGAGCACATAGATACAAGTTACAAGAACTGAAATGATTATTTTAATCCAATGAAGAGTGCCGATCCATACACAGATCAGCTTGTCGTTTTTGGGGAGTACTTTGCAAGTATCAAATTGAATAGACATTATAATTTAATACTAATGATGTACAATTTGTGTACTCATTAAATTACCAAGCAAAAATATGTGATCAGATATCGCATATTTTTGCTTATATATTCTAACCCTCCACAAGAAAAAGGAAAAGGTTATTCCTGGAAGAATGGTATCATGACTACAAAACAAATGCTACACTCGTCATCCGTCATGTTAGTATCCCAAATGTAACCTGGAAACTAGTTTTTTTCCAGTCCCCCTGATTTTTTGCCTTTCTGTGCGTGTTTCTCAGCACCACCCCTGTCTACTCTCGGGTGTTGTCCTCCCTATTCTTTCTTTGTCTCTGCCTCCTTCTTCCACCCTGTACAATTTGTTGCAGGGTGGTCAGTAGATCTTCATATAACCCGATTGCTTGTCTGAATCTGTTCTTCACTTTCTCATTTGTAATGTGGTCTTTGTATTAGATGTTGAAGCGCTTTTAGAATCATCTCATCTCTGTGGCCTGTATCTGTCTTTCTATGTCTGCCGTTAAGGTCTATGACTCACTCATGGACAAAAAATATGGAGATGACCAGGGAACGTATCAATCTGGTTTTTGATATTGCACTACCCACTCCCCTCCCCCCCAAAAAAAGGGTAGTTAATACCTGCGATAATGGTATCATGACAACCGAACATATAATGCACTGCCTTTTCCAAAGGAAGAGATACTGCCTGGTAGGATGATGTCCTGATGAACAAACATGTACCACCCTGCCTCCCAAAGCAAGTCTAGGAAGATGGTATCATGACAAAAGAACAGATACTACTCTAGCCCTCCCCTTAAATGTGTAGACAATACCTGGGAGGGTGGTCTCATGACAAAAGAATAGATACTACACTACAGCCATTCTTAAATAAGCATTGAGAGATAGTACATTAGTCTGAATAGTACAGCAAACTGAATTGATCATTAAAAAATGGTACAATTAATAGAAGTAATAGTATAGTGTCAGCTTCAAATAGACAGATATCAAATCTGCATCAGTAATAGATGATTTAAATTCAAGAAAATTAAGATTTAATTTAATTCTTAGTATAAAAAAATATTTTTAAAACGATTTCTGTTTATTAATCTATGAGGATTGAAATATGTTTGTGACATGATCTCCAGTCCACGCATGTTTACTCACACACACACACACACACACACGCACGCACGCACGCACGCACACACACACACACACACACACACACACACACTTCCCCAACAAGAACTCTCTAGCATCCATAAATCCACTCACCTTACAAGTTTACAAGTTCTGCCTTTCCACCCCAAAAGTGTCCCTTCCCATTTAGTACAGATATTTAATGCAATGGGGGACAGAGTGTTATGCTAAGTGGATTTATGACTTGCCCCCCCCCCCCCCAAGGGTATTAGAGTTTCATAAACATAAACATCCCCAGCTGGAATTTGGATTCAAAATACAAAAGACAAATTCTGTTCCTACCAAAACAACATTGGATACAAGAAAAATATTTTTATTAACGTTAAATATGATACAATAACAAATGAGGCCAAAAAGAGAAAGAAACCCTGACGTTTTCAAGATCTTGTAGATTTTGCTAAATATTACAGAATATGGCCTGTAGTCTTAGTCCTTATCAATTCACAGAAACTTTTCTTTTTTTTTTCAAAGATTTAAACATAAAATCTTTAATTGTCTGAAAAGTGTTAGCACAGAAAGTAGATCACATTTAAAAGTCTTCATCAAACACTTTTTATTGCTGTTTCAAACAACACATAATAATTAGAATATGATATTTAATTAGAAGGCATACACATAAAAGTGACTAAGTTCTTAAAAGAAATGAAGTATCTCAATTAGAAAACAGATTAAAATCCTTAGGTTAAACTACTTTATTCAAGTAAAAATAAAGCAGAGTAAATTGAGATCATTTTAATATTCTCTAATAAATGATTAATTTGGAAGTCCCTCCTTGCTGCCTTTTTCCCCAATTGTACCAATATGCAGAAATTCAAATGTAATGTGAACAGAGATCTTGCTTCACAACTCCCCATTTAGGTTGCCCCCTATAAATCTGAACCCTAATCACACTAGTTCTTATATCTTGTTTGGGGTATAAGTAAAAATAATTTTTTAAAATAAAGTTAAAAAATTCCACAAGATGTATACATTTCTAAGTTCATAACTTGCCATAAAAATTCTATTTAGTCGGTGTTTTTTGATTGGTTTGAAGTAGTCGGGAGTTTGACCTCTTGCACTTTTGAAAGAGGCCCATGAATGAGCAGGCGCTTCACATTAACACTTTTGCAAATCCAGTCTACTCTATTATTTCACCCATAGTTGTGAGAGTAGAGAAGGATTTATCTGAAAGGTATTAGTGAACTCGAACATGGCATGCCAAGCTAACAGTTTGCACTAGTAAAAACTACACCATTGTCACTTCACACACACACACATTTATATATATATATATATATATATATATATATATACTTCCTAATATGAACATCTGAGTGAAAGATCAGATTTTTTTTCTCAGTCTGATGAGGTCTTAGTTTTTAATAACTATGGATCGATAACGTCGACATGCCAGTGTAGCGACTTTTTGTACATGTCTGTATGAATAAAAATAATTATATAAATATCTCTATTTACTATAAAGCACTATTTTATAAGCCAGGTTGAAATTCTGTTGATTTTTATCCTGTGGATGTTTACTTTACCTAGATTACTAATATATATATATATATATATATATATATATATATATATATGTATATGTAAGGGGAAATGGTGTAGGTGTATACAATAAATAACATTGAGAATGAAACCAATAACAAAATTTTAAAATGTTTAACTTAATACAATATTATCTTGTGACGCTAATTCTGGCAGCACGGAATTTAAATTGTTAACGTCTTTCCTGGAACTGTGCGAGTTCGTTCTTTTGACATCTAACTGACTTCACTTGCATGTTCTCGACTATCGTTTGAAATTCTTTTTATTTTTCCAGCTTTTTTGTTCATTTGATTTTCTCCCCTAAAGATGATTCGACAAAGAATCGAAAACGTTCTTGATACATATGAAACATACATTATTTTAATTTTAACACAAAAAAGATCATTAGAACAATTTTTTTAATAAAAAAGGTATAATTAAGCAAATGAATTATGTTATGTTTAACAATGTTTGCTTAAATGTAAGAATGCTGGTTAAATACACACACACTATATATATATATATATATATATATATATATATATATATATATATGATAAGTCAATGAAAATAATTAGACCTGCAACCGAAGATTATGTTTTGCTTCCATTTGCAGGTCTAATTATTTTCATTGACTTATCATATTTTTGCTCTATCCAGTATATTGAGCTTTCCTTACCTCACAATAGGTCCAACTCTCTAAAGGGTTACCTACTAGTTATAAATTCTCATATATATATATATATATATATATATATATATATATACTAGAAAAAATGTTACCCGGAGTTAAATTGTTTGAAACAGGAAAAAGTGAGTTTTCAAAATCAGTTAAATTTCAAAGAATAAAAAGACAAACTCCCAAATTAGCTTGTTTCGGTTCTCCTTTTCTCTCCAACTACATGTTAAATTGTATTACTACCTGTGGTGATATACCCTTTTGTTTATAATGGACTATTCCCATCTTTATTATTAATTCTAACATTACTGATGATTAATTCAATTAAATTGATTCCGTTTTCCGTTTTTTTTTTTTCTATAAAATATGATAATATTCGTTCTTACTTGCGGATCCTAAACCAAAAATACAAAAACGTTTAAGTTTAATTTTGGTACATCTAATATCCTTTTGGTGTTTCGTATAAATGATCGCAACATCCTTTCTTCCTTTTTGTTCCACGTGTATAAAGTCCCTGTTCGATGACACTCTACCTGCTGCTTTGTAAACTGCAATTCTAACTTTAAGAAAGAGCAGAAACTGTTGGAAGCCAAATCTAGACATAGAGGACAGACATGAGATTTGGATGTTTTGCCAAAAAAAAAGGGAAATAAATAATTGTCTTATTAACTGAAGTATTTAATTCTACTTGGTCTCGCCTTATTTTTCATTTTTATTTGTTATTTTTTGGTCGCCACTTACATTCTTAGAAACTGTGTCCAATATTCTTAATATTCAACTTACATCCAGCCACAAAGAATTCTCCAGAACTTTTCTCACAAGCCCGTTATCTTGAAAATTGTTTATCAGAAACATCTGTCTTTTCTTTTTCTTTTTCTTTTTCTTTTTCTTTTTCTTTTTCTTTTTCTTTTTCTTCATTTCATGGTCCGTTCTGTCAATGTTATAATTAAAGCTCTTTTGAATTGCCGAACAGAATAAGTAATGAGATTTTAAGTATCTGAGTCTGGGAGGGATGGCCAGAAAATAACCAATAATTTCAAATTCTAAAACAATCGGCAACGATTCCGTACTATCATCAGTTTCCTCATGGCCTTCTTGTTCAAACGGTAGAGAAGGCGGCAATTTTGAGATGGTTATTAACATGAACCAATTACTAATCTAATTAAATGTATTAAATGTCCTTATTAATATTGTTGTTAAAAGTATGAACCCCTTTTATATGGGTTAAATAACTGTTCATATTTAGTAAATCACCATATTTTATGGGGAGACGTTATTGCCAGCCAGCCTTGTAATGCTTTCCTTCCCTATTGAGTTATTGAAGAACTTACTTTTTTTCAAGCCTGTTTGTAGTCCAGGGGATTGTACGCTGGTGGTGGG
This sequence comes from Sepiola atlantica, assembly GCA_963556195.1. Taxonomy (NCBI): domain Eukaryota; kingdom Metazoa; phylum Mollusca; class Cephalopoda; order Sepiida; family Sepiolidae; genus Sepiola; species Sepiola atlantica. Next base: position 31,763,923 of record OY744537.1, read on the forward strand.
GTTTCTTTCAGGCCTGGTTTGTCTTGTAGTGATTCTTTTTTCCTCATCCTTTTTATTATTAGGATTAGCCCAAGAGATCAAGCGGTTTCATGCCTTATCTGGAGCGACTTCCATGATAAAAATATCATTAAACAGCAATAAAATAAAGACTGTTGGACATTCATGACTGAAACTTGATGAACAAGTCAAGCATAAAGTAAAGTTTATTTACACCAAATATGGTTGGATCGAAAAAAGAAGTTAGTTTTATTAACGATTCCATTGGTGGCATTATTTTGTTTGTTTTTTGAAGTGGGGATCACCTGATACAAGTGAGCTTTATAAACATTGACTGTTTAACATATTTTTCAAATTATAAGTGACGCAATAATAAAGTCAGGTTACAGGAGGAATCCCCAATTTTACACAGGAAGTGATGTGACCTATTGACCTCGGTGACTTGAACATTGCTATCACGGTATCTAAAAGTTAGAATTTGAAAAGTGTTCATTATTTGTCCTTCTTGTTCCCTTTAAAACTATTTGTAATGTCTCACAATTCAACCAAATTTTCATAAAAACAGATTTGTCATACTTTGTCATCCCAGGTTTTAATAATATTCTGGACTCCCTGTCAGAATACGACGCCGCCTTACTTTTCTTCTCAGGATTTAAAAAAAAATTTAAGACCCTTTAAAAGACTTCAATTTTAGACATTTTCTAGAATCCAAATCATGTAATGGATTTTTATCAAGATTGAAAAAGGATTCTGTACATGAGGTTCAGTAGAATTATATCTTGATTTTAAGCTTCGTAAGGACACATAAAAGTGGTGCAAAACTATTCTGTTCTGATAATTAATTTTACTTGTCCTAGGACAAGTATTCTTCGAGTTATTAATAAGCGTACCTGCTACCATCTATATATTTATACTTACCTATTTTCAGTTGTGACTCTTCGGATGTAATTCAACAGCAGGTTATCATGTTAGACGTTCAGCATCAGCCACAAAGACAGCTACATACATGCATAAAGAGAGGGGAAGCATGGCATATGCTTCAATGGCGATGCTTCCCAATATGAGAAAGAAAAAAAAAAGAGTAATTCACAAGTGTGGCAGTATTACTTTGTTATATTTAATTTAAAGTAAGAAGAATTTACCATAACATTTCTTTAACTGACCGTGGAATTTTCACAGGCCATATTCATATACTTAAATATATGCATTATAGATTATATGTATTGGGTATGCCCTTAAACTACATCCGGTGCTGACGTTCTAATTCCTTTTCCATTGTCGATTTGATGAATTTGATTTAAATTTGAAATGTTTCATCGATTTATCATATAGATTTTTTTTAAATAGATGGGTCTCTTCATTTTTTAAGGTTTTTGATAAAAAATGTAAAATATATAAACGTAAGAGTTTTCCATTAATGCAAGCAATTACATATATTTTAATTTCCAAATATATTTTAAAAACTTAGCCATTAATATATATATGCATATATATATATATATATATATATATATATATATATATAATCTAAATAAATAAATACTAGAGTTGCGCCCATTTCTCGCACAAACGGTGAAGTCAAAACCACATATTTCGAGCTAATTCAACGTTGCACAATAGACGCTCCATCATTTTTATACACTGCTTATATATATATATACAATATCAGTCGCAAGGTTAACTAATTTGAATATATATATATATGTATATGTGTGTATATATTTATGTATATGTATATATTTATATATTTATATGTATATACATGTATGTATATGTATGTATGTATATGTATATATTCATATATATATATGTGTGTGTATATATATATATGTATATATATATGTATATATATATATGTATGTATGTATATGTATATATTCATATATGTATGTATGTATATGTATATGTATATATTCATATATGTATGTATGTATATGTATATGTATATATTCATATATGTATGTATGTATATGTATATGTATATATTCATATATGTATGTATGTATATGTATATGTATATATTCATATATGTATGTATGTATATGTATATGTATATATTCATATATGTATGTATGTATATGTATATGTATATATTCATATATGTATGTATGTATATGTATATGTATATATTCATATATATATCTGTGTATATATATATGTATATGTGTGTATATATATGTATATATATGTATCTATATGTGTATATATATGTGTATATGTATATATATGCGTATATGTATATGTATATGTGTATATATATATATGTATATATATATGTGTATATATATATGTATATATATATATATATGTATATGTGTATATATATATGTATATATATATATATGTATATGTGTATATGTATGTATGTATATGCGTATATATATATATATGTGTATGTAGATATGTGTATGTATATGTATGTATATGTGTATATATATATATATGTGTATATATATGTGTATGTATGTATATATATGTGTGTATATATATATATGTGTATATATATGTGTATGTATGTATATATATATGTGTATATATGTGTATATATGTGTATAGTTTTTAATTCAATGATTGTTTTTATTTTGATATAACAAATAGTTCCGTTTCGCAATATTGTTTTATTTTTGGGACAAATATTTAGTATTTGTGTTCAAATATTCTTTTCTTTAGCGGGACCGACTTCATTTTCAACAAGTTGCAACCTATTTCTAAATTGTAAGTGAAAAGGCAAATTGATTTCTTCTTTCTTTTCCTTTCTTTATGGTCACATTTAAAAGATAAATACATTTGTATCGAATTACAAAAATGGTAATGTTTACCTATATTAATAAATGAGAAAAATTTTATTTCGTGTTTACAACAAAGTTATGAAGGAAATGTTTATTAGTTTAAATTAATGTTTCAAGTATTTCAAGTAGCAGAACTTTGCGAAGTGATAGCGAGCCGGCAAAACAAGCTAGTATGCACATATAGTCATCTAGAGGCAGATATTTCGTCGTATCACGACTCTCGCGTGTGACTAAACGTAGCAAGTGTATACATGCGAAGATTCAAAACCCGAAAGCCAGGTCACATCCATATGTGATCTGTGGTGTCATGTGTCTTATCTCTTGCACCAATAAACTCACTACTGACAGTAAAATACATTATAGTGCTATATGTATGTTCTTGGTTTAAATATTGTTTCCATACTACCTAAGATAAATCTATTCTTATTGCATTATGCTAAGTGGAAACGGTTATTTCCTTTACCAGAGCGCTATACATACACACACACACACACACTCTCCAACAAAAAAAACAAGACCTTATACAAAGCAAAATTGTTTGTTATCTAAAATAATCACGGCCATTTCAATAAGTGTTTATGCAGACGACACATTTATAAAAACAAAACCTAATGTTTATAAACATAAGAATCTTCAGATTTAAAGAAAAAAAACGAACTCACTTACTTCGGACATAGTTTACGAAGAAAAGCATCCAGTATATATATATATATATATATATATATATATATATATATATATATATATATATATATATATATAATCATGTATATATATACGACCGCTGCAATCACCAATAAAAATAATTACATAAAAATACATTAAATATTTAGGTCATAAAAATCGTACATATTTCTAGTCCAATGGTAAGACGCTGGACTATAAACATCAACATCGAAGGTTCGATCCTTGTCTGAGTTAGCCATGCTGATGACGGCTGTGATCCAGAAACACGTGCCCATGCATTACGTTTATGTACATACAAAATTAATAATATATATATGCAATTTCATAGTATCACTAATCATCGGCAGTATCTCCGACTAGTATCAGTCGATAAGAATAACTGGAAGAATAAACACTATTTCCATTCTAAGCAGATAAATTAGACTTAAATTTTAAAAAGTGGTTTGTATGAACTTTACTATATTGAATAGTTGGATAAATGCTCTTCTTGACAAAGTTTCATAAATGAAACGAAATATTGAAATGAAATCTGCCTGAATCTGTGTGAATTCTCTATCTATATTGTTTGTTCTTTGTTTATTACCATTATACCTGTTTATACTAATGCATTCTGTCAGATATTTATCCTTTAAATATACTTTTCATATTTATAAAGTGTATTCCTTGGCTAAATATGATGAATTTGTCCACATTTGAGAATTAAAATTGGCCTCATAGAAAACATAAAACCGTGTAAATTATAGGTATCATGTCGAACGATCTTTCGTCCATAATCCAAAAGTCTATTTTATGATAAAAATTGAATGAATATGAAATGCCTATGAAGACTTTTGGGACTTTTTGGTAACACAAACGAAACAAAGCACATTCTCCTGAACCAACATTATAAATTGAGAAGGGAAGTTAAAGATTCAATACTACGGGGCTGCTTCCCACCTGACTACAAGATTGTTGTTTTCAAGTCCAATGTAAACAAATTCTTGCTAAGTCGTCCTCCTGAATAATCAAATTCTTTCAAACTTCCACCATCACTACCAATCATCATGGTGTTGTTTTACCATACACCTACTACTCATAAACTTTTATCCTCCAGTGGCCTTTGGGCCTTGATAAGTGGTGAATCCTTAGTAAAATAAACATGACAATATCTCTTCCCTAAGTGAGACGTCTCAAAAATGTCGACTAACTTATCTATCTTGGTAGTAAAGTTGCGAAGTAAAATTGCACAGAGAGTAAACTAAAGGTGCAAATCAGAAAGGCCTGGACTGGACAAGAGGAAAGCGATCTTATAGTCAAATCTTTCTTTCTAAGATACAACGTGACCTGTTTGACGCCATTGTTACATCCGTTCTTGCATATGAAACTAGCACCTGGACTTTCACCAAAAGATCGGAGAAGAAAATTGATGGTGTGTACACTGGAATGCTAAGAGCAGTTATTACCATCTCCTGAAGACAGCACCCCGCTAGAGAGCAACTTCACGGACACCATCTTCAGATCTCAACAAGATTTGCTGGAGAAACAAGATTTGCTGGACACTGCTGGAGAGCCAAAGATGAAATTCTTCAGCGATGTTGTTTTGTGGATGCCAAAACAGGGATGTGGCTCAGTGGTCATCAGAACTAAGCCTGTTTTTAAGATCACATCACGCATCAATTTTATCATTCTCACATCATTTCTCTCCATGCAACGCATGTTCTCAACCCTCATTGGCCAGGTTTTACTTCCATATATCATCACACTGCACACTCACACCTGATAGAGTCTTCTCTTGGTTGACAGTTGTAACGCTCTGCTGGTTAGTAATGCCAGATGTTTCCTGAACTTACTCTATTGACTCTTAATTCCTAATTCATCACTAAATATTGACAAACTAAACATCTAGGCGTATTGCAGGTATAATTGCTTTGTGTGATGTTGTGTAAGTGTTGTTTAGAAGCAGTGGGCATAGTTAATGAACTTGGTAGTTGTCTTATTGCATTTTGGTTTCTTTAAGATGAGTGTTTCTGGGTCTAATTAAAGAATTGTAAAATCTCTAGTTGGAGCATGTCTTTCAGAGATAGTGGTTGTCTTTTAGCATCAACAAGTGGTTTCTTACAGATGTAATTGTTTCTGGCATCCAATTGTAGAAGTGTAAAATCTCTAATTAGAAAATGCGTAAGCATGTGCATATGTTGGCCATGAGTAAAAAAAATGCAGTCATTTGTAGTTTTTTTTTATAGGTTAGTGGCTCTTGTGGAATTGATAATATATTTATTTGGTAGATCCAATCTTGGTGATCTGAACAAATGCGTCTGATGTATATGATAGCACAATATGTACTATGGAATTCTTTAGATTAACAGTTTAGGAATTTGTAGTTGTCTGTAGGTTTAGTGTAGATAGAGGTGGATAATGTTATTCTGGGATCAGATAATGATAACTTGGAAGCGAATAAAAGTATATGAATATGCAATGATAAATTTTATTGTGTGGCTGCAATTATTGGTATATTGGTGAAAATTAATTAGATTGTCTAGCCAATGGTTCTACATAAAGAAAACGTCGTTTATATATCTACAGTAGTGTATTGGTTTAGTAGGATGGTTGTTAATTAAATTTATACGTGCATAACATGAACATAAGTAAGTCGTGAGACTGCATACCTTCGCCTGACAATCAAACATGATAGAACATTTCAAGGCTTAAGTTGTATAAGATACGGAGCTTCATTGGCTACAATATCGACCAAGAAGCGAATCTCTATGGTGAGCAGAACTGAAGTCATTGTTAAAAGTGTAACTTTTACTTTTACTTTTTCCACAAACTTTACCTCGATATTGCAAAATTAAATCAGTTCTAAGTTAAACCATGATTGATATTCTGACCAAGTTTAGTGACGATTGGTCAAGCGATGTGGACACTAGGCTGTACACAAGCAAACATACTGACACATTCAACCAAATACGTAACCTCCTTAGAGAAAGTAAATATATTTGCATAGCTGAGCGCCATTTTAGTGTCCATGGTGGTACGTCTGATTTGTAGGTAGGTAATGTTGGTTATTGAATTGGGATTAAATGTATTATATTGCATAAGTCTTATATTTGCTTATTCAGGAAACGTTTGCATGTAAGAAATTCTTTATAAGCTTGTATATCTTCATTGTGTGCCATGTTGGTATAGATACATCCATGGTTACAAAAATAGCTTCGTTTGGGAGTGTATTTGTTTGTTTTAGTTTGTTGATAAAAAGGACGTAATCTTTAATATATACTGGAATGTCTGTAAATTGAGTATATATATATATATATATATGTATAGATATACGACCGCTGCAATCACCAATAAAAATAATTACATAAAAATACATTAAATACATTAAATACATTAAATACATCCATGGTTACAAAAATAGCTTCGTTTGGGAGTGTATTTGTTTGTTTTAGTTTGTTGATAAAAAGGACGTAATCTTTAATATATACTGGAATGTTTGTAAATTGAGTATGTGGTCAATATATCCTGATATCCATTCTGTAAATGGGACTATTTCTGATACAATAGATCTACCTGAAGGTATGATGTTAAAGGATTTTGAGAGTCTGTAGATATCATTTGTGCTATTAAGGATTTGTTTTAAGTTTGTTGTAATAGAGCTAAAGATTTTTTTTCTGAAATGAGTATGGAACGTTTGTTTATTTATGGAGTGGTATCAAATATTGCTGTTGTCGGATAAATGGGGATGAGAGAATGAATAAAGTTTTTTGCGTTGGGACTAAGTTTTTGTGTCAGTTGCACTAGTTCTATTTTGTATGCATCTGAAGAGTTTAAGGAAAGTGGTTTGTAAACATATGTGCCTTAGAATTGTAGTTGGGCATTAGTGATATAGCTTTAGTGTTTATTATTGTAACTGCTTCACGTTCAGCTGCTGCTGTGATGAGTATTTTTTTTGTTTCTCATATAACAATGACTGACCGTTCGGGTTTCAAATCTCGATGTGAATACACTTGCTACAATTAGCCCTAGCCATGTTGATGAGTTGTAGACAGCAAAACAGCTGTCTGTGGATGACTATAATATATATATATATATATATATATATATATATATATATATACTATAAATATATATATATATATATACTATAAATATTTTAAAGTATTAAAGTGTTTTTTAACCTACAGACGATATCGTTTCTGGTGTTTTATCCTTATTATTATTATTATTATTAATGTTATTTGATATGCAAATCAGCATATCACACGGTAGTCTAAAGGGTAATATATTGTTAATATTATTATTATTTTATTATTATTATTATTATTATTATTATTTATTAATGTATATATTAGTGAAATTTTAAGCTGAATCATTTCGACACTTGATTATTGGGAAAATGGTAGTTTAATCAGTACCATTGGAGAGCCATGAATATTATAACTGTCCTGTTTTTAAATCTCCGAAACAGTTACATGGTAAACAGCTGATGATCCCCATGTTAATATTAGACGCTTAAGGTCTCTTGTTTTTCAGCTGCTGCTGTGATGAGTATTTCTTTGTTTCTCAGATTATATATGACTGTACGCTCCCTTGGAGAAAGATTTTAATTTGTATTGTGGTATTTATTGATGTGTGGAAAAGTATGGCTTGTTGCTTTCATAGCAATACACACACATTATATATAGGTGAAAAATATCAAAGTAAATTCATTTTCCAAGATAGTTTTAATCTTTAAATAGATATATATGGGTGTGTCTAAACCTTTAGGACACATTTAGTATATGACTGACCGTTCGGGTTTCAAATCTCGATGTGAATACACTTGCTACAATTAGCCCTAGCCATGTTGATGAGTTGTAGACAGCAAAACAGCTATCTGTGGATGACTATAATATATATATATATATATATATATATATATATATAGTACATGTATTGTATTCGTTTCTGTAAATGTAAATCCGTAGAAACTCAAGTGTTTATAAAAAGTGCTCAATACCAAGTAGAGCTGTTTATAAGTATACATTTTTATTTATACAAACATTATTGGTTACATATGTGCATACATGTTTCGGTTGCACTTTTCCAAGAAAGTCAACCTCATCAGACCAAACCCATTCCTGAAAGATTCTTGGTCTGATGAGGTTGACTTTCTTGGAAAAGTGCAACCGAAACATGTATGCACATATGTAGCCAATAATGTTTGTATAAATAAAAATTTATACTTATATATATATATATATATATATATATATATATATATATATATATACTATAAATATTTTTAAGTATTAAAGTGTTTTTTAACCTACAGACGATATCGTTTCTGTTTTTTTATCCTTATCAGTTCAGGAGTAGTAGTTGCACGCAGTCACATGGAATCGGACGCAGTCTGTAGATTCAGTCTAAAATCATAATCCTAACGTCTTAGCCCACACAGCCCTAAGAAATCATCACAGACAGTAGCTGAAATTAACGTACACTAATCCAAGAGGCGGGGGCAGGCGTTATTGTTGCCGAGAGTGTTCAACGCTCAAGCGGAACTTTACATAATCGCTGATGACAAACTTTATAATTCCTGACAGTGCTCTACTATTAAAGCTATAAATCTTAAAGGGGCCGTTAACTGTAAATATATTTAAGTATTAAAGTGTTTTTGAACGATATTATTTCGGCCTTTTTACCCCCATCAGTGCAGGAGTGGTTGTTGTACGTAGCCACATGGAATCGAACACAGTTCTTGATTCAGTCTAGAACACGATCCTAACGTCTTAGCCCATGCGGACTTGCGAAATATCTATATACATATATATATATATATATATATATATATATATGAGGAATAATAGAAACAATGTTTCAGACAAAAGGCAAAATAAACAGTGAATTGAGGATAAGCGAATCAACAAACTAACAAAAATATAAACTCAAACACATATAAAAGCTCTATCAAGATATTTCAGTCGCTAGAAAGCAACCATGCTCGGTTGGAAGTAAGAACTTCAATGAGCAGAAATTCAAATTGTACAAGACGCGTCTGAGAAAAATTCCATTTTTATTTTGCCCACACACACACATACACACACACACACACATATATATATATATATATATATATATATATATATATATATATATATATATATGCCCCCTGTCTATAGGTTGAGTTCTGTGGTAGATCAAATAACGATTTCCCATTAGCATGAAACAATGATCTTTGGCAAAGAATAGATTTCTCAGATTTTCCGACAGGCGCAATAAAAATATATACGTAAACAGAGAGACGACATATAGAGCGCTTGAATTTCTTCTACTGCCAGTGGCGATGCCTGTTGGTGCAAGGAGTTATGTATTTGGATTAGGGTTAGGGTTAGGTCGCGTTTTGTATGTGACTAACCGTTTGGGTTTCGAACCTCGGCATTTAGACACTTGTTAAATCTAACCACACTGATGAATAGACGGCGAATCTATATATATATATATATATATATATATGGGAAAGAGTAAGGCAAGGTCAAGCATGAAAAATGAAGATGAATAAAATAAACCTTTACATTAAATAATATATATGTGTGGGTGTATGTGTGTGTGTGCAAACATTGTGTAAAAATTACAGAAGTCGTCTGTTTAATTGTACCTATTTTTATTTTTCCCATTTTTCTGATGGTCTTTTTTGTATTAAAATCAAAAAAAAAATATTCCATAGGTTTCACGAACGTTTTCGATTCTTCGTCGAATCATCCTCAGGTGTCAAAAGCAAATGAACAAAAAGCTGGAAAAAGAAGAGAATTTTTAAAAGACAGCAGAGAAACGCACAGAGAACGTTTTCGCATTGTTCCAGGAAGTCGTTGACGATTTAAATTCAGCAACGCTGGATGGCATCACAGAACAAAATCGCCTTACGTTTTTAAGGTTAAATAAAAAAAAAGGTATAATTAAACAGACGAATTCTGTAATGTTTAACAATGTTTGCATGAATGAGAAAATGCTACCAAAATACACACAATTTATATAAATACATATACGACCGCTTGCAACCATCACTCTTGCACTGATGAGGGTAGAAACCCGAAACGATGTCATCTTTAGGTATGAAAACCACTTTAATATTTAATTAAATATATATATATATATATATATATATATATATATATATATATATATATTGGGTATTTAGATCTGTATGGCTAGGTTTCCTTCCTCTTATCTACTTACCTTTCTGGTACCTAAGGTACTTAAAGTTTATTTTTTATTTATTTATTTTTTAATGCAACTTTAATTCCTATATAATTTTATTGCTAACTACCATATTGCAGAATGGTTCTTGGGTGTAGTGTTTAGATATAATTATTATTATTATTATTATTATTATTATTATTATTATTATTATTATTATTATTATTATTATTATTATTATTAATGTTATTATATATGCAAATCAGCATATCACACGGTAGTCTAAAGGGTAATATATTATTAATATTATTATTTTATTATTATTATTATTTATTAATGTATATATTAGTGAAATTTTAAGCTGAATCATTTCGACACTTGATTATTGGGGAAATTGTAGTTTAATCAGTACCATTGGAGAGCCATGAATATTATAACTGTCCTGTTTTTAAATCTCCGAAACAGTTACATGGTAAACAGCTGATGATCCCTGTGATAATATTAGACGCTTAAGGTCTCCTGTTTTTGTTTCACTGTTAGATACTTAACCCCCTTTATTTATTTATTTATTTATGAATTTTCCAACGAATGTTAAGTCTGCAATATATTGGACTTAGTTAGTTTCTCTGGGAATTTAAACTGTATTTTACTTCTTTTTTTTTTCTTTTTTTTTGTTTAAAATGACTG
>OY744537.1:31782737-31857737 GCA_963556195.1 Sepiola atlantica
CTCTCTCTTGTAGATTTTTCTCAACTGAGTATTTGGTTGAATAAGGCTCTTAACCTCAGATTAAGAATGGTAAGAATGGAATGTGATGGTGGTTGATGTTTGTTCAAGTACTTTCAATCTCGTCAGACAATATTCTCTTTTCTTAACCAGTTCCAAATTAACATAAAACATCTTATCAGGTGGCTCAAAAGGATCTACAAGAGACTGAATCGACGCTAAGTGTCTATACTCTTTAACGGCAGAGATGCTATCTAAATATAACTATTCATATATTATCACATATTATGTGATCAGCAGTCAAGTATCCAAGCGACTGTCCCAACAAACTTGCCACTGACAGTATTTCATGTATATACACATATATTATAATATTTTAAACTGGGAACTTGTGTCTAATCGAATGCACGTTTTAAATATTTGAATTTTTAAATTGGAGGTTGTGTGCATATTATGCCCCCTAAAAAACTTTTAAATATTCTAAAAAAATGAAATTTGGGGAATATTTATGGATCAAATTCAATGCAAATCGACCATATTTAAATTTTAAAATAAAAGCTTGTGTCCATATTTGTGCCCTCTGAAACCTTTTAAAATAAAATTACAAGAATTTTGGTGACTATTTATGAATTGATGTCTAATACTTATTGATAAAGTTTCACAAAATTCAGATACCTCTGAATTTTCACAAATTGTTTCCACCCCCTTTACATAAACTAAATATTACCCACCCTCACGCCTATCAGCTTTGTTCCAAAATTCATAATGATCGTTTAATTAGTTTGGGAGTGAATCCTATACATAGAAATATATATGATATACACGTACTTAATTTTAATATATAACTAGATATGAACGAGGAAAGATATATACATATCATCTACAGAAGAGAGAGAGAGAAAGAGTATTATTATTTTTATTGTTTAGCATTGTTTCATGTTCATTTGTTGGAGACTTCCAATATTTTTTGTTTGAAATAAATCTCATTAATATTTAAAGACTTTTCATTATTGCTTATTCAAAAATTAAACCTCTTTCTCCTCCCCCATATCGCAACCCCATTACCAAAAGATGTGTTCGTTCCAACGACTCGAAGCACTGACCAACCACATCCTGTCAACCAATTTGTGGGAATTATCTTCTTGCACTAATGCTTTTAATACCTTCCGCACCAACCAATCCTGCCTTTTTGACTCTCCTTCTCTTTCTCCAATTAGTCACTGGTTTGAAGACATTCTTTATGAGAAAAAAAAACCAAAATGCAAACACATTTACTTGCTTTACCTCACATTCTATTTATTCTTTACTTTTTCTTTTCTTTTCCTTCCACTTATCTTTTCTTTACTTTTTCTTCTTTTTCTCTTTTCCTTTCATTTCTTACTCTACCTTCTACTCTTTTTTTTCATACTATATCTTCTACTTTCCTTTCATTTCTTACTCTACCTTTTACCCTTTCCTCTTTTTTTACTTTATCTTCTTTTTTCTCTTTTCCTTTCATTTCTTTCTCTACCTTCTACCCTTTCTTCCTTTTTCTTCTTTTTTCTCTTTTCCTTTCATTTCTTACTCTACCTTCTACCCTTTCTTCTTTTTTTACTTTTTCTTCTTTTTTCTCTTTTCCTTTCATTTCTTTCTCTACCTTCTATCCTTTCTTCTTTTTTTACTCTTTCTTCTTTTTTACCTTTTCCTTTCATTTCTTACTCTACCTTCTACCCTTTCTTCTTTTTCTTCTTTTTTCTCTTTTCCTTTCATTTCTTACTCTACCTTCTACTCTTTTTTTCATACTATATATTCTACTTTCCTTTCATTTCTTACTCTACCTTCTACCCTTTCTTCTTTTTTTACTTTTTCTTTTTTTTCTCTTTTCCTTTCATTTCTTGCCCTATCTTCTTTTTTTTAATTTTTTTCTTTTCCTTTCGTTTCTTACTCTATCTTTTACTTTTTCTTCTTTTTTTAAACTTTTTCTTCTTTTCCTTTCATTTCTTACTCTATCCTTTACTCTTTCTTCTTTTTTTACTTTTTCTTCTTTTCCTTTCATTTCTTACTCTATCTTCTACCCTTTCTTCTTTTTTTACTTTTTCTTCTTTTCCTTTCATTTCTTACTCTATCTTCTACCCTTTCTTCTTTTTTTACTTTTTCTTTTTCTCTTTATCTTTCATTTCTTGCTCTATCTTCTTTTTTTTTACTTTTTCTTCTTTTCCTTTCATTTCTTACTCTATCTTTTACTCTTTCTTTTTTAATTTTCCTTTCATTTCTTACTCTATCTTCCACTCTTCTTTTATTTATGCATTTTTTCTTACTTTTATTCACTCCAAACCAAGCATATTGCCACTAAGACGTAAGAGGCTACTGTGAATAGGAGCTTAGTTTATAGGGGCATCCATAGTGATGAGTTGTGTAGCAAAATATGTGTTCACATTACATGTAAATTTCTGCTTTTTGGTACAGTCAGAGAAACAGGGAGGGAATTACAAAGCAGTCCAAGCAGTAGAAAGTTTTCTGGCATCTGGGTACCTCTACAGAGAAGTTTAAATTTTGCTGCTCGTCGAGTTAATCGGGAGTATTTACGTTGAGGGGGTGCAAGTGCAGTAAGTTAATCGGAGCACATTTCGTGGAAGTACTTGTAAGACAAGTGCAGAGATGCCACTCTGCGGCTATGGGACAGGGGTTGGAGCCAGTAGACAGTACGAAATCCTTCTTTTATTTTTTCCTTCTTATATTTCTTACATTTTAAATTATTTTTTAAGCTCTGTATTAGATATTAATAAAATAGGGTGACCACTTCTTTTTTGTATGTATCTTTTTCATGTCATCATAAATTTGATAGTTACACATTTAATCATGATTTTTGTTTACTATTAATCGAATATTTATTCATGTGAGAAATTAAAAATCCAATTAAAAACATAATTAAATTACGAAATTAAATCCACCAGATGAATTTGAATTTAGTCGTAAGGAAATGAGCTATTTTAATCTTTTGTTAATAGTTGAAAAAAAATGAATTACTTCGTGCCCCTTCGAAAATTTAAAGGAATTTGGAAGCTTTAAAAAAAAATCATTTTTGGCTTTCAAATTCTGAGCAAATCCTTGAAAGTTTTGGAAGCTATTTATATCCATTAATTTTATAAATGAAGATTAAAACAAAATTAGCTTAATAAAATTAGTTATAGTTGTATGAAAATTTTGTTCAATTAATGATGTGAAATTTTTAGTGAGGTTTGACGTTAGGCAGAGCAGATACGCAAATATATATTTATTTTCAAATAACAAGCATGCCGATGAAAACAAAGTAACAACTCGAAGACAATATATAATTCAACAAAACAAAACTGAGATCGCTATAAAATAGTGTTTATGAGAATGTGTACAACGAAAGTGTAAGTAGAAGCATGTGTGCGTGTGTAGAGAGGAAAAGATTGAGTGTGTTTGTGTAACACACACAAGAGCTGTTTTAAATGAAGTTGTGTGACAGGAATGTGTTAAACAAAGTCTGAGGATGCGTGCATATATATATATATATATATATATATATATATATATATATATATGTGTGTGTGCGTGTAAGTAGAGGAAAATTTAACGTACCGCGTGAAGTGTGTATGAGCACACATGATGTGTGGTGTGTTCTGTCGAGGCCATTGCTGAAGGTGAAAAAGAGAATGAATTTTGAAAATGTAGCGCTTTTTATACCTCCAATCGTAACGGCGTCAGAAGTCAAAGAGGAGATAACTCTGGTCTGAAAACGCCTTCTTGTGGTGAGTCTGTAATGTTGTTGACAAATGGAGGTAATGCTACAAGTACTCGTCCACCCCAGATTGAGAAAAGGTATTAAAAAAATCTTTTTTCATGTATTTTGTTCTGGTGGGATGCATGCGTTTTCAGCATTGAATTCCTCCGTGGTGTCGGAATCGGAGTAGTTATTGTGTTGGAAGTCCGTAGTTCAAGTGAGTCTGCATTGTTTTTTAGTTGAGTGCACGTGAGTCTGCACGGTTTAAGTTGATAAGTACAAGTGAGTCAGTACTGCGTTGCTTGGAAGTGAGTCTGCAAATTTGAAGAGGTAAGTACAAGTGGGTCTGTACTGTTTTCAGAATGTGTTCGCTTTTAGTTAAGTCCTTGGTGGAGTTGACGAACGTTCAATTGCTGGGATCACTGGTACACTAAGCAAAATATGCAAATGGATATGTATATTTGAAAAACAAGTACAAGTGGGTTTGAACTGGTGTTGGAGACCGTTGTTCGAGTCACTAGATCCTTATGTTGCGAATTTGATCAGCGAACGTCCAGTAGTAGAGTAATTTAGTAGTGCACATTTTTTAAATTGTTGGTTCCATAGTGTTGTCAGTGATGATTTCGTTGGTTGAATTTCCGAGCATTTATGGTCCTGGAAAGTTCAGTTGTTGCATCATTTATAGAGAGTGTTGGAAGTCTTTGAAGGGCAATATTGATTTTTTGCTGAGACTAAATGTTTAACAAACAGTATTAAGCCAATAACTCGTTCAGGGCTGAGAGGGAAGTTTCCCTGTTTTAAGTTTGAAGGGTTTTCAGCATAGACTTGAGTTCGTTCAGTTCAGCCTTTGACTCTTGTAACTCGTTGTAATTCGCCAAGGCTTAAAAGGGATCGTCAATAGAAGTAGTATTGATTTACTCCTCTCCAGGAGTTAGGCACAAGGCCAGTTTTTATCTTACTCCCACAAGTAAGATGTGACCCAAGGTCGGGTTGGAAAAGTGGGGTTTAAAAATTGCCTGGACAGCCCCGTCGGCATTCCCCGGTAGGGGCGCCTCAGGCAGTAAGCAATAAACTTACTCCTCCCCAAAGAGGAGAGGCAAAGCCTGGGAAGGTGGACCTCCCAGAACTGCACAATACAGACCCATTGACCGGCGTAAATCAAGACCCGAAGGCCAAGACAACACCAGTATGGGGTGCAGTATCCATCGGAACAGATACTACACTTTGATCTTAGCCAAAAGAAAGTGAGAGATAAATAAATTAAAAAGTTGTTTCTTTTGAAAATTTACTTTTTTTTAATTATCGTGTGTGTTTGTTTTTTTGTTTTGCTTTGTTCTTCTTAACGTTTTGATCCACGTGGTTGCAGTTAAAAGGCTGGTGTCTTTGAGTTTGTCTTTGTATTGTTTTTTTTTGTTTATAATTATTTTGATCCATGCGCTAACAGAAAAAAGGATGGCGCCTTCCGAGTTTGTCTTTGCTTTCGCGCACGTGTTCACACGTGAAAGAAATGACGTCGTGTACCTTTATTTTTTCTTTCATTTTTTTTTTAGTTTCGTGCACGTGTTCATACAAAAAAGAAATGACGTCAGGTAAGTTTTCTTTCCTTTTTTTTTTAAAACTCACATGTATCCAGTAAAGGGGGTAAGGTTGACAAGTTGCTGAACGTTTGTTTGTTTTTCTTTTGGGACGGTATACAAATTTTGTATTGTTGACCACCAAATGTGTTTTCGTTTTCCGTCTGTATTTGTCGTCGGATTCACACGAGGGTGAAGTAGAATTTTTGTGGCTGGAAGTAGAATGTGTGAATGTAGCGTTTTTTCTGTGCGCATGAGTAGGAAATTGATAACTTTGTTTCAAACAGCATAGATTGTTAAGTCGAGGCTACCAGTTTTTGGAGGCACGATCATGTGTTCGACGCTTGCCAGCACCGTTACCCCTGTATATATTTATGTTCAAATTACAAGCATGCCGATGAAAACAAAGTAACAACTCTAAGACAATATATAGGGAGAAAGGAGAAAGCAGGTCCATCAACCCTCCCTGTTGCCTAAAATTAATTCTAAAATTCTTAACTCTATTTCCATAATAGAACGTTTTCTTTCTTTTTTCCTTTCATTTTTCTATACCGATTTTTTTTCTTTCGTTTTTTTTTTACTTTTCATTTTGAGACGATTTATTTCTTTCGTTTTTTTTACTTTTCATTTTGAGACAATTTCTTTCTTTCGTTTTTTTTTTACTTTTCATTTTGAGACAATTTCTTTCTTTCGTTTTTTTTTTTTACTTTTCATTTTGAGACGATTTCTTTCTTTCGTTTTTTTATTTTTCATTTTGAGACGATTTCTTTCTTTCGTTTTTTTTACTTTTCATTTTGAGACGATTTCTTTCTTTCGTTTTTTTTTTACTTTTCATTTTGAGACAATTTCTTTCTTTCGTTTTTTTTTTACTTTTCATTTTGAGACAATTTCTTTCTTTCGTTTTTTTACTTTTCATTTTGAGACGATTTCTTTCTTTCGTTGTTTTTTTACTTTTCATTTTGAGACAATTTCTTTCTTTCGTTTTTTTTTACTTTTCATTTTGAGACAATTTCTTTCTTTCGTTTTTTTTTTACTTTTCATTTTGAGACGATTTCTTTCTTTCGTTTTTTTTACTTTACATTTTGAGACGATTTCTTTCTTTCGTTTTTTTTTACTTTTCATTTTGAGACGATTTCTTTCTTTCGTCTTTTTTTAACTTTTCATTTTGAGACAATTTCTTTCTTTCGTTTTTTTTTACTTTTCATTTTGAGACGATTTCTTTCTTTCGTTTTTTTTTACTTTTCATTTTGAGACGATTTCTTTCTTTCGTTTTTTTTATTTTTCATTTTGAGACAATTTCTTTCTTTCGTTTTTTTTTACTTTTCATTTTGAGACGATTTCTTTCTTTCGTTTTTTTTACTTTTCATTTTGAGACGATTTCTTTCTTTCGTTTTTTTTTTACTTTTCATTTTGAGGCGATTTCTTTCTTTCGTTTTTTTTTTACTCTTCATTTTGAGGCGATTTCTTTCTTTCACACTTCTTTTTCTAGAAGTTATTTTATATGAATATTAGTTTGAACTAAAGTTGTATATATATATATATATATATATATATATATATATATATATATATATATATATATTATATATATATATAATAACTATTTCATGTTTATACACATATGATATCATCAGGTGGTATTATGTATTGTATATCTATTTTCAGTATTCACTTCAATAGTGTTTAATACGTGAGTAGAGCTTAGTAGTAGTAATATGAAAATATATCTATGGCAAGTAAGCTACACAGAGGCGTCTATGTTTCATATTATTTTGGAGATCTACGTCTTTTATACGAGTTAACCAACTATTTTATCCATAGCTGGAGAGGGGAGAAATGGAATTATTTCTTTCCCCAAAGGTATATTCGTGTCGGTATCTGAACAGTCTTGATGGATCCCGATCAGGACATGTCAAACCTACAGTCCACACCAATAATCCATACAGCGCCCACTCCCCCATACATCCCATAATATACACACAAGAAACATAAGTATACGCACATGTACTATACACCTATTTGTGTTTCAGGTTTCTATAAAATAAATAACCTTTTTAACATGACATTAGTAACGCCGTCTATTATTATCATTATTATTATTATTATTATTATTATTATTATTATTATTATTATTATTATTATTATTATTATTATTACTAGTTATACCTACTTGGAGTTGCCCTGCAGTAAGAGAAGAAGTTACTAACTTATTTACGAAGAAACAAAAATTAATTTCGGTGTCGTTAATTTTGTGATCAAATTATTTTGTGAAATGGTAATATTTTGAAAAGTTCGTTATACCAATCGATTAATAGTAAAAACACATATAGTGGATCATTAATGTAGAGGCAAGACATACACACACAATTGAAGTCGCACAATTTAATTAATACATATTTATTTTAGAAGAACTCCAGGAAGAGAACTCAGTATAATTGCACACAATAACCTCCCTTTAATCTGTTTCCGTAAGTAAAGGAAAATGTCTCCACTCTAACAATTTCTTACCCAGAATAAGTATTTACAGAAAAAAAAACTCAAGCTAAATAAAATATATAGATTGTAATAACATGGTGAACAAAAAACAAAAAATCTAGGCTAGTCCGAATCAAAGATCGATATTTCAGACGGATTGCTATCTGGGTCTGACTTTTAAAATTTGACAACGTAACTTTATATGTGGGAGTATTTCTCCATTTTTTTCCATGTAAAGATCCACTTTAAAACTCTCCTTTATGTTGAAATTGTTTAGTTACTTTTATTTTTGTTCTGCAAAGTATCAAAGCATAAATAAATAAACTCAATTTGCTTCTCATTATGCTTTACTGGCAAATACATGTGCCTGCCAGGCTGTAGTATTAAATTACTTTAATATAATGATATATTTCTGTTATATACTGGAAGGAGCATAGATGACGGCACCTGATTGGCCGATAGAACTTTTGCATAGCTAGGAGCTCGTTTTTTTTTAATTAGGAAAGAGTGCATCAAGTTAGAGAACCCTGGCGGTCATTTCGGCCATATTTCGACCTCTTCCACCAAACTGACTCCTTTGTTAACAAAGTAGGTATAAATCCAGAAATAACATTTAAAATTAAAATAATGGCATTGTCAACAAACAATTTATTCCAACATTAAGCTATTTTTTTGGTGTCTGCTTTTCTTCTTCAGTTCTCGATTTACAAATGTTTACGGAATACCACTTTGTTTACGGAATACCACTTTGATAAAAGAATAGCAGAATTCGCATTTTTCGAACACATCAAAGACTTCAGTGGCCTTTGGCTAATGATCAAAGTGTAGTATCTGTTCTGATGGATACTGCACTTCATAGATCGGTATTGTCTTGCCCTTCGGGGCTTGATTTACGCCGGTCTATGGGTCTGTCCTGTGCAGTTCTAGGAGGTGCACCCTCCCAGGCTTCGCCTCCCCTCTTTGGGGAGGAGTAAGTTTATTGCTTACTGCCTGAGGCGCCCCTACCGGGGAATGCCGACGGGGCTGCCCAGGCAATTTTTAATGGCCAGAGCGCTCACCTTCTCGGGCGCTGGCTTTTCAAATCCCACTTTCCGACCTTGTGTCACATACTCCTATTGTGGGTGGGCGTTAAATAACACACATCAAAGACTTCAGTGGCCTTTTGGCTAAGATCAAAGTGTAGTATCTGTTCCGATGGATACTGCACCCCATAGACTGGTATTGTCTTGGCCTTCGGGACTTGATTTACGCCGGTCTATATGTCTGTCCTGTGCAGTTCTAGGAGGTCCACCCTCCCAGGCTTCGCCTCCCCTCTTTGAGGAGGAGTAAGTTTATTGCTTACTGCCTGAGGCGCTCCTATCGGGGAATGCCGACGTGGCTGCCCAGGCAATTTTTAAACCCCACTTTCCCGACCCGACCTTGGGTCACATCTTACTTGTGGGAGTAAGATAAAAACTGGCCTTGTGCCTAACTCCTGGAGAGGAGTAAATCAATACTCATTCGTTGCTCCGCTGATTCTTACAACATAGTCCTGTTTTCTTTCTTTCTTTTTTAAAACTTCCTATTTCATATCTTTTGCATAATAACAAATTTTACCTCCCGGACAACATGGTATTGTTTCATTGCTAATTCTGTTTATTGAAGGTGTCTGCAAAGCTGAAATGTTAATTCTTTAATGTAACGATGTATTTCTGTTACATACTGTTACATACTACATAGACGAAAGTGTCTGATTGGCTGATGTTGCTTTTACATAACTGAGAGCTAGTTTGTTTTATAATTAAGAAAGAGTGAATCAAGTTAAAGAAACCTAGCGGTCATTCCGGTCATATCTTAGCCTCTACCACCAAACTGACTCCTTTGTTGAAAACATAGAAATACATTCAGAAATCCTGGTGATACCAGATCAGGCTGCCCTGTGGCTCCCTGAGACGAAATTCACCTACATTGACGTTTTTTTTTTTTTTTTTTTTGTTTGTTTGTAAAACTTAATTATGTTCTACAAAACCAAAAACAAAAACAAAAACAACAGCCCCTCTCCCTTTCTCCCTCCCCTTTTTTATTTTTATTTTTCCTACCCTACTCCCGGCCCTGGATATGACCTTAAACTACATCCGATGGTGAGATCCGGCTTACGGACTTTGGGGAATGTGGAGCCTCCTCTTAATTACCATTGCTCCCAGGTCCACCCTGACCCGGAGTGGTAGTACCTGTTAGGGTCCCAACTATGGGTTAAATAGAAACAGATATTAAAAGGGGAAAGAAACAAAAAAGAGAAGAAAACAAGACCCGATTCGGCATTAAATAACCCAAAAAGGGTTGATATGCCGTAAAACAAAACTATCATACCAATACTACCATTCAGAAATCTAACATATAAAGTTATCTGGTGAGATTTTAAAAGTTAGACATAAATAGCATTTAAGCTGACATATTAAACTTTGATTCGGGTGAGCGAATCTTCAGTGGTTATTGTTGTACCATGTTATTGGCACTTTAGTAACATACTCCGCTACAATTATTATTTTTTTAAATATGTAGTCCCGGCCAATTAAAATCGTCAAGAGGAATTACTCATTTTTATTGAAAGAATATAAAACCGGTTGTCTCCCTTACAACTAAAATATTATTTCTTTTTCTGTATGCAGTGGAGTTATTTTAGTTTTTACTTTTTATTTGTTTCCACGTGTTTTAAACTTAAACACGTGGAAACAAATAAAAAGTAAAAAGTAAAATAACTCCACTGCAACCCGGGCACCACCAGGTAGGCATGGCTAGTGAAATAGGAAATTCGAATAATGGTATTGTCTTTCTTTTTCCGGGATGACAGTAGCTTTGTGTGAAGCAACTAATCCAAGTACGAATTGAGGCCCGACTTCAGAATTTCTTATAAAATTTATTTCCAGAAAGGTTACTCTGAATTTATGAATTTTCTTGTTTTTTTTTTTTTAAACAAATATAAATCATTAATTGGTAATCAATGGAATAATTTAAATTTTGATAAAATTAATTTTTCAAGTTATCTCTTAAATTAAAAAAAAAATCGTAAATATCTTAAATGCCTTTTAAAAAAATTACTTCGACAGTTTTATCAACACAAACACGAAACTGTCGAAAACCTAGAGAAAAGCTCTGGTAAAATCATGAATATTCAATAATGTATATTAAATTACTTTGTGCAAAAAAAGTTGCTCACAATAGTAAAAAAAAATTATCTATATATATATTAAACATATATATTCGAATCTTGTTAGATTCAGCCACACTGATGAGCCATAAGACCACGAAACACATATCCGTGGATAATTATATTTAAAAAACATATATATATATATATATATATCGACATTAATATATATGTATATATACATAGATATGAATCTACTTTCATATATATGTATGAATCTGCATTCATATATATATATATATATATATATATATATATATATGAGGAATAAAAGAAACAATGTTCAGACAAAATGTAAAATAAAAATGGAATAAAGGATAAGCAAATCAACAACTAACAAAAATAAACTCAAAAACACATATTGAATAGTTCTACCAAAATATTTCGATTGTTAAAATACAATAATAATACAAATAATTGTAGCGAAGTATGCTACCGATTGATGATGATTGTATTTTAACAATCGAAATATTTTGGTAGAACTTTTCAATATGTGTTTTTGAGTTTATTTTTGCTAGTTATTGATTAGCTTATCTTTTATTCCATTTTCATTTTTACATATATATATATATGTGTGTGGGTGTGAAAATGGTTAAACAAAAGTGGACAAACAGAGTAGCATTCAATAAAAATAACGACACAAACGCATCATTAAAGTTGGACCAAGATATTTCGGTCGAAGAATTCCGATCATATTCATTTGAAATAAAAAAAAACATAAAAATTTAAAACTAATGCTATATGTATTGCTTATACCCATTCTGGGGCTGGTATTCTACTAGTGTGTATATGTATGTATGTATGCATATATATATATATATATATATATATATATATATATATATATATATTTATTTTGGTACATAAAAATTAGTACAACATTTGTTTTCTGTACCAAAATAAATAAATTGTATGCTCTTAATTTTTAACTTTAATTCTTAATTAATCGAGCACTCTGCTGGGATTTTTTCTACCATTTTACAAAGAAGGTATATATATATATATATATATATATATATATAATGCGTGTGTGTATGTGACAGGCAAAGTACTTGTAAAGCACTTTCTCATCTACCATTCTCTTGGTGTCTATATGTGTATGATTTTTCGATTTCCAGTTTAATTTATTCTAAATTTGTACGATAATTCACTAAAGATAAATATCAGTGATATGTTTACAAATTCAATCAGGTTAGACATTTAAAAAAAAGAAAAGCCTTTTATTTTTTTATCAAACCGTTTGTGTTTGTATGTTTTTATGCCAAAATGTACCTTTCCCAAATCCATAGACTGAATTCTTAATCTTAATTGGGTCACTAATGCATTTCCTGTTTTCAAAATGGCTAAGATTGAATGCACCAAGGCATCGACTTTCATGCATTGCATTTTTGTTTGCCAAAATCACAATGGAGAAATTGTGGGGAGAAATAAAAGTCAAGAGCAGCAATTGAAGAAAGGATCCACCATCTTGGAGTATATTTTTATGACAATTTTAATTTGCATACATTTTTTTCTTTCAAAATATAATTTCTTCACCAATATTTACTCTCTTTCTTCATATATATATATATATATATATATATATATATATATATAATATTAAATTATTTTTTACTATTTTATCTCTACGTACGATGTCGTTTCGAGCTTACAGCTCTCATCAGCACAGGGAAATAACAATCTCAGACGGTCATAGGGCGCAAACCCGGTTCACAGAGACACCTAGTCCCATTAAGCCACGAGAGATTGTCACGTGATAACGGAGAAATAAAGTGATATTTACACTGAAAGCGGCTAGCATAAATAGCATAAATAGCTAAACATTCAATAGCACCTAACGACAGAGTCGGAGCATTGCACTGAGTCTTTTAGATGAATGTTTATTTTTAATCTTTCTGACAGTGCTCGACTTTAAATTTTACTTGAAAGGGGCTGCTACTAATATCAAATTATTTATTAATATTTCACCTACGTACGACGTCGTTTTGAGCGAACGTCTCTCGTCAGTGCAGGGAAATAACAATCTCGGACGGTCACAGAGACACCTTAAACCTGTAAGCGTTCATCTAGTCCCATTAGGCCACAAGAGATCGTCACGTGATAACGGAGAAATTAAGTGGTATTTCACTGGAAGCGGCGAGCATAAATATCTAAACATTATATATATATCTATTAAAATGTGAGCTTGTCTTAGGACGGGTAAAATAAATTCCCGGTACAGAACAGTTTTGCACAACTTTTATGTCCTCTAATGATGATTAAAATTAAGATATTATACTAAACCTTATGTCTAGAATCCTTATTCCAATTTTGATTAAAATCTATTACATGATTTTGAGTCTAGAAAATGTCTAGAGTTGAAGCCTTGAGGTTAAGGGGCCTTCAAAAGAAATTGAAATTCAGGGAATCTTGCTTCAGTCGTGTCTAATGACGATAGATCAAATTCAATGCAAATTTGAAATATTTAATTTTTTGAATGGGAGGTTGTGTCCATATAATGCTGCAATCCACACTGCACGACGGACCTTGACCTTTCTACAAAAAAATGGGGCCATCTCTTGAGACATCCTGCATGCTCACCGGACTTAGACCCAATTGAAAATGTTTGGGGGTGGATGACAAGAGATATTTATTGAAATGGCAAACAATATTCAACAAAAAATTAACTTCGTGAAGCCATCTTCAGAAGTTGGAGCAACATCCCCCCGCACCTTAATGGAAACGCTTATTTCTAGCAGAATTTTTAAAGTCAGCAAAACCAGTGAAGTTAGAACTCATTATTAAATTTGGTTGTTGAATGTTTTCATACACTTTTCGTACAATTTCATAGAATTTTTGTCTCTGGTCTTATAATTTTGATCAGGTGTAAAATGCCTAATTTTATAAAAATGTAAATTTCTGAATTAAATGTTTGGAATGTAGCTTTTTGTTTCCATAACCTTTTAGATTGTAGTATTGGTAATCTTAAGTGGGAGGAGTTTGAAATCTATCCTTAAAAAAACGGTTTCTTTTAAAAGATTTTCAAGTAGTCTTAAAATTTTGATCAGTAGTGTATATATATACATTTAAAAAAAGCGAAGAATTAGAAATCATTACTAATTAATATATTTATTATTAAAATGAGGTTTAAATAATTAATGTATTAATTAGTTATTCCCGCTGGGAACAATGATTTTGATTATATATATATATATATATATATATATATATATATATATATATTGATTTTATTCCATTAGTTGCGACAAAACAAGTTTTGTTTCATTGGTGCAAATAGCGACCAACTCATCGGGCTGGCGATGGAATTTAAATGGCATAAGTTTTAACTTCACTTTAACGAGAGATTGAAAATTGAAAATACATTGGAGGGGGAGGGGGACAGAGTTGGGGCTTTGTCTATAACGGTGACATGGGACATGAGAGGGGAGGGGGGAGGACCCCAACAGGTATGTAAATATGCTTATATATTTCTATGTATAGGATTTACTCCTAAACTAATTAACTGATCATTATGAATTTTGAAACACAGCTGCTAGGGGTGAGCGGCCGTAATGTGGGCTATATATAGTTTAATTTTTATGCAAAAGAGGACATGAGGGGGTGGAAGCGTTTCATAAAAATTCAGATACCTTTGAGTTTTGTACAAGTTTAAGAAGAGGTATTAGACATTAATTAATGATATATTTCTCAAATTTAAGTTTTATTTTTTAGTATTTTAAAGAGTTTTTAGATGTATAATATGAACACAACCTTCCGTTTGAAAATTCAAATATTTCAGATTTGTATTAAATTTGATCCATAGTCATTAGACACAAATTAAGCAAGATTCCATGAATTTCAATTTCTTATTAAGATCCCTTAAGCTTAAGTCTTAAATTTGAGACATTTTATAGAATCAAAATCATATAATGCATTTTGATGAAAATTCGAATAAGGATTTGAGGCATAAAGTTTAGTAACTGTTCTGTTCAGGGAATTTATTCTTCATATATATATATATATATATATTCGGTATAAATCCCAAATCGGACATATGTTTCTTAATTTTTTTAATCGACATTTTCCTTAAAATAACCGTCTACATAAAATATTTAATAAAATACTGTTACACTTAGATATAGCTGTACAAATAACTTAGACAAGTAATTAAACACATCTTAAACTGTAATAATAATAATAGAATTAACAATACACATATTAATAACGTCAATAATGAATGTAACTATCAGAAAAAAGTTTAACAGTGTATTTAGGAACTGTGTCTTAGTTGATAAAGGTAAAGGTAAAGGTCGCATAGCCTGGACGCGCACGAGTGTCGTTGCCGACATCGCACACTGCCCATGGCCGTAGCGGCGGTGATTTGTTAAGAATCAGCATGTCTAGGGCACAGCATATGGAAGGCGGAGCCCATCCCTCTCCTTCCGCTGCCTTAGTTGATAATCCAAGTCTAATAAAATTCTTTATAGGTGGAATAAGCACTGATTTTAAAGCTAGGTACAAAAATCATAAATTTTCTTTCAGTAATCTGGATAAGAATGAAGACACCTCATTATCTAAATAAATATGGTCTCTTAAGAAAAACAACAAGGTACCTATACTGAAATGGAGCATCTAAAAAAACAGCTTCAACCCCACCTGTTTTCTACACAACCCCACCTGCTTTCTTTGTCTTAATGAAAAATTAGCCATTATTACATTCCCTGATAGAGATAACTACTGAATCAAAGAGAGTAAATATTAGCTGTCGACCCTTTAAACAGTTTACCTTAGATAAACATAGTAACAACCTAGTGAATGTATATCCCCATAAGGAAATCTTAATAAACCTACTATCTAATAGTTAAAAGTTTCCCGGCTAAGTATACAACTAATATAACTGAATTATTAATTAATTGTATTTAAGTTAAGTATTAGGATGACTAATAAATAGATAACTTTAAATACAGGGTGGGCCAAAATAAGGGTCCTATCTTTAAATTTGAATAACTTGAATTTGAATAACTTCCACAAAATAAAAGTTAAACTCACCAAACTTTATGTGTGTGTAGACTGACCCTTCCGAGATATTTTGAAATAAACAAAACAAATTTTAGCCGAAAAACACTTCTTAAAACTTACAAAAACTAAAGTATTGTTTTTTACACTGTTTTGAGTTTTTTAAGCAAAAATAATGTTTTCTAAATGAGGGTACGTTCCTTAGGGCTAATACGGCTCATGCTTGCTTCGGAAGGGGTCCTTTACTTATTCTAAAAAAAAAATTAAAAAAATCAATAAATAAAAAAGTTATGAATTTTTAAATATAGGACCCTTATTTTTGCCCACCCTGTATAAAAATCACAGTAAATGATAGTGTGGTTGTAGAATATTGTAAGTCAATTGAGCAAGATTATATCTAATTATTAAACAAATAGAAAAATAAATATAAGGCCCTTGGTAAATTGCTATAATAACATCTGCTTCACTCCCACTATTTTTTATGCTGATGAGGATGAATTTATAATTTTTAAATTAATTATGTTATGTTTGTGTGGATGTGCTCCTTCGTGCAATGGTTTGTAATATGAGCTTTGACAGCTATTTCTCTGTTTGCAATTATTGCAATATGGTTTTTGCAGAATCTTGTTTTTACAGAAATCTGTTTATGTGGGTCTCTATTATTGATAATATGAACTTTGACAACTATGTCTCTGTTTTTATTAGTTTGGCTTCATAATAAGTATTAAATTAATAGGTTTAGTAATTACTGGTTAAACTTTCTAATTGGCTGGTTTGAATAGAAATTAATTTATTAAACCTCAGTTAACTACAGTAGATAGATAATTCTAATTGAGTAATAGATGATTTAGAAAACTATACAGTTTGGGATAAGAAAGATATATTTGTATAATTTGGATTATTCAGACTACTGTTCTCATCTTGAGTGTTATTCGCACAACGTTTCGACCGCTGTAACCTGCGGCCTTCTTCACGTGTATTTTTTCGAACTCGAGAATATTTCTGTCGGACTCGAGAATCTGGACGGAATTTAGAGCTGAATCCTTTATTTAATCCACGGAGGGATATAAAAAAATATGTTTTTCCTTAGAGAATTAAATAATTTTAACAACAAATATTGGTAAATTTGTAGATTAACACCCTCGGCTACGTTATTCCCCAACCCAAGATTCTACTTTTTTTAGGCAATTAAATGTGAACACCCTGAAAAACTTGGTGGAAAACAGAAAAACAAACAAAAAGAAACAATTATTTTAGAATTTAGTGTAGGAGATCAGTTTCATATACAAATTTCACATAAAATGATCCCCTATTTCAGAGTGATTCTAACCTTTTAGGGCAGTTAACTATCTGTTTTATTAATTAGCACTAAGTCCGACTAGCTAGGTCGAAGAACCACATGTAATTGCCTAAAAATGTAGACCCCCCCCAAAAAAGAAATAATGTACAGAATTTATCTCCAATAGCAAAAAATAGTAAACTGCCCTAAAACTCTAGAATATTTGGGAAGTGGAGGATTATTTTATGTTAAATTTATATGTGAGACTGATCCCCTCTGTAATTTCTAAATAATAGTTTTTTTGTTGTTGTTGTTTCCCCCTCCCATCCCGTCAGGTTTTTCAGTGTGTTCACATGTAATCGCCCTTAAAAATAGAATCCGAATGGGGGGTAGTTGAGGGAGTTAATCTACAATAATACCCAAACGTTTAATACTTTTATTTACGCCTTAAAAATAAGATATTTAATTAGTTAAGAAATTTTAAAGAAGTTATTTATTTAATTATCACGGAAAAAGTAAACACAACTAAACAAATCAATTGTTTAAAATTAAAAGAAAAAAAGGGACGTATAGTTAAAATATATAAGATAAAAAATGGGTAAATTCACAGATTACACCCTACGCTACCCCCTCCCCCAAATAAAAATAAGATTTTGTTTTTTAAGTGATTGTGTGTGAACACCCTAAAAAAATATGGTGTAAAGAAAGTATTACAAATTTAGAATTTAGAGTGGGGAAACAGTTTCATATATAAATTTCCAGGCCATTATAACTTTTTAGTGGAGCTCATTAAATTTCTTTCTAATTAACCCTAAGTCAGTGTGGTAAGATCATAAACCCAAAAAATAATGCAGTAGATTTAGCTCCCGTAGCAAAAAAGAATTTGGTTAGCTGTCTGAGAACGCTAGAATGGTCCGAAAATTGGGGATAATTTTACATTTACTTTATATATTTTTCAATGTAATTGCTTAAAAAAGTAGAATCTATTTGGGGGATTGATTTACCGGAGGGTGTTAATCTACAGATATCCCAAATATGAATCTGTTTTTTTTTTGTAATTTAGAGAGAAACTACTAAACTTTTGTTTTCACTTATCAATGAGAATAGTGAAAAGGAGGTTTATTAACATTAAACAATAAGTTTGTGGGCAAGCTTTACAAAGAAGGCATTTAATTAGAACAACTTATTTATGTGTTTTTCACAAAAAATGTAAAAACTACAAAATTAAATGCTTGAAATAACAAAAGCATTTTCTGAAAGCGAAGAGGCACGTTTAGTTATAAAAAGGTTTTCACTTACTCTGTTTTTTTTATGGAATACTGCACTTTAAAAATGAGGTATATAAAAATAATTAGACAAGTTTTT
This sequence comes from Sepiola atlantica, assembly GCA_963556195.1. Classification (NCBI taxonomy): domain Eukaryota; kingdom Metazoa; phylum Mollusca; class Cephalopoda; order Sepiida; family Sepiolidae; genus Sepiola; species Sepiola atlantica. The sequence goes on from OY744537.1 coordinate 31,801,337, forward strand.
AAAATAAAACTATGTATGTCTCTGTATAGCTTTATTGAAAAGTTGGAACATATTTTGGTAATCCATTCTTTGTTTTTAAATTATTTCAATTAATTACAATTAAATTATCGATAAAACTTTTACATATAAAGAGAGGCATAAAGAATAAAACCGAATGTGTTAAAAGATGTGAAAAAATAGATGAAGTTATGAAGAAGTAATTTTTCTCCACGTCCTTTGAAATGTAATGAACATGGTTTTGATAATTTATTTTTTATTAATTCACTTTAATTAATTACTGTTAATATCGACAAAACTATTCCATATATAGATAAATAGGACAATCAAATTATAACTAAATAACACCAAACATTAATTTAGTTTAACAAATAATCATGCAAATTAGGTATAAAAAGAGTTGTGTTTAGGCCTTTGCTGGTTACTATATATATATATATATATATATATATATATATATATACAGCATTTCAAAAGACTATGTTGTATTATTGATTTAAATAACAGTGAGCTGTTTTGATGGTGATATAGGTGTGATAAATAAAAAAATATTTCACGTTTATTCATTTAGATATATATGAATTGAAAATATAAATTTAAACAAATCTTTGAGGAATATGTAGCAATGTTGTAACTGTGATACCGGTTGTAACTTATTTTAATATCTGTTTATTACTGATAACGTGACACAAAATGAAGCGTATTAATATATAAATATTTTCTAATAAACTTTTAAATATATTTCAATTGCAATGTAATACGCTATCTCATTTGCTACTTCATTTAAGAGAAAGTTTAGCCAATACGTTTGTATAAGAAAATCTAAAAAAAAACAATTAAAAAAAAATGGTTGGAGAGGTTTTAGGAGCAAGAAATATAGCCGGAAATCTCATGAACACATGTTGATCGACAATGTGATACATTCAGACATACAGTACACAATAAATAGTTATATACATATTACAGTTGCTAAGTGATTAGCGACGCGGACTGAGGATCTAGATGTTCCGAGTTCGAATCCAGTTCATTCCACAGAAACGCTTTCATCAAAAACCGCATCTGACCTTGTATTTAACCTCCTAGAGAGGAGGTAAATAAAATATTACTTTCCTAATATATATATTAAGGGACTTTAAAAAAGATTGCTTCTTTCTTGTTAGGATTCATCACCCCAGAGGCACAAGAAGAGACGAAACAATTATAAGTGTATCATTGTGCATGCATTAATGTGTATATGTATACATGCTTATTCTGAGATTTTAAACCTATTGCAATCAATTTAGCACTGGTATTGTTTGGAAAGATGTGAACCACAATCCTCCACCAACTTTTAGAAAAATAGTGACATGTGTTCGGTTAATAATATACAATTAGTTGTTAAGACTGTGTATTGTGTTTCGGCATCAATCAGCGTCATCATCATCATCATCGGTTTAACATCTGTTTTACATGTCATATGTTGAACAGCTTTGAGAAATTTTAAGTAAGCATACAAATAATGAAAATTAACTGGATTTGTCATGGATAGACGAATACTAATGACGACGATGATGATGATGTTGTTGTTGTTGTTGTTGTTGTTGTTGTTGTTGTTGTTGTTGTTGTTGTTAATAATAATAATAATTAATAATAATATTTATTTATTTATTTATTTTTTTTTTAAATTAATTTAAAGAAATATTATTTTATTCATTTATTTATTTTTTTAACTGGTGCCGGCCTAGGCTGACACGAGACAACATATTTGTAGAGGGTCGAGGAGGATGAGAAGACCGAGGGACAGCACAAACCAGACCTCCACTGGAAAAGTGCAGAGAGTGCTGAGACCTTGGGGAGGCTTGTTGCCACCCAAATCCCAGAGAAGACCAATTGTCCTTACCGGTGAGAAATCAATGGTAAGATACTGTTGCGATACCGCATCGTTATCGAAAAGAGGTGAAGAACACTGGAAGTCTGGGGAGACTTGTTGTCATTCAGACTTCAGGAAATACCACTGGTTGTTGTCGGTGAGCAATCACTGACGATGATCTGTGTGAGAACTCCTAGTGAGTACAAATAATAATAATAATAATAATAATAATAGTAATAATACCACCACCACCCCCACAACAACAACAACAAAAAATTTGTGATGGTACGAGCCTAGGCTGATATCACACAAAATAGTCGTGAAGGGTCATGGAGGATAGAAAGACCGAAGAGAGAGAGCACTAACAAGTACTGGGAGAGTACTAGGCCTTTGGGGAGGCTTATTGCCACCCAAATCCCAGAGAAGACCAATGGTCGTTGCCAGTGAGAAATCAATGGTAAGCAGCTGTGGCGATAATGCAAAATCATTTGCAATGGTTATTGAAAGAGTGGAGAGTATTAAAAATCTGGGGAGACTTGTTGTCACTCAGACTCCAGGGAACACCACATGTTATTATCAGTGAGCCATCACTGATGATGACCTGTGTGAGAACTCCTAGTGAGTACATAATAATAATAATAGACAAGCAACTAGGAACTATATGGCCAACGATTCTGCAGTAAAACATTAAAGTTAGAAAACTAGAAAATAGTCAATGAATGTAAAATTCATCTTCAAAATAGCATCATCGTTATCATCAGTTTAACATCTGTTTTACATGCTGGCATGTGTTGGACAGCTTTTAGAAATTGACTTCCAAACTAACCTATCTCTGACTAGACCTTTATTTTAACCTGCTTCTCTCAAGTCTTTTCTTGACCAGCTGACCCTGCTACCTCAACTGTTCGACATTTACTAAACCAAGCATTCTTTAAATGTGACCGAACCAACGATGACCCCAACACTCTATATTCTGTCAAACAGGAAATCCAATCGATACATAACAAAATTATATAAGTATGTAACGAAGAAATTGCCCGACAAAAAAATCGAACTCCTGGACATTGATGCCCCCCCCTTCCCTCCAGCAAGTAGTCCATCACAAAACTAATCTCTAAGTCAGTCAATCTGAGATAGTAATTACCTGGAAAAGTCAATCAAGCTAACGATGCCGCCTAATTGACAACAAAATGTCTTTGTGATTCCGATAAATTCATTCCGGCTGCTTCTCTAAAAGCCATTTTTTGTTTTGCCTCCAAGATATTTAGCGACAAAAAGACTCTTCAAATATTTCCTGGCAATTCGTTAAAAAATCATGTAAACATAGGCGTACATATAGATATATCTATACTTCATGGCATATGTATGTAGTTTGAAATATATACATATATGAATTCTACTTATCTTTATCTATATAAAGTTAGATATGTGTATATGTTTATATATTTGTATGAACAGGATTCACTATTGAACTAATTAACTTATCATTATGAATTTTGAAACACAGCTGCTAAGCGTAAGGGGCTCCAATATGGGCTAAATTAAGCTTAATTTAGTTTCATACAAAGGAGTAAACTGGGAGTAGAAGCTTTTGTGAAAATTCGAATATGTCCACTGTTGTGAAGTTGTTCCACAGTAAATAATAAATAAAGGAAGTCAAGTCGAGGGTTGGTTTAACAAGTGTATTAACAAAGTAAAAAAGTGACTAGCTCTTGGCTAGACAGTTACAAGACTGTGTTTTGTCTTCTGGTGTCTCGCACTATTTATAGTGACAACCGGTGTTGTTTCTCCTGTGTAAGAACGGCCGGTGTAACATCCACTTTTTGTGAAATTTTAACAATAGATATTAGATATCAATCAATAAATATTCCCATAATTTCAGTTTCTGTAGAGTAATTTAAAGGGTGTTTAGCAGGCATAATATGGGCACAATCTTCTATTTGAAAATTCAAATATTTCAGATTTGCATTAAATTTTATCCATAGTCCTTAGACACCAATTAAATAAGATTCTCTGAATTTCTATTTCTTTTTAAGACCCCTTTAGCTTAAGCCTTACATTTGAGACATTGGAATAAGGATTCTAGACATAAAGTTTAGTCGCATTATTTCTTGCTTTTAATCTTCATAAGGGTACATAAAAGTGGTGAAAAACTGTTCTATCCGGGGAATAAATTTTTTTACCACATCGTTTTTTATTCGGGAAGGACCCCTTCCTTCCCGAATAAAAAATACTATGGGAATTTTATTACTCTGCCAGTTTAAATTCCCTTGGATTCGTATAATGTTCTTTCTATATATTTAGTTTGTTTATGCAACATTATTCTATTCCAACTTACCTGTGGGTGGTCGGTGTTACCTGCTTACGTCAGGAATTTCTTTTAATATTCCAGCTGTTTTAATCATTGCTGTGTTGTGATGTCAATTCTATCTTTGATTCAAATTTCTTCTGGTCTTTTTTTCATTTTTTCGGAACTGTTTCTAGTGCTTCTATAACTGTATTTTTCGTCATGTTCCATATTCCTTTTCAGCTCAGTGACAGGTTCCATATATTTGCTTAGCTGTTCTGCCTCCTTGATCTTCACACTGAGAACTGCTGGGACGGCGAATCTATTATTTGGCAGGATTTTTCCTTCTTGTTGACTATTATCACGTTCGGTCTTCTTGTGTGAATAAGTTCGTCTGTTTGTATTTCCATGTCCCATAAGATTTTATGCTTTTTATTTTTCAATACTCGTTACTCCCGCTTCCCTTATTTTGTCCTTTAGTCATAACATTCCATGAGCGATGTTTGTGACAAAGGGAGAAGAATTGCTGTTTTCTTGGTCGGAATGCATCCATCTAGCACTAATCTTTGGCTAGTCTTTGACCTTGAAGTAGTATACTTTTATTTAGCTCCTTACATCAAGTGGCTTCATGTCTTGTCTGGTGCGATTTCCATAAAAAGAAAATACTACCTCCGGTATATGCTTGTACCCTTTGTCTGTGTATTCAAAGTACAGTCATTTTCATAGTTTCCAGTTGATAACCTTCTCAAACCAGCCATGTCTGTTTTTATAGTCTTTTAGGGCTAGTTTGTTGCATTCACTTATGTGGTTGACTGTTTGGCCTCTTTGTCCACAGAGTCTACATTTACTTGTCTTTAATGTAGTTATTTCTGTAATTTCTATTTATGCGGCTGTCAGTAGCGATACGATTTCTCTCTTCAAATGCCCTTTTTGTAGTATATATAATGAACACTTTGTCTGTCTGTCGGCCACTATTTACTTAATTATTTAAGTCAGTGAGAATCTTTGTAAACGGAAGAAATACATTAGGACACATCTTAACAACTAAATAAACAATAAATAAATTTGACGCCGAGGTCGTGAATTGTAACTCGCAACCTCGATGTCTTAAGTCAAGTTATAGTCTGAACCTCTACCGACTGAGCCAACGTAACAAAGACAATAGAAGCTGGTTGATTTAAATACATCTGTTGTCATGTGCTATTTCTTTGGTCAGTCTTATTAATCACATATGAATCTGCTTCCCATTTCGCTTTTCCTGCTCTTTCACAGCTTTTGCGTGCATTGTCCACCTCGATCGTGCTTTCACCAGCGATAATCAGTCTCTCTGTATTTTGAGTTATATATTTTTCTAGTCGGATTTTTAAAATTATAATATTGTATTTTCGATTTCAATAAATATACGATTTATAGTGAATACAAAAATAATGACGTATAAGTTCGATGCGACAAGATCACATACACTGACATATGAGAATTGGTCACACAATTCTATTAATAGAGAGATATTCGGTGCTTATGCAGTTTACGGACCGGGCTATTATTTAGATAGGATTTTCAAGTTAAATTCAATTTTTCGGTATTTTATTTACCTCCTTACAAGGTCAGTTGTGGGTTTTAATGAAAGTGTTTCTGTGGAACGAACTGGATTCGAACCCGGCACACCCAGGTCCTCTGTCCGCGTCGTTAACCACTTAGCCACCGGTATCTTATTTATTAAATTGTTAGATGAAAGTACAGAATAGTTAATAAATCATCATTATCATCAGTTTAACATGGTTTTCTAAGTAATAATGTTATTATTTCAGCCCGGTCCGTAAACTGCATAAGTATCAGATATTCATTAAATAAAAGTAATTATTTTATTATTAAATCTTTTCTCCGCTAGTTGCAGAATACGCACTAACATAGCTGGGTGTCGCCCAAGCTTTACGATCTTGGGCCAAAGTGTTCGCTTGGTTTATGTTCATGTTCGTCCATTCACAAACATTGTCTATCCATCTTTTCTTTTGTCTACCTTTCGACCGGTTTCCTTGTATGATGCCTTTAACGCATATTTTGCATAGCTCTACACTGGAACGCTTAATGTGACTAAACAATCTCAAAACTTTACATTTGATGACAGAGGATATTGATGGGATGCCAATGAGTTTTTGCAATTCTGCAATACTGATGTAAAGTATTTATAATATGTATTTTAAAAAAGAAACAATTAAAAATGATTAATACTTGTAAGTTATTTATTAAAATACGTTTGTTTATTGACCATCGCCTTCACTTGGTTAACCATTATTTTGCTGTCTATATGAATTGAATTGCACATTAAAGTAAAGAAGATAGATCAACATGATAGAAGACAGTATTTCTTAATTAAAAATTGAAAGATGAAATAAGCTGAAATACGATAAACATATTAGAGAATTGTGACGAAGGTAGTGATGCAACTATAGTTACGGAGATATATTTCAGTATTAATTTTATTATTCACACTACTATTCTCATCTTGGTTTTTATTGTCATAGCGTGTTTTTTATGTGTTTTTTGTTAAAATAGTTCACTCCAAACAAGGCAAGCTGCTACTGTAGACGTAAAGGGCTACTGAGAATTATGGTGAAAGTTTTTTTGTTTTTTGTTTTTTTTTTATTGGGGGGGGGGGTCATCCTAAATTGGGAGCTGTGCAGCGAGATGCCTGTTCACATTAGTTTTAAATTTCTACATGTCGGTACAGTCGGGGAAACAGGGAGCAGGGGGAAGTTCCAAAGGCCGGCAGCATCAGGAAAGAAGCTATTAGAGTAGAAGGCTCTCCAGCATCTAAGGACCTCTACAGTCAATGGATGGGATTTAGCTGATTGTCGGGTTGGTCAAGTGTATTTACGTTGATGGGGGCATCAGAACAGCACGTTCAGAGCAGAATCCATTGAAGTTCTTGTAAAACAAGCACAATGATGCAACATTACGGCGATGAGACAGGGACTGGAGCTTGATAGATTGTGAGAGGCCTATATTTTTTTTAACATAATTCACTCCAAACAAGGCAGGCCGCCACTGCAGACGTAAGGAGCTACTGAGAATTGGGTGTAAGTTTTGGGGGTCATCCTAAGTTGGGAGCTGTGCAGCGCGATGTCTGTTTACATTAGTTTCAAATTTTATATGTTGGAATAAATTGTAGCAGTTATCTTCCCCTCTCAAACATAATTGCACTGGTCTGCCAGTAGGCGTCGCTTTTCACCGTCAGGTGGCGCTGGGGGACGACCACAGAGTTATATGCCCTTCTTGATTATATAAACCGGTGCACAACGCCAGACAGGCTTCTTTTCAATTCCGGCCACGGCACACGGTAGTCATCGGAGATGCTGCTCGTCTCCTTGTCTGACCCACAAAATCACACATGCTCAAATTCATGAACACGTTTTTCTCGGTAAGAGATTTTTCTTCACTCACGCATTCATATTTCTACAGAGACAATTTCTTCTCCAAAACATTTTATCTTGCACGTACACAATTTCTTTATTGAACATATTTCCCATGTGCGTTTCAACCATATGAACTATTTCAACTCCACACACATTATACATACATATATACACACAGCATTCATCATTCCACATACACACTGTATACGTATTAATGTACTCTATTTCATTGTCGTTACACACGCTCAATAAACGCCTTATTTAAACAACCTATTGCCTGTGAATTATAATTTTGCCTTGCATGTGACATTGCTTGTATTATGAACATATAACCGGGATTCCCCCTCGACATAATTCAAAATCATTTATTAAAATACGTTTGTAATTAGTCATACCATTCAGCGTATGAACCACGATTTTGAAAATTGAATTAGCTATTAAAGTAAAGGAGATGTTTGAACGGTGTAAATAATATAAGACAGTATTTAATGATAATCAAAGATTTAAACGTACTCAAGGTAATAGTGACGTAGCGTTGGTTACAGACAGACATATATATTTATATATTTCAGCTAATAAGATATATATATATATATATACTTGTGTCTATGTATGTCTGTTGATTATTCTTTTCAACGCACATAAGTAATAAATGAAAAAGGAAAAGAAAAAAAGAGAGAGAAAAATGGTTGCCTCTAATGAGAGATTTATTAACTTTAATCTCATATTGCAAATTATTACGAAAGTAATACCTTCTAATAGGAATGTTGTCTAAAAAGTGATTATTCATTAGCGATGATCGTTTTCATGTAAATGTTCATGAAACGAATGTGCCAGGCCATTCGATGTTTATTTTGTCATTCAATTTTTCTTCATTATTTCGACTCAATCATACTTGATTTTCCCGCCTTCTCTAGTGAAAACAAAAACAAACAAACAAAAAACAAAAGAAGAAACTCCTTGAAAACTGTGGCATCGTACAGTGATGGAGTTGGCTGTAAATTTAAGTGATTTTCAGTTAAAGCCTTTGGCTTTAAAACATTAACTTGGTCAGTCTAGCCAATAAATGGCTGCAACATATCGATTTGAAAAAGAACAAAAAACAAAAAGAAAGCGAAAAACAAATAGATCTACCAACACTTTGATCTATTTCTTGAATATAATCAGAGCATAAACTTAGAGGAAGGAGGAGGGGGAGGAGGGCGTGGGAGATGTAATCACTTTTAGATAGAGAGGAAAAGGCTGAGTTCGATAAACAGGAACACTAAGATATCGAACAAACTGATATAGATAGATATGAACATGATAAGATTGATATGATATGTATATATCAATTACTAGCAAAATCTACCCGCGCTCCGGGCAACAATTAACCAAAACCACCCGTTTCGTATAGTTAAAAAATATATTTTAACTCAGAGAATTTCATCATTTTAACAACAAATTTTGCTAAATTTGTAGATTAACACCCTCAGCTAAATCACCCCTTCCTTGAAAAAATGAGATTCTATTTAAACATTCTGAAAAACTTGACAGAAAGAAGAAAAAAACAAACAAAAATAACGCACATAATTTATCTCACATGAAAAAGAAAGTTTAACTGCCATAAAACGTTAAAGTGACCCGGAAATGGTGGATCATTTTACATTAAATTTATATGCGTGACTGATCCCCCAGTCAAAATTCTAAATATTTTTTTCTTGTTGCTGTTGTTTTTTCTTTCCACCATGTTATTCAGGGTATTCACGCGTAATCACTTAAAAAAGTGCAAACTCATTTTATTTGTCTTGGAGGGGGGGCGGGTAGCAGAGGGTGCTAATCTACAATAATACCCAAACTTTTAATATTTTTATCTATGCCTCAAAAATAAGGTATTTAATTAGCTAGTTTTTCACGGGAAAGGTGAACACAACTGAACAGATCGCTAGCTTAAAATTAAAATAAAAAAAAGGGACGTATAGTTAAAAAATATAAGATTAAAAAAATTAAATATCGGTAAATTTGCAAATTAACAGTTTCCACTACCCCCCCCCCCTCCAAATAAAAAAAGATTCTGCTTTTTCAGGCGATTACGACCGTCGAAAATGGAAAGAAGAAAAAGAAAACAATTATTTTAGAGTGGGGTGGAATCAGTTTCATGTACATTTAACGTAAAATGAGACCTCATTTTCAGGTCATTCTACCTTTTTAGGGCTCTTAATTTTGTCACCACTAACTCTAAGACCGAATGGCAAATTCACAAAACTACACGTAATCGCCTAAAAAGTAGACCTCTCTCCCAAAAAAAAAACACAACGGATTTAGCTCCCATAGTAAAACAAAAATTTACGTAAAAACGTTAGAGTTGTTCGAAAATTAGGGGATCATTTTACATTAATTTATATACGAAACTGATCCCCCACTCTAAATTTCAATTTAAGCGTTTTCTCTTTTTTTCTTCTTTCTGACAAGCTTTTAAGTTTGTTCACACGTAATTGCCTAAACATGTAGAATCTATTCTTTTATTTTATTCCAATCGATTATATGTCTTGATTTACTGCTAACTGACCGGGAAGTGCGTGCTCATTTTACATTCAATTTATATATGAAAGTTATCCTCCATATAAACTCCTAGATATTTTTTTTAAAGATTTTAATTCCTTCTGTGCGAATTTTTTTCAGGCTGTTTATAAGGATTCCCCCCAAAAAAGTAGAATTTGAATGTGATAGTAAAAAAAATAGCAACTACGAAAACTAAACGCTAAAATCTAAAAAAAAAAAATGCATTTTCATAAAAGTATGTTTTAACCTAAAAACTACTCTTTAAACATGAGGTATATAAAAATAATTAGCTAAGTTTTAAAAAATAATTGTTTTACTTGTCGATTGTTATGGAGGTGGTCGAGGAGTATTACAAATAAAAAAAAAATTGTCAAAAGAAATTATTTCCTTGTAGGGGGCGGGGTTAACATACTTTGGTAGTTCATCCTTTGTTTTAAAATTATTTGAATTAATTACGATTAAATTAGCGATAAAAATATTGCTTATATAGATAGGTATAAAAAAATAAAACTGAGTGTGTTAAGTTATGAAAATTAATTTTTGCGCGCGTCCTTTGAGAAATTATGAACATGGTTTCGATTTTTTTGTCATTATCTTTTAATATCACCTTCATTAAGTACTGTTAATATCAACAAAGCTATTCGATATAGAGACAAATAGGGATATCAAATTACAATCGAATTACTTATGAATTGTTTAAATATATTATTATGCAACTTAATTAAACAAAGAATTGATTTTAGTGCTTGCTTGTTACTCTAAATAGAGTACTTCAAATAGATGTTGTGTAATAATAATTTAAATTAGAGTAACCTGCTTTGATGGTAATAAGCTTGTGATAAATAAAACATATTTCGCGTTTATTCATTTATATATATATATACATGGACGGCGGCACCAGAGTGGCAGGGGGGATAAAGCCCCCCCCCCCCACCCACATTTTGACTTGCCCCCCCCCACTTTACGGTCATCAATAATGAAGTTATATATGCATGTGTTTAACCGTCCCCCCCCCCACTTTTTAGGAGACTCCCCCCACACTTTTATAACTGTCTCGCCGGTCCTGATATATATATATATATATATATATATATATATATATATATATATATATATATATATATATATATTTATTTATTTATTTATTTATTTATATATATATTATTAAATACGATAGACAACTTCTGTCTGCATACTTTTGACCTGATCCATTCCAATTTCTCAATCGATTTCCTTGTTTCTAGTGAGAACTGGCCGATGTATCTGCCATACTCGCTTTTTACCTTAGTAATTTCTGATGCTTCAGGATCATCCATACATTTTTTATAACGCAAAGGTTTTTTGTGTAATAGCTTAATGGTATATCATGAGTATGTATGTGATTGAGGAAGGCAGTATGCAAATAAAAACTGTCTTTTGGATAAATTCATGAGAATTTGTTCCCTGCATTTGCAGAGGTTTATATGACATTAAATTGATGTATATATATATATATATATATATATATATATATATATATATGATTTTACAAAAGTTTAGATAACTTCATGATCTCGTGGTTTCCCTGACTAAAACGGAGCTTGGCAAAACATTTGCCATGGGTCATTCGGTGTATCGCTCCTCAGTCGTGTTCGATCTCTAAATCGAAAACTTGGTATCATAAGACGATATAAACTTCTGGAAAATGTTGGACCGTTTGATTCTAATGTAACTTTTTATGTACTTGCAAGTTTTTTAAATGTTCAAGAACTTCTGTCAGAGATTAATACATCGACTTAAAGATGCTGATTCCAAATCTGCGGTTTATTTGGCTCTTAGATCAACCATTCAACTCTGATGCCGTGACACATATACAGACAACTTTGCTTTAAATATATATAATTTGCTATTTGATGTATATACACATATAATATCATAAGGTAACATAATATATTGTATATTAAGTATTTACTTCAACAGTGCTCAATATGCGAGTAGAGCTTCCTAGTAGTATGAAAATATATCTATGACAAGTAAACTACCAGAAATGTTCATGTTTCATTCGCGCATGAACATTTCTGTGCAGCTTACTTGACATAGATATATTTTATACTATTATATATATCTATATTTATAAAGTTAGGTATGTGCATTTATATATATATATATATATATATATATATATATATATATATATATATATATGAACAAGAAAAACAATAAGATAAAAACCTTAGATTTACGCCGCTAAAAATCATTCAGATAAGTTGACAAGGGCCTATGGGCCAGAGGTAACTTACTAGGCCACAGACAGTGATGCCGTGGGTTCAAGCCCTTGTCAAAGGCGAGCCGTGCTGACGATTAGTAAAACTATGAAACGCGTTAACAGATTACTTTTATGTGTGTATAAATAAAATCAATAATAAAAATAAAACCATATATATATATATAGTAATTTTCTAAACTAATGAACGGATCATTATGAATTTTGGAATATATATTCTCGGAAACCCGGTGAGTAACATGAGCACATTATTATTTTTTTTGTAAACTTTACTATTTAGGGGGTGCCTCCACCTAAACTCGTATCCTAAAAAAGACTATTTTCAAAATTAAATACAAAATATTTAAGAGAGAAAAGAATTGCGGTATATTAAGTAAAACATTTTAAAAAAAGATCGGTACGTGTGCATGAGCGTCAATAATATGTATGTGCTTAGTAAAATCCTAAACAATTGAAGCTATAAATTATGGAATATGTATTCTAGGCAACATGGTATGTAGCTGTAACGTGGGCACATTATTATTTTTAAAACTATACTATTTAGAGGGTTGGCACCGAAACCCTAACCCTAACCCTTCAAAGAAAAAAAAAACATTAAAATTGTAAACTATTTTATATTTATTGCTTATATACATCCTGGAATGAGTATTCTACTAGTATATATATATATATATATATATATATATATATATATATATATATATATATATATATATATATATATATATAATAATGGTAATAATCCAGGTGAAAAATATCCACAGGGTGGTAATCCAGAGAATTTTAACCGGGTTTATAAAAAGTGCTCAATATCAAAATAGAGCTTTATATATGATAATTTTATTTACACAGACATGTACAAAATCTGCGACACTGGCATGTCGATGTTATCGATCAACAGTTACTATAAACTGAGATCTCATCAGGCAGAGTTAGAATCCGATCTTAACCTCAGATCATATTTGGAGAGAATGAAGTGGAGGGATAGAGAAAGAGAAGAAGAAGGAAAGAAATTTAACATTTCAAAAATTAAGGCCGTAAAAAAATTAAAAATTATATATATATATATATATATATATATATATATATATATATATATATATATATATATGTAATCTTCAGATTGTATCACAGGTCTTCTATGTAGCTAGACTGGCAAATACTTCAAGTTGAGATCAAATCTCTACTCTTTTGATAGAACATAATAAGACATGGAACAAACTAACTACGGTGCGAACTGTGTGACCAGCAGAATAGTTATCTATACACTAACGATTCCTGAAAAGGACGAAACATATCTGTTTGTAGATAATAATTTTTTAAAATATTTATAATTTTATTTAATAGACCCCTTACGGCTGGGCCCTTTAATAGACTTAAAATAAGCTGCCAGATTAATGTGTAAATGCAAGTTCTGTCCATTGGTGACGTCGAACACTGTGTGACAGATTACTATATGTCCGCTTGTAAAGACATAAATAGACTTTAATTCTCCTCTTTTTTTTCATCGCTGTTAGGTTGGCCGCATGAAGAAAAGTGTTCAGACTAGAGTTAAAAGGTGACTCGTGTCTGGGATTCGAACCATTCAACCATCAGAACAGTTATCTTCACACTGACGATTCCCGAAAAGGATGAAACATATGTATGTGGATAATAATTTTTTTAAATATTTTAATATAATCATGTATATATAGATATAGATATGAATAGAATGAGATGGATGGATAGAAAGAAAATTAATTAGCAAGTAATTCGAACTCCTCAGACAGTAAAATACTCCTCATGCCATTTAAATTTTGAACGAGCAGTTCTACTCCATAAATAAACTGCATATTAGTTTTTATGGGTAATCAGGATAAAATATGCACTGTTTCAGGTTTTCCTCGCATACCGCCATCAAATCTCATAGATGTGAATTCCTATTATATCATTGCATTAGTTCAAATAAATAATAATAATATAATATAGAATAAGTCAGATTTATTTTTTCATGTGTCCACGTGTTAGATGTTTTAGAGTGGGTGAGTTAGCTAGTGAATATATTAGCTGATACGTAATGAGACATGCGATCAAGGAGTCAGGAAACGGGTCAGTAGGACTATGATATATCGGTTCGTGAGAACGAAAGTCAGAAGGGCTTTCCTCTCAATAGTTGTAGTTGCACCTTCTCTATTGCTGTGAGGCCCATTTTATCATTGTATTAGTTCGAATGAAAAAGAGAAAAATGCGATATGTTTTACAAAGAAAACAAAAACGCATGCACATTAGGAGAATATTGTGTGAATTTCATTATGCATCTGCTATATATGAATAGACAGATGTAGCCGAACATCTGAGGACAAACGAGATTGATAGATATTCGAATATATATGAACCTACTTAGAGATGCAGTACAGAGGGATAAGAAAAAATCGAGATGTATGGGAATAGGATGAGATGGATAGATATGTCTATGTAGACAGACTGGGCCAGATAGATAAGTTTATAGATCTATATGAATCGACAATGATAGATATGAACAATCCGAACTGAAGAGCTATTACCATCCAGAGTTAGCTATATCAATAGACATTAGCAGACATTAGATGTTATTATAATTAGAGATAAAAGGCAAATGTGGACACATGCAATCTGAATTACATAGACAGTTATAAACATAGACATGATCGATCTTTGATATTTCTAGACAGGAATTATCACTTTTAGATTAATAAATAGATAAATTTCTAGATATAATCAACATTAGATAGATAATTATAAACATGGGCATTATTAATCTCTTAGAGGAGGAAAAAATATCGAACTGTTAGCCTGTGTCGGAAATTACATCAGAATCTGTAGCTAAAAGGAGGTCAGTGTTTTATTTGTTCCTTTTGCACATGCCGGTTTCCATGGAAACCAGTGTACACAATAGAAAAAACATTTTTTGTTGTATTTTTTATTTCTAAAATAGAGCAGAATGCTTATACTAATCTCTAATATAATGTGTTGTGACTCTGTTATGTACATATATATATATATATATATGTGATTTTATGAAGGCTTACCAAAGCATTCCTTTCAGGACACCAATGATCACCATTAAAGATATTTTTTCTTACAACTATTATTTATTCAAATTAAATGTTTTTTCCTACACGTGTTTCACTACCAAGCAGTTACTTGCTTGGCAGATCATCAGGGAAATTAAATGTCTGGAATACTGGTTTCAACTGCCGACAATACACAATGTGGCGTTGCAATAGTTGAGTTCACTTAAGAAGAGAAGAGGAAAAAAATAAAAATAAAAGTCAAAATTAAAAAACAAGGAAGAACAACGATAAAAAAAGAAAGTCCTAGTGACCTCAACTATTGCAACGCCACATTGTGTATTGTCGGCAGTTGAAACCAGTATTCCAGACATTTAATTTCCCTGATGATCTGCCAAGCAAGTAACTGCTTGGTAGTGAAACACGTGTAGGAAAAAACATTTAATTTGAATAAATAATATTTGTAAGAAAAAATATCTTTAATGGTGATCATTGGTGTCCTGAAAGGAATGCTTTGGTAAGCCTTCATAAAATCACATATAAATGCTCTGTACTCTGTAATCGAGTATCATCGAGCTTGTTTTTATTGGAACAACCCCGGTCTTCACTGAATGATCTATTTTATAAGTGAAAAATCTAAATCTATATATATATATATATATATATATATATATAATATTTGTAAATAAATATTAAATTATTAATACCTACAGACGCTAGCGTTTCAAGCTTATTGCTCTCATCAGTGCAGGAAAGTAATAATTTCAGATGGTCGGGAGGTGTGAACCCGGTTCACAGAGTCAGCCTAGAATCTACAAGCAGTCGCCATATCCACTCGGCCAACAGAAACTGTCACGTCATTAAGGGAAATTAAGACCTATATAAACCTAGAAGCGGGCACAGATAGAAGACTAGTCGAGAGTGTTCTACGAACGTGCTTTTGTGTGTAGAAAATAATTCAGTATATAATCAAGCAAACTCAAACATCAGCAGAAATATGGGCTGTGGCAATGTGGTAGTGTCAGTGCTATGTCGTCTGGAACTCTCATTCCTGGCAGGGCCACCCATAGCAGACGGGTTTGGCATCAAGTGGTATTAGGGCTGCAGCCCAGCTAACCGGGTTCGTGAAAATCCAGGAGGAGTCAGCATGAGGACCTGGCGTCCTCTGGTTGTCTCTGCTTCTGCGTGTGACAAGCAAAAACGAGTCAGGCACAGAACCACAAATCAATGGAGAGAGAGAGTGGCAACGTTGCTTCTGCACCATTTCTTTGTGTATTTTGAACATGACTTCATATGCAACCACTGAGCTTTGCTGCTGTCAATCTCAGGGATAATAACCTGTAATCTTTAACAAATAGTTGCGTCCAACAAGGTAAACTTCATGCAGACCAGACTATCATAAAGTATGTGATCTTTGTACATCTTAGTAAGGTCTATGTAGGTGTCCAACTCACTTAATGACAACAACAACAAATCAGCAGCAATAGACTGAAGTATGAGTATTGGTTGTAATTTAAATAAGACGACAATTATTTTTTTTTAAATGAATTTGATTACAAAAGTTGTAGGTAACATTGGAAGCAAAATTTGTAGTGTAAACGGGAATATTTTTTATTTCATAATGTTAATAAAAGATATGTTTTTTTTATGTAAGTAGAGTGAATTTGCTATTTAAATATGTATATGCAATTTTTAAGGTTTTAATCATGTGGTTTTAAACCCCACTAGAGGGTCTTACAATGATTAAAATTTCTTCAGATTTTAGAATCTATTTCATTTTGTACAATTTAACTAGGGTTAAAATCTCATTCAAACCAGCAAGTTAAAAAAAAGATTAAGTATGATGCATCTAAAACAATCTGCATGTCATTGCTAGCAGATGTGAAGTAGATCTGATCTAAATTAGTTAGTGGACACAGACAGACAATTTTCGTCTTTCAAATGTCTATATATTAATATGCTAGCGTCTACCTACTTGTGTCATGCCCTGACACCCATTTTTAAGAAGATGGACTCGCCTGATCGCCGAAGATTTATTTATTTTTTATTTTTTTTAACGGTAACTTTAATATACATCGAAGGGGGAAGGGGAAGACAGAGTGAATACTTACTTTTGCCCCGGGCAACGAGGAGAGGAGCCGGGTGAGGAGGGAGAGGCGAGCAGGAAGACAGTGGGGCGAGTGAGAGGAGGGAGGCGACCAGGGTTATATGGCGACCGCGGAAGACACAGTTTTTGCCCCTGGAAACTGGGTAATATTAATAAATATATATACACTTCCATCTCGTCACACAAAGTTAGCAAGTAAGATATGTGCGTATTTCTAGCCACCGGAATATTATTAACAGTAAATTATACAGATTGATGGAGAAAACACCATGGAATTTCCATGGGGTCCCGCTAGTCTATATAGATGTGATAAAACACTAAAATAAATCTTTTGAATTTTTGTCAGGAAATATATTTTTCTCATTTGCTGAATTTGTCAGTAAAAACAAAAATGTAAAAAAGAGATTGGAATATTTTCTCCTGGTGTATGTATATATTCATGTACGTATGATATCCTTTTCCAAGGTTATTATCGGAATATTTGTTGAGAACAAGCTCTCATTAGCTGTTTAAATATCCGAAACGATATCAAAGAGCCTATAACTAAATCCAGCACCTAGCCTTCTTGTGATAGAAAATGTTTCGAAAAGACAGAAGGGGTGAAAGGCCAGTTTGTTTCAGGCTGAAAGCGCTCATTAGTCTTGGATGATTGTCTGAAAGCAGGAGCACTTTGATTTCAAAATCTAGGTAGCTGGGGATCCTCAGCCAGATCTATGGCAACCCATCTAAGAGAATGAAACGCTGATTAAAAACTTTCAGCCAAAGCGATTACCAGTGGTTTTACATTTGCATGCCACTAGGTTATAATAATTGAGGCTCAAAAAGTTGTAAAAGCGTTTGCCATTGCAATTCAATAATGTACTGTATAGGACGTCCTATTCTTTACCATCACAAATAAGTAAATAAAATGACATTTACATTTAATAGACTGAAAGTATTATACAGCGTGTTTGAAAAATCGATGGCATAACTTTTGGGATTATGTTCTAGATGTGTAAAAAATGAAGAAAGTTCCAGTAAACATAGGTCAGGAAACGATTAGTTTCCGAGTTTTAGGCCAGCCAAACAAATACTGATAAGCATGCTTCTTTCCCTCACAGATGGCGTCTGTGTAAGCTGCAGTCCTACATTTTCTGCTTCTTAGTAACTGTTTCTCATTGGTTTATTAAGTTTGAACAATTAGTGCAAAGTGACATGTGACATGTATTATATATATATCATATTGGCATCCATCAGTCGCAACGACTATGGATCAGCGCCGTATTGGGATGTTACTTGTGTGCATCTTTTTGTGTGACTGTAGAGACCAATTCTTGATTTGCATGGTCTACTACAGCCTTGACATACGAAAGCTGTTATGCAATGTGTCACCTCGGCTTGTTGGTCTGTCTGTAGGTTCGCTCTTCTCCTAGCTCTCTTCGCAGCGTTTTCATTGTGGAGGGTCTTCTCACTGATGATCATTCCCTGGCGTATCTGTTTCCTCCAGGCAGGTCTGTCAGCTGCAGAGGCTTCCCATGTATTAATGTTAATTGAGCAAGTCTTCATATCTTGCTTGCAGACATCCTTGAAGCGAAGATGGGGACGACCCCTTTTTCTTGAGCCTAAGGCAAGCTCGCCGTAGGAAGATCTTTAGGGATGCGCCCATCATCCATCCTGCACACATGGCCCAGCCAGCAAAGGTGTCGCTTACGCAGTAGGGAGTAGATGGATGGAATGCCTGCTCTTTGAAAAACATCATTGTTGCTCATTCTGTCTTGCCATGTGATACCAAGTATCCTACGTAGGCACCTCATATGGAAGATCTGGAGTTTCCTATCCTGTGTTGAGTACGTGGTCCACGACTCACTCCCATACAGTAGGACACTGAGAACGCACGCTCTGTAGACGGTCATCTTGTAGAAGTGGTAAGGTTGCTGTTTTCCCAGACTCTTTTAGTTAGTTTAGAGAGGGTTGTGGATGCCTTACCAATCCTTTTGTTGAGCTCTACATCCAATGAGAGGATGTCTGAAGCAGTGGAGCCTAGGTACTGGAACTGGTGAACGATCTCCAGTGGTGTACCTTGGATTGAAATGCTGGGTGAGTAGGTGGTTGCTTGTCCCATAACTTGGGTTTTCTTCTGGCTGATGGTGAGGCCGAACAGGCTGCAAGCATCAGCAAACCTGTCCATAAGTCTTTGGAAACCATCTTCCTGATGCGATGCTATGGCTGCATCATCGGCAAACAGCATGTCCCTGATCTGGACTGACATGATCTTGGTCTTGGAATGGAGCCTGGCGATGTTGAAGAGACTACCATCAAATCTGGAGTGAAGGTAGATACCATCCGCTGTGTTTTTGAAAGCATGTTTCAGGAGTATGGCGAAGAAGATGCCGAAAAGTGTCGGGGCCAACACACAGCCTTGTTAGACACCGCTCTTCACCCTAAATCCAGCAGATATGTCGCCATTAAACTGTACAGTGCTCATCATGCCATTGTGAAAGGATCTTATGATGCTGAGGAGTTTTGGTGGGCATCCGATTAGTGGGAGGATCTTGAATAGACCGTCTCTGCTCACGAGATCGAACGCCTTGGTCAGATCTATAAAGGCGAGAAACAGAGGCTGGTTTTGCTCTCTGCACTTCTCTTGCAGCTGGCGTAGGGAAAAGATCATATCGATGGTTGATCTCTCTGAACGAAAGCCGCATTGAGATTCCGGGTAAATTCGATCGGCAAGAACTTGCAGTAGTATTATGCGTGCGAATAGTTTGCCGACGAAGCTCAACAGTGAGATACTGCGGTAGTTGTTGCAGTCACTGAGGTCCCCTTTGTGTTTTTAGAGTGTGATGATGTTTGCATCTCCCATGTCGTGAGGCACTGAACCTTCTCTCCAGCACTGTATCAAAAGGTTATGAAGGGGCTGAAGCAGGCTAGCTTTTCCACTTTTTAAGACCTCTGCTGGAATATAGTCCTTTTCTGGGTCTTTTCCAGATGGCAGTCTGTCTATTGCCCTGTATAGTTCTATAGAAGGCTGCTCGTCGAGCTCATGCATCAGGGGGAGACGATCAATGGCATCCAGGGCAGACTGATGTACCACAATGTCCCTGAAGTAAAGCTCGGAGTAGTGGTCTACCCATCTGTCCAGCTGTTTGACTTTGTCTAGTATGGGTTCACCCGACTTGGACTTCAGTGGTGCTGTTTTCTTGATTATGGGTCCAGTAGCTCTCCTGGTCCTGTCATACATGTTTTTCATGTTGCCTGTATCAGCCGCCCGCTGAATAGTCTTGGAGAGGTCCGTCCAGTAGTTGTTCGCAGATTCTCTGACATGTACACAAATAAGAAAAGAACAGGTATGCATTTCGTTTATGGTTTGGAAGATGATAATGTTGCCGAAGCTCATCATCTGTATGAATAAAGTTTTCTAAGCCAAAGATGCCCCAAAAGAAAAACATTCGAGAACATTTATCGCCGTTTTTTATATTTTCCTTTTTCTTTTTACTAAAGAGTCACCACTTATCAAGGCCCAAAAGCCACTCGAGGATCAACATTCTTTATTGTAAACATCTAACACGTGAATGTGTGATGGTCAAATGTTATTTCTACATATGCGATAAATGCTATGTCTTTGACAGGATCATATGTAAAATAAGCCTGGGATTCGTGTTGCAACATACACTAACAAAACCATGAAAAAATTATACCAAACAAATATATAAGCCGTGAAATTCAGAAGAAAGACTTGAGCTTCATAATCAATATGGAGTCCTTTGATAGCAAACATGGCAGACCCGGTCAACATCATACGAATGTTGTCAGGTGTCAGGTTGACGGTGAGAAAACATCGTGATAAATGGTAATGATGGTGGAAATTAGGCAGAATTTGATCATTCAAGAGGACGTCTCAACAAGAATTTGTTTACATTGGATTTGAAAACAACCGTGTTGTAGTCACCTGGGAAGCAGCCCTGCGGTATTGTGTTCTACAGATGGGTAGTTCTACCAGTGTAAAGATGGGACCTTCAAACCTCATGGTGGCTATTCCTCATTCGATTGTTTTGGATAAGTGTTATGAGAAAAAGGTTTGTAAGCTTACCACCTACAACGTGTAAACGGCATTGTTACAAACAGATTACTCTACATACGTTACGTTTTGCCAGTGGTTCTTTGAATTGTGCATTGGAAATCCTGACATTTCTGGATGCATTTTCTTCACGGATGAAGTAAACTTTGCATGGGATTGAATAATAAACTTCAATAAGCAGCATCTATGGATAGATGATAATCCACACACAGTTGCTCCATTACATTAACTCAACATCTGAGCAGATATTCTTGCCGATACGTTAGTGGGGCCAAACAGATTGACAGATAAGGCATAACATCGCTTAATGGAAAGCATGTCTGATGTCATGGACGACATTCCACTTGTCACTCGTCAACGACTGTATTTCATGTATGATGGTACTTTCCCAATTTTAGAAACATTTCCCTGGTCGGTGAACAGGAAGACATAGACCAGTTACATGTGTTGTGTTTCAACTTTGTGTCATGCATGAAGAAAACAAAGTTAATGGTAATTGTTACAGAAACATTAAAATTCACAACTTCTATTCATACCTTGGTAGCTGCTTGTTTTCTTTGTACACGCCCGTTTAATGATCTGTCCTGATCAGTTAGTGCCTCAAGCCGGGATTGAAATTCAACCGTTGAGCTGACAGTTGGCGCCTCTACCCCTGCGCTATCATACGACACTGACTGAATATAAATTATATCTCAATGTAAACATTTTCAAGTGCCGGGAACTCGAATTAGTTTTACCCAATGAGCTATGCTTTAAAGCTAATGGCAGTTTGCGATATCCTTACAAATAAGCTCTACCCAAGAAAGGGAGCTTTATATAGTCATCCACGTACAGACTGTTTCGCTGTATTACAGCTTAAAATCAGTTATCTCTTAAATAACCAGCCAAAATATAATCATTTTGTGCAAGTTGATATGATTTAATATTTTTCATTTAATCTGTTCTTTAAAATAGATACTTTTTCATGCACTGAACTGATATTTCTTGCTGAATAAAAATCCTGTCTTAGATGATTGACATTTTCATGTAAAAAGATTCATATGATTCGATCTGAAAACTTTACAGTTTAATAAAATATATTTTAGTTTTCATAAAACTCCAAATCATTGGGGTTTTTTTTCTTATAAACATGTCAATGTATATTATATAAACGGGGTACAAATTATGTAAATATTTATTAAATCAAAATATAAAAGGCTATAAGTGATAATGATAAAGTTCTTTTAAAGCATCTTTTAAATTTGAAAATTGAGCAAAAATCCATTATAAACCATGAATAAAATGCAAGTATTTTTTTATTATTTCAATTTTTTTTTAACTTTCGTAATTTTTTCGGATAAAATACTCGCCTTCAGAGACGGTAGGTGTTTCATGTTAGTAATAAAAATATTACACTAATTCAGCTACCAGTGTAAAAAAATAAATTTTCTTACGAAAAAAAAAAACCCAAAGGAATAATATTTTTATTTCCCGGCATGCAGTGTGCCTGAATTAACGGATGTTTCAATGATACCGTTCCATGATAACATGCGGACACTACTACAAAAGCCAGTGTGAAAAAATATGTTACGAACAAAAAAAATAAATAGTAATATTTTCATTACTTATATGAAATGCATACCGTCTCTGAAAAAGTGTATCTTACCGGAAAAAAGTTTTAAAAAAATGTAAATAATAAAAAATATTTACATCTTATTCATTGCTTAGAACTGCTTTTTGCTCATGGCATAACTTCGGGATAATGTTCTATCCTGGTGCACCGGTTGCTTTTGTAATATTGCTCCATCAATAGTTTAATTTCCTTCGTTGCACATTTCTTCATCTGCATAGTCTTAGGTTTGTGCAGATCCTATTTATTTACCTGTATTTCGTCTGTTGTATTCTATTAGCTGAAATAAGAAAGGGCAACATTCGTATGATGTTGACCGGGTCTGCCATGTTTGCTATCAAAGGACTCCATATTGATTATGAAGCTCAAGTCTTTCTTCTGAATTTCACGGCTTATATATTTGTTTTGTTATAATTTTTTCATGGTTTTGTTAGTGTATGTTGCAACACGAATCCCAGGCTTATTTTACATATGATCCTGTCAAAGACATAGCATTTATCACATATGTAGAAATAACATTTGACCATCACACATTGTACGTGTTAGATGTTGACAATAAAGAATGTTGATCAGTATTTGTTTCAATGGTCTATAACTCAGAAACCAAAAGCTCCGGATTTATATAACTATATAGAGTATAATCGCGAAGTTGTGCCATCGATTTTACAAAAACACAATATATATATATATATATATATATATATATATATGATTTCATGTATCCACATAAAATGTTATAATGTGATATAATCTTTTATGTATCGATTTTCAGTATTTACTGCAACAGTGCTCGATACGTAAGTAGAGCTAGGTAGTAAGTTATTGTGGTGGGTGACCTACCTACCCTTTAATAATAACTAAATGGTAGCAACCGTCTACCATAAATACCGGCTTTTGCCGGGAGAACATTGGGAGGCACATTTAGGCACTAGCACTGCCAACACTGACTTGTGTATAATTTCTCTGTCCAATACAATTCGTTATTATTATCTCTAAACCTGTTGTTCTTTTATTTCATTGTTGGTACCCCTAAATGGGTCCACAACAGTTATAAAAATATATTTATGGCAATTAAGCTACACAGAGGTTTCCGCGTTTCATCCTCGTAGCATTTTAGCATGACGATTTCCTTGGGGGATGAAACGCAGAAGCCTCTGTGTAGCTTAATTGCCATGAATATATTTTCATAACTTACTATATATATATATATATATATATGTGAGGCCCTCAACCTGTATTTATGCGTAGCAACTACAAAGTGCCTTGTGACCTCTTCTTCACACCAACTCCACAGACAAGGCTTCATGGAAACTCTGAGAAACTATACCTGAGAGGATGTCGGCTAAATCATCGGAAGGCGTCTTTTTCAGTTTTGATCGCTGCATCATAGAACAAGCTGCCAGAAGCCGTGGTCAGCCTACAGACGACCAAACAGTTCATCATGGCTGCTGATCTTTGAGTTATTGCCCCTCACTTGCACAGCGGACGTGATTCTGGAAAAACATCAACCAGAATTTGGATGTACCTGTCATGAGGGTTTTGACCCTTGAACCAGGTCGTGCTCGATATGGAACCCTGCAAAGTATGTACTATGGTAGCTTTCGTTTCATTGGAGGAGGGACAGCATTCTCTGTCTGTGTTTCTGCTTTGTGGGGCAACCTATCAGAGGTGGTAATGATGTCTATTGTATCCAGGATTGAGGTTGTCTTGAACAAGACATTCAGACGGTGTTTGGATGTAGACATCTTCTAACTGTCTATTTACATGGCTTGTTGCACTTTGCTATTTCTTTTGTGTCAATAAATTTGATTTGAGACATATGTATATATATATATATATAATATAATATATATATATATATATAAATATATATATATATTTGTTATAAGCCCCTTTAAGAAATTAAAGTTGAGCCCTGTTCGAAGAGTTAAAAATAGACTGTCACATAGCTATATGGCATGTTCCGACAACATTCGTTGGACACTCTCTCGATAGTCCACTGTCCGTGCCTGCTTGGCATAAATAGAATTTAATTCATTTTTGTTAAATTTCTCGTGGCCATTTCGTTAGAGCGCTTGCTTGCAGAGTCTAGGGTGTAACTGGGTTCGAATCTTGCGACCGTCTGAAATTATCATCTCCTACACTGATGATAGCGGAAGCTTGAAGCGCTGGCGTATGTAGGTAAAAATAATTTAATATTTACTTAAATAAATATTGTTATATAAACTGTGTTTCTCGCTTTATTGCAGATCATAATATTGTTAATAACTTCAATAATATAAATTGCACAAGTTTAATATTTTGCACACTGAAAGAGTGCTCCTAAGTAGGTAAGATACCAAAATATTTTGCAAATCTATACCATATTTTTAAAGTTATAGACATTTATGCATTTGTTAGCCATTTTCACTGTTTCTCGCTTTATTGCAGGTTTGTAAAAATGCCCCAAAATCGACGTTTGACTGCTACTGAAAGGCAAAGGGTTGTAGCTGACCTTGCAGAAGGACTGACACTTCTGGATTTAGCCAAGGAACTGGGAAGGGATAAGAGAACCTTGGTTTCTTTTGTGGAGAATCCCAACACTTCACCAAGGAAAGATAAGGATACAAGAAGGAGCATTTCCCCTCGCGATATGCGAAAAATACACAGATAGATCATTAGGGAACCAAATGGCACTAGCGCCTCCATTTTTGGCAAAGCTGGCGTTGTTCCGATGTCCAGGAAGACCAGATATAGTGTATTGAATGAGATGGCCAGGAACGTGAAGCCCATTTCCAGGCCCTCTTGAACAAAACCCATAAGGGAAAACGCATTGCATGGGTAGAAAAATACATGAAAACGGACTTCCAACAGGTTCTATTCACAGATGAAGCTAGAGCCACACTTGATGGTCCAGATGGATGGGCTAAAGTTTGGAGTCATACCGGAGCTGCTATCTCACATCGCGTTCGTCGCCATAAGGTGGCGGGGGAATTATGTTTTGGGCGGGTGATAGATTAATTGGAAACTTCCGAGTGCCAGACGGTGTGAAACTCACAAACCAAGCATACCTACTTAGGAGCACTCTTTCAGTGTGCAAAATTTCAAACTTGTGCGATTTATATTATTGAAGTTATTAACAATATTATGATCTGCAATAAAGTGAGAAACACAGTTTATTTATATATATATATATATATATATGTATATGCTCCCCTATCAGTGAAGCACTCTGGTAGTGCAAATGTGGATTTCCACTTAACATAAAGGCAATACTCTTCCATAAAATAATTGAGTACTTTAGGTTATCGGTATTGTATAAAAATATGAATAAATGAATGGCTTCTTTTAAATACAATATACTTTATCTTACTGCAATTAGCGGTTTCATAGTGCAGTTTGAAGCCACACTGATGAGTCATAGAGACGACGAAACATGTATCTGTAGATAACTATATTATATATGTATATATATATATATATATATATGTGTGTGGAAAATTGATATTAAATCATTTTAGTGAATATTCTGTATCAAATTAACCACAAAAAAAATGAAAATCTTTTGCTTAAAAATAACGTTTCTGAAAAGCAAGGAAACGTATCCTCTAAAGAAATAAGAAAAGATTTTGAAATTATACTTTTGAGTCTTAACATTTCAATTATATATTTCCTACATTTTTATTCATCTTTTTCAACTTTTTCGATTTATTTTGTGATTTTTACACTGATATTCTGAAAAGTCGGTAAACATTTATCAAAAATGAATTATTGAGAAGGATATATCATTTTTTTTTTTAAATTTTAATTTTTTGATTCTACGAAACCTGCAGTTAAGCCATTTCTTTGGGCATTTTGTTTTTCGCTTTTGAAACAACATTCATTGATTTTATTAAGTTGCCTGTCAGCAAGAATTGCAGCCGATGAAAAGTTCTCAAAGTCAAATCTTCAAATATGAACCATTCATCAAGATTTTGAAATGAGAAAGCTTAAAAAAACATATATATATTTTTAATTTGAATTTCTGACGTAAATGTTTTTTTTTATCTGATTCCATATTGCATATTTTTCATATTGTTTTCCTCATGTGATTCATTACATATATATATATATATATATATATATATATATATATATATGTTTGATTCATTACATGTACATAGAATTATATATCTAAATATATATTATATATCTACATATAAATGTATGCATGTGTGTGTGTGCTTAGAACAATGTTTCAATTGCATATACATACAATCTATGGTGCATGACGACAGTTTCCCACCTCACGTTATTCAGACCGACATCTATATATACTCTATCAGATATTGCATATTCTCTCCATATAAATATAGCATCTAATATAACTATATTAATATATATTAATAACACTTCTTTAATAGATGATAATCGAAATCGATAAGTAGATAGATCTAGAATATTTAAAATATGAGACTAATTACTTTAATTTATATTAAAATTCTTAAATTACGATAGAAAGATAAACAAATTAAAAATACGAAGATAAAACAAAGTAAATATTCAAATATAAAAAAAAAAAAATAAATAAAATAAAAAAATGATATATATATATTATCAAAAATAACAGTTTATCGAACACCATACACCTAACCAACATTACACTAATATTCTAAACACCAATCATATATTTAACATAATATTAAAATAAAACTTAACTTAATTTATATTCCCTGTGAAACTGTTTTTTTTTTTTTTTTTTGCTGCGGTCTATATCTGGCAGCCATTTTGTTTTGTATTATTCTCTACACAGTCGGAGAAGAATAAAATATTATTCTTCTTCTGGTCTAATTATTTTTGAAAAAGGGATGTCTTTTCCCGAAATATCAAATAGTGATTTTTAATCACCCGGACAGCTAAAACACTCTTGCTGTTATGTAAGAAAAAAAAAAAAAAAAGGAAAAAAAAGGAAAAATAAATAGTAAGTCTTATATCGTATTCGATTTATTTTTATTGTTTTTGTTCCTTTCCTTTCATCTTGCATCTTACCCGGAATTGCATTGCCCACAGCCTTTCAAAAACTTACTACTAATATATATATATATATATATATGTATAATATTTGAAAGTCAGTTCATATTATATTCCAATAACCATGGTTTTATTTTATTATTTTTATTTTTCACATTTCCAAAAAACATAACATTTCTGTAAGATATATTTTTTACGGTACGTTTCATTTGTCTTGTGCCAAAAAACATTTGTATGTCAATATCGTCTCTGCAACACTACAACATCATCAGAAAAAATTCACAAAGAGTAAAAAGTTCTTGGATTAAAGTGCCTTGAAAAAACCTGCACTATACAGTAGTTCATTCATAAATTATATATATATATATATTTGCATGTCAAGGTTAATCTTCAAAACTAATGAACAGAACATTATGGATTTTGGAATATATATTCTAGGCAACACGGTTAGTAAAAAAGTAACTTCGTATGAGTGAGCATGGTACAACTTTGTATACCAGCTTGATTCTGTTGTTGTTGGCATTCTTGCAGGATTAACCACGTGAAGGTTGCCAACATCCTTAAGTGAAAGTGTGGTTATGGAACTGACTTATCCACTTAACTACCATAACCTTACACAGTGAGTAACATGGGCACATTATTTTTTTTGTAAAGTTTAACATTTAGAGAGTGCATGTATATGAAGTGAGGTATGTGTATATATATATATATATATATATATATATATATATATACTTGAAGAATACGCGTCCCAGGACGGGTAAAATTACATCCCTAAACAGAACGGTTTCGTACCAGTTGTATGTCCCTTACGAAGAGTAGAATCAATGTATGATTATACTAAACCTTATGTCTAGAATGCTTATTCCAATTTTTGCAAGATACCCAAGCATCAATGCGTCCAGTAAGTAATTTTTTATATCTTTGATTACGTTTTTAAATAGAGTATCAAAATTATTCCTTTTAATATTTTCATTATATTGAGATATTTCTAAAGTCAGTTCTCTGTAACTTATAATATTCTAAAGCCACAACAGGCCTGTTCCTACCCTTATAGGTTTAGTTCTCTGGTTATAGAAATAATTGGCTTCCACTTAGCTTAAAATGCATAGCTCTTCGTAAATGAATAGAGCGCTCAGGTAGCCTCATAACTGCGAACATATAGAGGCAGTTATACTTCTTCCTTACACATGGCTCGGCTGATGGTTCAGTTAGTATGACACTTAACTGCTGAAAATGCATTTCAGTTTTGAATCACCATCGAAGAACGCACTCGTTTCTAACTACACTAGAGAGCCGTGATACGGTGAAACCGCTTTCTGTGGATAAAATAGATAATATACATATATATATATATATATATATATATATATATGTATATATATATATATATATATAACCAGAGATTAAATAGAAAATCATATGTTATATATCTGAATTGCGAAGCTATTGAGGTTGTTGAGAAGTTTTGTTACTGTTGTGATACCATTGTGGTATCATTAATTGCAACAGTTAGGAGTGGAGGAAGTAAGTTTAGGCAACTTCTGCCATTACTAATCAGCAGAGCGTTCCCATTGTCAACCAAGAGAAGATTCTATCAGACATGTGTATGCAGTTTGATGATTTATGAGAGGGGAACCTGGTCAGTGATGTTTGAGGATGTGCGTTCGATGGAGATAAATGATGTGAGAATGATACGATGTATGTGTAATGTGAGTGTTAAAGACAGACTTAGATCTGATGACCTGAGAAGAAGATAAAATCTGGAGAGTATAGGGAGATGTGTGCAGAACAGGAGACTTTGATGGTATGGCCATATTGAAAAAATAGATGAGTGTTCTTGGATTAGTAGATGTAGGACAGTTAAGGTAGCAGGTCCAGTTCACAGTGGAAGGCCAAGTAAAACATTGGAGGAAGTGATAAAAATGGACTTCAGAGAAAGAGGGATGAATAAAATCCTGGTCAGAGATATATTAGTTTGGAAATAAATTTCTTAAATGCACGTGAGCACGAATATGACGATGATATTTAAGTTGATGTGGGTGTGTTTCAATGTTCGAACACATTTGATTAGCAGTAATGCTCTTGAATAGTTTCTGTAAAGAAAAAAGAAAAACAATATTAGAAAATATATATTCTTGTTCTTTTTCTCATACATCAATCAAAAACGATGATGTATCATTCAAATAATTTTCTTATATATTTCCATTTATAATTAAAATTTTAAAAACCTAAAACATTAAAGTAAGTTTTATGAAACTTGTAATTTTAGAACGCAATTTGAACAAGCTGGTTTTTAATTGTTTAAGAATTCTCTTCCTCTTTCAACCATTCTTTTTCTAAGATTTTGAGCAAACTTCCTTATATATATATATATATATATATATATATATATATATATATATATATATATATATAATTATGAATATTTGTTTTTATCTACATACGTATACGTTTCATCATTTCGGGAATCGTCAGTGTAGAGATGACCATTCATACCGATAGCAGGACTCGAAACACTGGAACGCAAGTGATGTTTTTAACTCAAATTCCGACGTCTTTACCCACACAGCCACTATAAACAACCTGATAAATCAGCAAGAGATTAAACCTATTGAAGGCAACCGTCATCAAGAGTGTTCAACTGCTGAAGGAACATGCATTAGAGCTATGACAACGGATGTGTTAATACTACTCACTAAAGTGGCCAGCCTAGATTTGGGGACGACAAATAATTATAAATATTTGTTTATCTACATACGTATACGTTTCATCTTTCTGGGAATCGTCAGTGTAGAGATGATTATTCATACCGGTCGCAGGACCCGAAATTCCGGAACACGAGTCATGTTTTTAACTCAAATTCCGACGCTTGAGCCCACACGGCCACTATAAACAACCTGATAAATCAGCGAAAGATTAAACCTATGAAAAAATATATATATATATATTTATATATATATATATATATATATATATATATATATATATATATATATAAAGAAGTGTGCTCAAAATATTAGAAAGAGGTCGAAAGAAGGAGAGTTTTTTGTTAAAGGTAACAAATCAAATACTTTTTCTATTGTATTTTCTATTTCTCTCTCTCTCCCTCTCTCTCTCTCTCTCTCTCTCTCTCTCTATATATATATATATATATATATATATATATATATATCCACATAAAACTTTGAAAATTATTTTACTAAATTCTGCAAATTTTTCAACCAAACAGAATTTTTGGTCAACTAAAAGAATTTTTTGTTTTTTCTTCTCTGAAGAAGAAATTACTTTGAAATTTCCGGAAATAAGTAAATCTGACAGATTCTTTACGGGATCTCTGAAATAAACAATTGTTCATACATGAATAATATTTGTTGGTTTATATGTTTAACTACATATATATTATATATATTAAATATAAAGAAAGAGGCAACATGCTTTCAAAAACATGTGTTAGATGCAGATATATTTAAAAATCAATTATTGAGTGCTATTGACTGCTTGCTGGATTGCGGCCCTGTTTGTTATTTAGATGTTAATTTACTTGCCATTTCTAGACAATGTGTGGTGCAGCATTGGTACACGTCTCGGCTACTGGGTCAAACATAACTTTTGTATCGGGGTTCGAACTGTGTGGCCGGCAGGGATTGTCTCCTCACATTCTAACGATTTCAGGTTTGGCATGAAACACATGTGTATATGGGTTTATTTTGAAAATAATATTTATTTATAAATAATTATATATATATATATTATAATATAAAATGAGGTAATAAAATAAGGTGTCAATCAAATTTTATTAGAATTCAAAGTTCAAGCAAAGTATTCTTAAGTCCTTAGCTCATGAGTTTTTAAAGATAATTCTTCTCTTCAGAGGACCATTACCGCAGTTATACTACTACAGGTAATAAAATTACGCTTTGAAAATATATAAAATTATATACACAAATACACAAAAATACATAACATCAAAACATATCAACCCAAAAACATACTTTTTGTTGAATCCATATAGTCCATCCAGTTCATACATATTGAGAAGCATAATCAGGAAAGACAATTACTCCAAGTTACAAACAGCAGTCCAAATACGTGTAATTGAAGGTGCCGACAATATTATAATATTAATGCTCTATCCAGTATATTGAGCTTCAGTTTTTATCCGGATGTTTCACTAATTATAAGATATTAGTTGACGCTTATATCTTTTGTTGGATTACTTTATATATACAGGGTGGGCCAAAATAAGGGTCCTATCTTTAAATTTGAATAACTTGAATTTGAATAACTTCCACAAAATAAAAGTTAAACTCACCAAACTTTATGTGTGTGTAGACTGACCCTTCCGAGATTTTTTGAAATAAACAAAACAAATTTTAGCCGAAAAACACTTCTTAAAACTTACAAAAACTAAAGTATTGTTTTTTACACTGTTTTGAGTTTTTTAAGCAAAAATAATGTTTTCTAAATGAGGGTACGTTCCTTAGGGCTAATACGGCTCATGCTTGCTTCGGAAGGGGTCCTTTACTTATTCTAAAAAAAAAAAATTTAAAAAATCAATAAATAAAAAAGTTATGAATTTTTAAAAATAGGACCCTTATTTTTGCCCACCCTGTATATATATATATATATATATATATATATATATATATATATTCCAGCTGTACTTTTGCTAATAAAATGTTGATAAATATTGGATGAATATGTCTGGCTATATAAGTGCATACAGTTTTCAGATAAAGTCAGGAACAGCTGAAGGCTCGTCAAGCCTAATATTCAATCGATAATGAGTGCTAAATCAAAGCAAATCATATTTCTAACCAGAATCCAATCAATCAGAATCCTAATGCTCTGCAAACTAAATTTAACGCAATTCTGTTTGAAATTTTGGGCACTCTGTATAGGATTATTACAGGTAATACAAGTATCATAAACATCTTATAACATTTTCAGCATTCCGAAGATTCTTTATGCAAGATTTGTTGAAATTATCTCCAATAGTTTTGGAGGTTTTATGTGATTTATGCTCTATGCTCTATAAGCACATTAAGGTTTGAAATGCATGTTATTGTATCAGTCACACTTATATTTGAAATGGCATTTTCTTTAGTCTGTCATGCTTAAGTTTAAAATAGCATTTTTGGTCTGTCACATATAAGTTTGAAATGACGTTCAATTGCTCAACCTGCATATTGAATGGACACATTTTCTAGAATATTTAAAAAACTTTATTTCACCCCAAACAAGGCAAATTGCAACTGAGACGTAAGGTTTTACTCTGACTATGGGCCTAAGTGGAAAGTGGTGCAGCAAGATGTTTGTTCACATTACATTTAAATTTCTGCATGTTGATGCAGTAAAGGAAACAGGGATGAGGAAGCAATTCGAAAAGCAAGTTGTCAGATGAAAGAAGCTGTTTCAATAGAAAGTTTTTCGACATCTTGGGACCTCTGTGTTGAAAGGGTGGGATATTGCTGCTAGTCGAGTTGGTCAGGGATATTTATGTTGAGGTGGTACAAGTGCAGTAAGTTCATCGGAGCACATTCGGTAAAATAAGCACAAGGATGCAACATTGAGGCTTGCTAGACAGCATGGGACATATAAGGTTAGAGACTCTTCTTTTGCACCCTGTCCAAGAGGGAGGGAGGGAGGGAGGGACTAGTGTTTGATGTAGAAGCCCAGATGTAGCAACAATACTCCATGCATGAGCAAATGGTGGCTTTATAGAGATATATGATACTGGCAGGTGTGAGATGTTTTCTAGTCTGGTAGAGGGAGCCCACCTTCTGTGGGAGTAGACTTGGCAGCCGTTGTTATTATCTCTTTTCTTTCTATTACATTCGCTTTTCCTTTTTTTGTCCCTCCCTTTTCGAAAAACTTGAACCCTACATTATGAACTTTAAAATAATAAAAGATCATTGTTTCATTGTTTCATTGTTTCATTGTTTCATTGTTTCATGGTTTCATGGTTTCATTGTTTCATGGTTTCATGGTTTCATTGTTTCATTGTTTCCATTCCTGTTTGTCATCAGATGTGATTCATTTCTAATCAACAGAATCTAAAAATTGCAAAGCAAATCTATTTGCCTTGCCAAAAATGCAGGAAAGAAAAACCTTCCACTCGTGTCAAAACAAATAGAAAGAACCGGAGACATATTTACGAAATAATCAATCATGAAATAAAGAACTTCTTAGAGGCTCAATCCTTCATTCATTCTTCACGAAACATAAAACATTGTAAATCATTTATTTTCAATATTATTATAGAATATTTCCAATTCATGCATTTTTGAGAATTTGAAAAATAAATCAGAAGTTCATTCAATCAAAACGAAGAAATTGCAGAATTTATAAATACATTTCTTTTTGTGTGAAGAAGATCCAAATATTTGATATTGATAACATTAAAATTAGGCCTGCCTTGGGAATAGCATAGTCAATCAATTTAAAGTAATAGTGGTGGTGGTGGTGGTTGTTGAGCGAATTGGATCATGCCTCAGGATTGTTTGCTATGCATGAAGTTCTCCTCCTTGTTTGTAGCTATTCGTTATGTCTACAAGATTGTAGGCTTTTCGCCCGAAACCAAGAGCAGCAAGGCCCAGCGGTTGCATACAAAGTTGGGGAAGGTTTGGCCAAGAAAATACACAAGAATATGCACCAAAGCAACGTTGTTTTCTTCATTCCAGGGATTTGCGGTTTCGAGCTTGACACATTATTGCAGAGGCAGAGACGACTAAAGGATGTCGGATCCTGATGTTGACTTCCTAGGTTTTCATCAGTCCTGTTAGCGGGGCAACTCTAACACTACCACGTTACCACCACCACAAGGTAGGATTGGACGTTGTAGAGAGTAGAAAGTGGAACTTGGATTTACTTTCGGCAGCATCGTCACTCTCGCTTCCCTTATTTTGTCCTTTCCTCCTCACATTCCAGGAGCGATGTTTCTGACAAAGAGGGAAGAACTACTGTTTTCTAGGTCGGAATCTATCCTTCTAACTCTTATCGTTGACTATTTTTTTAAAACTTTAAGTAGTACTTTTTTTTAGCTGCTTACATCAAGTAATTTCGTGCGTTGTCTGGAGCAATTTTCATAAAAATAAAAAAATTAAATAAAAAGTATGTTGACTATGGAATTAAAATCTTTTCTGGTTATTTGTAATAATTTTCGACTTTGAAAAAGATCTTTCTCCATTACAATCAGTCACCGTGAGTGAGTGATAGATGCATCGGGCGATTTCTACATTTCATAGTGCAGCAAACACCCTGGATGGATTCAGCCGGCTACCTCCAAAAGAGGAAGTTTCTAGGGAATATCAAATTCACAAGCAGTCCCCAGTCGCATGTGTAGATATTTTTTAACAATGTTAGTGCTTACAGTTTTTTGCGGTGAGATGTTGCCATCCTTCAACATACAGTTCCTGGTATTTCCAAATGGTCACCCGTCTGTTATTGACCAGGCTCAGTATCGTCTCAAGAGAACAATTGTGCCCACCTGATTATGACGTATATGATTTCTGCATTTGAAGAACTTTATTTCAAACTATCATTTTTTTTGCCTGTAAACAGGTGACAGAATTGCACTTCTAAGGTTTATTTTGTAGGATCTATGAGTCAGCTTTGAGCTAGGCTGGGAAGAGAAGTAGTAGTAGTAGTAGTAGTAGTAGTAGTAGTAGTAGTAGTAGTATTGTCAGATTATACTAGTGCAGGGCCTGTTGCACATTAAAGCTTCGAAACCCTTTCAAAAGCTGATGTTATAATAACATGAAAAAAAGTTTTTTTTAAATTTATTCACGACAAAGTAAAAGATATTAAAACGTTAGTATTATTTTGATCAGTCGGACTATTGTTTGCATCATGGGTGTTATTCTACCAACGTTTCAGCCGATGTAATCTCCGATCTTCTTTATGTGCGTTATGTCTGCAAAGACCTGTTGCGTATTGGATATGAGTGTTAAGTAATAATCAGTTCTATGTGGAGGTTCGATCCGCAGTGCTGGCGATACAAAGAATACAATTACGAATTACTTAAGACTTCTACCTGGTCATGGTTGACAGAACGAGAGCATGCTCATTCGGTGGAATAAATAAATGGTTCCGTTCGAAATTCCATACAGATTCCCGAGTTCGACAAGATACACATGAAGAAGGTCAGAGATTACATCGGCCGAAACGTTTATGAGAATAACATCCAAGATGAAGATGGAGGTCTGAATAATCGAAATAATACAAATTATAAGCATGTGAATTAGATAGAAAAATAATTGGACTCTTTACTTCTATATTACCCATAGAAGTAAAGAGACTTATAATTTTTACCTCTGGTGGAAGTTATGTATGGTTTTGGTCGAGTTTGTTTGTTTACAGTCAAACATCTACATCACTTGACCAATCGTCACCAAACTTGGTCAAAAGTCTAACTTAGAACTGGTTTAATTTTGGAATATCTAGGTGAAAGGTCAAGATCAAGTGAAAAAGGTTACACTTTTGTGGTTATTTCAGTTCTTTTCTACTTGGTCCATATTGTAGCCAAAGTCCAGCATTTTATATGACCATTAAAATTTCGGTCATGGTCGAAATTTCAACTTTCGATTTTTTCAAATTTGATTTATGGACCTGATGCACGTTTATAACAGTAAACACCATGCAAGAATTCAGCCTGACCATATAAATAGTTTTTGAGTTATCAACGTTTCCATGGCATACTTTCGGGAACACTTCATACAATATGGATAAGTAAGACCCAGATAAGACTTTGGCCTATCCTTACATTGTCAGGCAGAGGTATGCAATCTCACAACTGACTTTTCTTCTTGTTAGTAATGCAAGAAAATTTCTTCTATATAGACATATCATAGTTTAAGAATTTTATGAATGAAATGAAAACAATGAAATGAAAACAAATAATGGTAGTGATTGTGACCCAACGGGTCACAGGTAGTCTAGTATAATATAAATCGAACATGTTGTGTTGTATAAGCCAGAGAAAGAACCCTTTTTTAGATTATCTTTTCATGTGCTCTCACGAGTACTGATTTTTCTTACAGGTGGAATAAAGAAACACTCGTTATCAAGAATATAATATTCAAATGTGGGCATAATGTCTTGGTTGCATATGGTAACGAATTTTACAAAATATTACTATGGCTATTATTATTATTATTGATGCTGTTATTAACATATCATTCCTTCAAAGGAATAGCTAGTGGAATAGCGAAAAGCAAATGGAAATTGAAACATTGAAACATCAATTAGAAAAAATCGTAAGAGCAGAGGAAAAGCTACTGCAAAAAGACTAAAGAGTTCCGAGTTGGTCTTATGCAACGAAACATGGCAAAAAGTAAAGTGCGCTGACTTCATATACTTTTTTGATAATATAAAACTAATAAGTGAGAATGTGTACATTAAACATGAGAAAACTTCTTTATGATATCAGGAATGTCATTCTCTCCCAAAAGTTTATGCTCAATGCTCATTAATGTTAGACTATTTGGATTGTCGTCCCAGGATGTTTTGCTGTTCTTAACCTTTGAAAAAGACGTTTCTCTGCTAAAATGAGTGATCATGTGTAGAGCGACTTCTACATTTAGAGAAAATGCGACCAAACTGTAATTTTTGTCTGTTAACGGAGGATAGGATTTGCAATTCTAAACCACCCAGATTTTTTTTTTTGAATATTAGGCTCCCGAAGGTGCTGTCCTGGTACCGTATGCTCCGTGTGTGTGTGTGTGTGTGGGGGGGGGGTAGGATTTAACTGGCTTCCTCTAAGAGAGGCAGTTTCTACAGAATATAAAATTCACAATCGGCCCTCAGTCACATGTGTATCCCGCTCAGATGAGATAATTTTAATGATGTTAGTTTTTTGCAGGGTAGTGTCGCCATTTTCCAAAATACAATGCCTGGTGTTCCCATATTATCACCCATTTGGAACTGACTAGGCTCAACGTTGCTTAGTTGTTGGTGATCTAATGAGAACTGGTGTGTCAACGTGATTATACCAAACGTGTGTACGGCCTGTGATGGCCACAACATTCACCACTATACTAATTGGGAACTGGTTAGAACTAGTGATGGGACGATTCCAATATTTTGCTCGATTCCAATACAATTACCGATTCTGTTCTAAATTTCCGATTCCGATACAATTAGTGATTCTGTTCTAAATTTCCGATCCCAATACAATTACCGATTCTGATTCTAAAAGCGCCTAAAAACGTAGAATTTTATTGAGCGGGGGGGGGGGGGAGGGGAGGTTGCGGAGAGTCCTCATCTATATTTAAATTTGACAAACTTCTTAATGTATTGTATCTAAGATTTTGATAAACTCAGTGTGAGATTTTCACCTATATTTTTCAATTGTGCCATTCCCCCCCCCCCTATGTATCTACTCATGCCATTTTTTTTGGTGCCATTATTATCTAAATTCGTTATTAGGATCTATGAATTGTAGTTTTACTGGTAGTTTAAAATCAATGAATATTTCTTATTTTATAATTAGTACCAGTAATAAAAATTAAATTTTAAACAAGCAAAAATAAAATTAACAGAATCGTTTTTCGGAATCGGAAATTAATCTAAAATATTTTCGATTCCGATACCGATTTTTCCGATTCCCGATTAATCGTCCCAACACTAGTTAAATCATAAACAAATATGATGAGCAATAAAACTATTATCTATTACCAATAGTTATTTAGCATCTGTTTGTCTGAAGCCGAAGCTATACTACTATTACTATTAATTGTACTAATGTACTATCTTCTAATGCTCAATTCAGTTTACTATACTATTTCAGGGTACTATTGTTCTATCTTTTAATGTTTAATTGAAGGGGATAGTGTAGTATTTGTTCTGTTGCCATAATATCATCCTCCCAGGCATTACATCTTCCTTGAGGAGTAGTGAAGTATATGTTCATCATGATACCATCCTCACAGGGATTACCTCCTCCTTTTTTTGAGAAGGTAGGGATATACTAGCATAAATATGTGACCTCTGGTTGGATATTTTTGCTAGTACTAATAATGTGAATGAGGATAAATGCTGGAGGAAAATGAAGCCACATCCAGGCTGAGATAATTCATGGTTGAAAAGAGATAAATCATGGGCATAGAGCTAATACGTAAAGAAAGCCAATATCCTTTCAATTGGACATGTGATATGGAGAATGTATTAGATTTCACTGTCTTTACATGTATACACGAAATAAGCTGTAGTAAAAGATATCTCCAAAAAGATAGAAAATACATTTGATAAACTTAATACTAATAAGTAGCAAAAAGCAGAGAAATTATATGAAGAAAAAAAATGCATTACTTATAATAAAGAAGTGAAAACTCGAAATCACAGAACGTATAGAGCTACCCGATCAAGAAGTCATAAGATTATATTTAACAAACGCAGTGTTTATAAATACCTGGGTATTCTAGAAGCAGACATCATCAAATCAACAGAGATAAAAGAGATAATAAAAAATACTTCAAAAGAATGAGAAAACTAGCACACACCTAAATAAAAAAGAATAAACATCTGGCTAATGGTCCTGGTAATTTACTCAGAACCCTTCATAAACTGGCCAAAAGAACAACTTGAATCAAAGAATCAGGAAATGAATGGCTATGCACAGGGCATTATACCGGAAAGGTGATGTTGATGTAAAAAAGAAAAGGAGAAAATGGAATCCTAAGTGTTGAATACTAGAAAAATACAAAAATACAAAATAGAGAGAGGCTGATTATCGTCTCCAAAAATATGAAGATCACACATTGAATTGTTATAAACTGCTTTAAAGCACTCTTGGACAATTTGTTTATTCCACCTCATCAACCATTTTTCTTAGACCAACCTATTTAAAAAAAAAAATTTCTGCCTACCTTACTTCCCAACCCTTATCAACTACTCAAACTCTGTCAACCCCAACCCGGTCTTGAGCCGATGTAACCTCTGACCTTCTTTAGGTGCATCTTTTCAAACTCAGGAACCTATGCAGAATTTCATGCGGAACTCTTCATTTAATCCACGGGGGTAGGTTGTTCTCGTTACGTCAGCCATGACCAGGTAGACATGTTAATTATTATGTTATTCTTAGTTGTTATCGCCTGTAGTAAAGATCGAACCTTCGACCTCCAGACGACTGTTACTTAGAACCGATTGTTAATCAATGCCTTTAACCATTGTGCCAGTATGAATTTTGGAAGCTTTAACCCTAATATTCTCTAGATGTGTAGTATTACTACTTATTACTGTTAGGGTGCCGTACCTATGACGAACATTTGGACTCTTCCATTCTCAATAAATACTGGAGCATTATGCTACTCAGTGTTGTTCAAACTCAGCCCGTTCAGTCTTTCATTAACTTCGGTTGATTGAGGACTTCGGGATGGGGTAAGGTGATACCAGTCAGAGATTCGTTCTCGACAATCAGTCTGGCAGGAACTGGGCCATTTCGGTGGCCTTTTATCTGCCGGGCTGAGGTATTCGGTCCTGGGTTGTCCTCGGAGGTAGACCCTACCAGGCCTTGCCTCTCCTCTTTGGGGTGGAGTAAGTTTATTGCTTGCTGCCTGAGGCGCCCTGGCCGGAGAATGCCGATGGGGCTGGCCAGGCTATTTTTGCTAGGCCAGAGTGCTTCTCCTTTAGGGATGCTGGCTTGATTCTTCACCCACCTTCCGACCTTGTCACATATTGCTGCGGACCGTTGAATTCCAGTCTACACTGGCAGTCAAGACTAACGGTCCACTTCTGTTGTTTCTCTGTTGTATATACTTTTCCCCAATATATTTGTTATACCTAAACTCTGTGTCCGTGTTTTCCTTCCAGCCCCTAAACAGGGCTATAACAATTACTAATATATATATATATATTTGTCGCTCCTCGTAAAATAAGTAGAGCACTCTTAATGGTAGTACAATCACAGCATGACGTCACTTGCTTTATAATGCATCATTCCTTCTTTAATAGAAGTAGAATGCCTGGATATCGTGCCGCTTTAAATGTGTTAAATTATCATTGTTTATCGGCTATTCAAATATTGGGCGCGCGGTTAACGACGTTGGATGCAAGTTGAAAAATACTTGTTATCCAGGGTTTCGAATCGTACGACCAGTAGTGAATAGTCATATCTCTATGCTGATGAGTCCTGATTGAAAAGGGACGAAACGTATACGTACATAGATAATAAACAACAACAAATATTTTATATTTGTCGCTCCTCGTAAAATAAGTAGAGCACTCTTAATGGTAGTACAATCACAGCATGACGTCACTTGCTTTATAATGCATCATTCCTTCTTTAATAGAAGTAGAATGCCTGGATATCGTGCCGCTTTAAATGTGTTAAATTATCATTGTTTATCGGCTATTCAAATATTGGGCGCGCGGTTAACGACGTTGGATGCAAGTTGAAAAATACTTGTTATCCAGGGTTTCGAATCGTACGACCAGTAGTGAATAGTCATATCTCTATGCTGATGAGTCCTGATTGAAAAGGGACGAAACGTATACGTACATAGATAATAAACAACAACAAATATTTTATATATATATATATATATATATATATATATATAACATTGAATACGAACTTAAAAATAAATGATGTATCCTGAAATGATAATCTCTCGTGATAATAGAAAGCTCAATATAGTAAATAGAGCAATAATTTCCAAATTTCTTTACCTTAACAGCATTTTTGTTGACGATGATTTCCCTAATTTTAGGATCCTTTTAGCCAAATAAGTTTTGCATATATATGTATTAATTTTCAAAGTTTGATGTTACCGGTAATATTTACATTACTGATTTTTATCCTCTGATGAAAATAATTCTTCTTTGAAAATCCATGGATTAAGGATAATGAGACTCCTTGCTTTTGAACTTCTGATGTTTTCATAAATATTGTATTTGTACACCTTTCTTTATTTTCATCATTCATCTTCTGAATTTATTGCTCTCTCTCTCACACTCATTATATATATATATATATATATATATATATATATATATGTATATATATACATAAAGTCAGGTTCATTTTATATTCCAATAACCATGTTTTTATTTATTTA
Source organism: Sepiola atlantica (assembly GCA_963556195.1). Lineage (NCBI taxonomy): Eukaryota > Metazoa > Mollusca > Cephalopoda > Sepiida > Sepiolidae > Sepiola > Sepiola atlantica. The sequence continues at coordinate 31,843,538 of OY744537.1, forward strand.
AAAAGAAAATGTTTCACATTTCCGAAAAAACAACATTTCTGTGAGATGTATTTTTTACGGTCCGTTTCTTTTGCCGTGAGTCAAACAACATTTATATGTCAATATCATCTCTGCAATACTACAAAATCAACCTGACTTATATATATGCTCTGTTGTTACTGATTGACAATCATCGAGCTGAATCTTTTAAAGAGACTGCTAATTAAAAGGCACTGATAGTATATGCTAATACATATATTGTCATAATTAATATATATATATATATATATATATATATATATATATATATATGTGTGTGTGTGTGTGTGTTAAACATAAAGATTCCCAAATTGAAAAGATGCTCGTGAAGAAGATCGGAAGTTACATTGGCCGAAACGTTGTGAACATAACAACCAAGATGTGAATACTAGTCCGAATAATTCAAAAAATTATAATTATCAATTCTTATCTCAAAAATTCTCAAACAGCCTTTAATGAGGTTATTAAACGCCTGTCTTTTTACTCCTCTTCCAAAAGGTAATGCAATATGAATAACATTCATGAAGGAGGAATTGGTAATTCTAAAGACTTCTAAAACATGAGTTTGTAAAGTGAAATATGTCTATATTTTCGATAGCACTCCCTTAAAGCCCTGTCGTCCCATCTAATTAGTTTTTTCCTTCAGCACTCAATTTTTTTTTTCATGTCTGTATGCAAGAAATAAATTTCCTTTTCAAATTTTGACATCAGAACTTACAATGCAACACTATTTTCACAATGTTTTTTTTAAAATTGTTTTGGTGTTAAACTTTCCATTGTATTTCTCCAAATAAAAAGTAACGCTGTCTTCAATAAATGACACGTTACCTTTTGTTGCTGTCTCGTTTTTAATTCATATATTTAAGATGGTGGATTCATTTAACTTAGTTTCAAAAAATAAAAATGGGTCTATTCTCTTTTGAATAAAGACAGAAAACAAAGATGCAAATATTTTTTTTTTCCAAGAAGAAATGACTTATTGATTCATCAAAACTGACAGAAATTCATTTTTATTTTTGAACAAAACAATTTCACAAATTTAAGGACATTTATTTATTTATGTGCGTCAAAGTAGAGATTAGAGGTTAAACTCCCATTGTTTAAAATATCAGCTTCTCTGTTTTACTTTCATAAATTGTAATTTTATTTCTTCAATTCAACATAAGTTGCAATCTTTTGTGGCACCTCCACTGACGTGTTAGAAGTGTTGCTTACCCATCATGTGGCATTCATAAATGAGAGCATATCTATTTTCCATTGTCTGCTGGTTTAGGTATTATTAGACTGGGTCAGTATTCAGAAAAGTTTAAGAAACGAACAAGGATGTAGATCATTAGGGCCTTCATTAGGGTCTTACTATAAGAGAGTTTGATTTTCATGAATAAAGACTGATCAGTTAAAAAACATAGTACGAATTTGTTCACATATAAACAATCCTACACGAGTCTATTTATGAAAATCAGACTTTTATAGTTATGGATGGCCAAAATAATCTACAATGTTTCTCCTCTTCTTTTGAACACTAGTCCAGTTTATTAATAATCCTTACAGGTATTTATTTATGAAAATCAGACTTTTATAGTTATGGATGGCCAAAATAATCTACAATGTTTCTCCTCTTCTTTTGAACACTAGTCCAGTTTATTAATAATCCTTACAGGTATTTATTTATGAAAATCAGACTTTTATAGTTATGGATGGCCAAAATAATCTACAATGTTTCTCCCCTTCTCCTGAACAGTAGTTCAGCTTAATGCTAATCCTTACAGGCATTTATTTATGAAAATTAGGATTTTCTAATTATGGATGTCAAAAATAATCTATAATGTTTATCCTCTTCTTTTGAACACTAGTCCAGTTTATTAATAATCCTTACAGGCATTTATTTATGAAAATCAGACTTTTATAGTTATGGATGGCCAAAATAATCTACAATGTTTCTCCCCTTCTTTTGAACACTAGTCCAGTTTAGTAATAATCCTTACAGGTATTTATTTATGAAAATCAGACTTTTATAGTTATGGATGGCCAAAATAATCTACAATGTTTCTCCTCTTCTTTTGAACACTAGTCCAGTTTAGTAATAATCCTTACAGGTATTTATTTATGAAAATCAGACTTTTATAGTTATGGATGGCCAAAATAATCTACAATGTTTCTCCCCTTCTCCTGAACAGTAGTTCAGCTTAATGCTAATCTTTACAGGCATTTATTTATGAAAATTAGGATTTTCTAATTATGGATGTCAAAAATAATCTATAATGTTTCTCCTCTTCTTTTGAACACTAGTCCAGTTTATTAATAATCCTTACAGGCATTTATTTATGAAAATCAGACTTTTATAGTTATGGATGGCCAAAATAATCTACAATGTTTCTCCCCTTCTTTTGAACACTAGTCCAGTTTAGTAATAATCCTTACAGGTATTTATTTATGAAAATCAGACTTTTATAGTTATGGATGGCCAAAATAATCTACAATGTTTCTCCTCTTCTTTTGAACACTAGTCCAGTTTAGTAATAATCCTTACAGGTATTTATTTATGAAAATCAGACTTTTATAGTTATGGATGGCCAAAATAATCTACAATGTTTCTCCCCTTCTTTTGAACACTAGTCCAGTTTAGTAATAATCCTTACAGGTATTTATTTATGAAAATCAGATTTTTATAGTTATGGATGGCCAAAATAATCTACAATGTTTCTCCCCTTCTTTTGAACACTAGTCCAGTTTAGTAATAATCCTTACAGGTATTTATTTATGAAAATCAGACTTTTATAGTTATGGATGGCCAAAATAATCTACAATGTTTCTCCTCTTCTTTTGAACACTAGTCCAGTTTAGTAATAATCCTTACAGGTATTTATTTATGAAAATCAGACTTTTATAGTTATGGATGGCCAAAATAATCTACAATGTTTCTCCCCTTCTTTTGAACACTAGTCCAGTTTAGTAATAATCCTTACAGGTATTTATTTATGAAAATCAGACTTTTATAGTTATGGATGGCCAAAATAATCTACAATGTTTCTCCTCTTCTTTTGAACACTAGTCCAGTTTAGTAATAATCCTTACAGGTATTTATTTATGAAAATCAGACTTTTATAGTAATGGATGGCCAAAATAATCTACAATGTTTCTCCCCTTCTTTTGAACACTAGTCCAGTTTAGTAATAATCCTTACAGGTATTTATTTATGAAAATCAGACTTTTATAGTTATGGATGGCCAAAATAATCTACAATGTTTCTCCTCTTCTTTTGAACACTAGTCCAGTTTAGTAATAATCCTTACAGGTATTTATTTATGAAAATCAGACTTTTATAGTTATGGATGGCCAAAATAATCTACAATGTTTCTCCTCTTCTTTTGAACACTAGTCCAGTTTAGTAATAATCCTTACAGGTATTTATTTATGAAAATCAGACTTTTATAGTTATGGATGGCCAAAATAATCTACAATGTTTCTCCCCTTCTTTTGAACACTAGTTCAGTTTAGTAATAATCCTTACAGGTATTTATTTATGAAAATCAGACTTTTATAGTTATGGATGGCCAAAATAATCTACAATGTTTCTCCTCTTCTTTTGAACACTAGTTCAGTTTAGTAATAATCCTTACAGGTATTTATTTATGAAAATCAGACTTTTATAGTTATGGATTGCCAAAATAATCTACAATGTTTCTCCCCTTCTTTTGAACACTAGTCCAGTTTAGTAATAATCCTTACAGGTATTTATTTATGAAAATCAGACTTTTATAGTTATGGATGGCCAAAATAATCTACAATGTTTCTCCCCTTCTTTTGAACACTAGTTCAGTTTAGTAATAATCCTTACATGTATTTATATATGAAAATCAGACTTTTATAGTTATGGATGGCCAAAATAATCTACAATGTTTCTCCTCTTCTTTTGAACACTAGTCCAGTTTAGTAATAATCCTTACAGGTATTTATTTATGAAAATCAGACTTTTATAGTTATGGATGGCCAAAATAATCTACAATGTTTCTCCCCTTCTTTTGAACACTAGTCCAGTTTAGTAATAATCCTTACAGGTATTTATTTATGAAAATCAGACTTTTATAGTTATGGATTGCCAAAATAATCTACAATGTTTCTCCCCTTCTTTTGAACACTAGTCCAGTTTAGCAATAATCCTTACAGGCATTTATTTATGAAAATCAGACTTTTATAGTTATGGATGGCCAAAATAATCTACAATGTTTCTCCCCTTCTTTTGAACACTAGTCCAGTTTAGCAATAATCCTTACAGGTATTTATTTATGAAAATCAGACTTTTATAGTTATGGATTGCCAAAATAATCTACAATGTTTCTCCCCTTCTTTTGAACACTAGTCCAGTTTAGCAATAATCCTTACAGGCATTTATTTATGAAAATCAGACTTTTATAGTTATGGATGGCCAAAATAATCTACAATGTTTCTCCCCTTCTTTTGAACACTAGTCCAGTTTAGCAATAATCCTTACAGGCATTTATTCATGAAAATCAGACTTTTATAGTTATGGATTGCCAAAATAATCTACAATGTTTCTCCCCTTCTTTTGAACACTAGTCCAGTTTAGCAATAATCCTTACAGGTATTTATTTATGAAAATCAGACTTTTATAGTTATGGATTGCCAAAATAATCTACAATGTTTCTCCCCTTCTTTTGAACACTAGTCCAGTTTAGCAATAATCCTTACAGGCATTTATTTATGAAAATCAGACTTTTATAGTTATGGATGGCCAAAATAATCTACAATGTTTCTCCCCTTCTTTTGAACACTAGTCCAGTTTAGCAATAATCCTTACAGGTATTTATTTATGAAAATCAGACTTTTATAGTTATGGATTGCCAAAATAATCTACAATGTTTCTCCCCTTCTTTTGAACACTAGTCCAGTTTATTAATAATCCTTACAGGCATTTATTTATGAAAATCAGACTTTTATAGTTATGGATGGCCAAAATAATCTACAATGTTTCTCCCCTTCTTTTGAACACTAGTCCAGTTTAGCAATAATCCTTACAGGCATTTATTTATGAAAATCAGACTTTTATAGTTATGGATGGCCAAAATAATCTACAATGTTTCTCCCCTTCTTTTGAACACTAGTCCAGTTTAGTAATAATCCTTACAGGTATTTATTTATGAAAATCAGACTTTTATAGTTATGGATGGCACAAATAACCTATACGTGTGTTTTATTTGATAGATTATGATTTTATTTGTTCACTTCAGCATAACTTTGAATTTTGTTTACCTATCATGTAATATGTATAGATGAGAGCATACATATACACTATTGTCACTGCCGATTTAAGTGTTATTACAATGGGTAAATGTTCTGAAGATCTTGAGAAACTTACGAACTTGTAAGAGCTTTCCATAAGAGTCGGATTTTTATGAATAAATGATTGTAACGTTGACTATTATGAAAAAAAAATGGTTACTCACTACATAGGTAGACATTTCGTGAGATTATGGTGAAAATTAATAAAAATCATCAAATATTTTTGCAAATGCCATCCACGGGGCATAAGAAGTTTATAATTACTTATAATTACTTATAATAATAATAATAATAAAAATAGTAAAAATTATCAATCTTATAGAGAAAGCAATTGGAACATGGAGACTAAAACTGACAGCTGGCGGACAACATCTGACTGAGATAAGAATACAGACAGGCATCTTTTAGGGAGACTCTCTATCACCACTACTTTCTTTAAAACAAGACGATATAATAGAAAGAAAGTGGCATGAAAAATTATTTTGATTTTTAGTACAGTGTGAATTTTTTGCCATTTTGAGGGCTTTTGACCCCCTGGGGGCGCGAACCAGATTTTTTCCAAGGTCAACGATACTTATTTTCTATTAGGAACAATTGCCTCCACATTTTGGCCAAGTTTCAGAGAAATTGAATAGATGGATGAAAAGTTAGGGGGCAAAAAATGTCATTTTTTTCCATTTCGGGGCCTTTTGACCCCCTGGGGGGCTAACTAGATTTTTTTTCAAAAATCGGAGAATGTCACTTTCGAACCTGACCAAAGTTACAAATTCATGCAAAATTTCAGAGAAATTCAATGGATGGTTGCGGAGAAAAATCCGGACAGACGGACGGACATGCCTCAAAACATAAGTCCCCCGATTTTATAAATCGAGGGACCAATAATGATAATAATAATAATAATAATAATAATAATAATAATAACAAATAGCCATAAGCTCCCCTGCTCCCCCCCACCCCCCCCCCCCCCAAAAAAAAATAAAATAAAAAAATGGTACCAGCCTAGGCTGATACCACAAAAATATTTGCATGGGGTCAAGGAGGATGAGAAGACCGAGGAGGGACAGCACAAATCAGACCTCCACTGGAAGTACAGAGAGTGCTGGGACCTTGGGGAGGTTTATTGCCACCCAAATCCCAGAGAAGATCAATGGTCCTTACCAGCGAGAAATCAATGGTAAACAGCTGTTGCGATACTGCAAGGTTATTTGCGGTGGCTATCGAAAAGAGATTGAGAATACTGGAAATCTGGGGAGACTTGTTGTCACTAAGACTCCAGGGAGTACCACCGATTGTCGGTGAGCAATCACTGATGACCTGTGTGAGAACTCGTAGTGAGTACAAATAATGATAGTAATACTAATAATAATAACCTGGCAAAAAGACTAGGAGAAATTAGAATTAAAGGGAGGATTGACACCGTACAACGCATAGCGCTGATGAAAACAGCTGAAATATTAAGGAAAATCCTTGAGTGCGGAGAACTATAAGGTTGTTCTGTAAGCAGATAAAATAAAATTATCTAGTGCTAAGAAGAAGTCAAAAAAAGAAGTAATGAAAAGAAGAACAGTATGAAAAGGAACTATTTAAAAATACTAGGATAGGACATTGAAAGCATACACATATACCATTGTCACTGCTGGTTTAAGTATTATTAGACTGGGCTAGTATCCAGAAGGGCTTGAGAAACGTAGAAGATTGTAAGTCATTAAAGGATTTTGTAAGGTTAGAATAAGTAAGAAAAGGAATTTTAGAGGGTGGTTAGTGTTTAGCTGATATGTACTGGATGTTGCATCATGGAAGGAAGTATGTGACAGAGGACGTCTGTTTTTGAGGTGCTTCCACCACCCCTATCGGGTTGGCCAGGAAGTTGCAGTTCAAATAAATGTACTTGCTGTAAAAAGTAAACTAGATCCCAGCGAAAATAATGGAGTTCTTGTTGTTCTTTTTAATTGCTTCAATTAGTCCAGCTGTAGCGAAGCAAAAAGAAGAAAAGATCAACATCTGTATGACTGCAACTGGCACTACTACAAAAAGACATCACTCTCCACTAAACCAACGACTACAAAAAGACATCACTCTCCACTAAACCAACTACTACAAAAAGACATCACTATCCACTAAACCAACTACTACAAAAAGACATCACTATCCACTAAACCAACTACTACAAAAAGACATCACTCTCCACTAAACCAACTACTACAAAAAGACATCACTATCCACTAAACCAACTACTACAAAAAGACATCACTCTCCACTAAACCAACGACTACAAAAAGACATCACTCTCCACTAAACCAACTACTACAAAAAGACATCACTCTCCACTAAACCAACTACTACAAAAAGACATCACTCTCCACTAAACCAACGACTACAAAAAGACATCACTATCCACTAAACCAACGACTAAAGTGTCAACAAGAAACTCAGCTGTTTTCTGTCAACAAGAAGATTATGAGCCATTAAAGATCTCGCATTGAACGTTACAAAGGGTTTATTAGTGCCACACACTTTACAAAGGAGAAATGCAAGATTATCAGAAGAAAGGGGGTGACGGTTGTTAAAGACATGAACTGACAACCTGGGTGTGGCAAGTTCGAATCCAGTTCGTTCAACAGAAACACTTTCACTAAGGATATTAGTAACCTTCACGTGGTCCCTCCTGTAAGTACCCAATGTCTTTCGAGAAAGAATTCAAACTAGAAATATATCGGGGAAACCAATGCCAACAATAGAATTATCTGATTCATATGAAATGAATGAATGAACCAGAAGAAATCCACAGAAAGACATGTTATTTCAGAGTGTTTCTTCTCGTAGACTGGTTGCCCTAACATGGCTTGAGCGTCCAGTCTACTTTGTTATTTCATCAATAGCAAGGGGAGGAGATAAAATGATTTCATACCGTTCCAAAGGGTATTATAGAAAGTCACTTTTCTTTTCAAACTTGTGGCACCTGGTGATACCAAATGGAGCAGAAAAAACTGTAATATTTCCTTCATATTTTGTACATGAATGGAGAAATTGAAACATTTGGAAAACTTTTGTTCATCAGAATGTAACCACTACTTTATCATAACCAACGCAAAGTAAAGATTGGTGAAGAAAGGCCTTAAAACAGAAAGCAGAGACTAATCTTCAGAGACGTGTATGCTATACAAAATATGTGTTTTTAGTAATCAAATATGTCTTTATTCATATTATACTCGTTGTAATACCTGTCTCAGGACGGGTTAATAATAATGAAACAGAGACTTTAATGAGTGCAAGAGATCATACTCTAAAATACTCCAAAGTAATTAAAAACAGATTTTTTCTTAGCCAGCTTTGGTATGTATAGTGCTACAAGTGTCCTGAACTTCATTTTGTTTGCTCGATATCGAAGGGGGTGTTTTGATAGAAGGGTTTGTGTGACACCCTGAAGGTCAGAGATGACCTAAAAGTGGAAAGCGATGAAACCACGTTACTTCATGCCTGCTCTCCATTCAGTCTGGTTCAAAGGTGTTCAAATCAGCCAGGTTGCCCACAGTTATATTGCTTCTTATGCATTTGAACCGTGTCTTCCATGCTTTCTGATGCCCGGGATATCAAAACATGTCATAGAGTTGATGCAAGAAGTGGCACAATGTACATGGTCGTACCGCACAAAACTTGCCATGAGTTTGGGATTATGAAAATCTCCATTTTTGTGGAGTTAAGTTTCTATTGGTGAGTCTTATAGTCATCAAAATTTGCTAAAATCTTGTTAAATAAATTAATGGTGGAATCTCTTTAAAAAGTGCAAGAAATCATGTCCCCAAATATTTCAAATCAATCAAAAATATAGTGCAATAGGAAAAACTGAGCTAAAATAGGGCTAAAATAAGTGAATGTATTGGTCAAGAAAAGAGTTTATTCTGCAGGGTTAAGCTCCATTTGAGGGTCCAAATTGTATCAAGATTCACCTGCATTTTATTTTGTCATATAATTATAGTTTAAATTTAATTAAAATCAAAGGTAAATATTTTGCTAAGGGATGCTTTCATGCCCTGTCAAATACCCCATTATAAGAAAACAAAAATATACCACACACCCCACCTTTATGACAGTTTTCGTAGGTAGGGTTTTAAGATAACAGATACACAAACCTTTTGGCTAAGATCTAAGTGTAGTATATGTTCTAATACTACACTTGATCTTCTCTATCTTCTGTCAGTAAAGATAAATCCTTTTAGGCAATTTTAATTTTCCTCTCAATCCCGATTGTCTCTCTTTGGGGAGCCGGATGTTACATACATTAAAAACAGGACTTTTTGTTTATCTAACTCTGTCCTCGTGGGAAAGCAGGTAAATAGGGGCGTTGCGAAATGCCACTGGACTTAAGCAATGTTTGGTCAGCAGAGGTGTGGCCGAGAATTGTGCAACCCTTGCTTAACTCTAAACTCTGTATCGTGCAGGCGCCCTTTTATAGGGTATCCATTGTCTCTCAAAAATGAAGGGGTGAAAACAATATCATATATATTATTATTATTCATACTCAGAAAAGTAAATGGCGGTGGTGGGGCTGGGGGGGTGAAGAAACCGGGGAACCGGAAATAGATTAGTTTTCATATCTTATACACTTTAATAGAAAATGTGCTTTTGAAAGTGTTATGTATGACGAGGTATGAGAGTTTCTGCAAATAAGGCTGCTTTTCAGCTGTATCTCTACAGGGACACCTGTAACCGACAAAGTCTTAGAAGTTTTTAATCAAACCTCATAAGTGCAGGAAACCATATAAGCTGACCCTGGAATCAGCAGGGGGAGCGGCAGTCCATTAATTCAAATTACGGCGTCTATTGTGGCCAGAATTATATAGATTGTGACCACCAATTGACAAGGCTCGACCAACATTAGAAAGAGTGAATAAACTAAGAATGAATTATTAATAATCATAAACGATGGGAATAGAAACACCAGCGATGCAGACTGCAGCGGTAAAGTTCACAAAAATAAACACACACTGACATACATTCTGAATTACCCACTAGACACCATCTCCGAGTGTCTTCAGACTTTCTGTACAGGGGTTTATCAGGACAACCTGACATGAGGATACTTTACCCTACAAGTAAACCCTGCCCAAATATTCAAAAATATTCAAAATAACATAGTATTCACAGCACAAATAAGACCCCCTCAGAACGGCTATACACTTGCTCATACAAGGAATAGTGCACCTTCTCCTAGTGATTTTACCTCAAGTAACAGTACTTAGCTGGATACTCCACCAGACTAGATTAATTCTTATCATGGAATCCGGTTAGATCAAGAAACCACAGGAAAGATATACTATAACATAGTTTGCTGGTCAATTGGAGAGAAGAAAACTAATATTCTGAACTTCTTTACTAACTCAATGTTTGAAAAATAAAAGAGAATTTTAATAGAATATTCGAATATAAATGTATCTCATATAGAGATCAAGTGTTAGCCACAGGAAGGATCCCTTTGATTTCTGAGAACTTTGACTGAAGTACAATGAAACAAATTACATACTAGACACCATCCTTGAGTGTATTCGGGCCCTCTGTACAAGGGTTTGTCAGGACAACCTGACATGAGGATACTTCACCCTACATATAAGCCCTGACCTAATAATCAAAATAAAATAGTATTTTTTAAAATAGAAATTGCTCCAGACAAGGTATGAAGCCACTTGATATAAGGAACTAAAAAAGAAAAATACTACTTCAAGGTCAAAAACTAGCCAAAGATAAGTGTTAAATGGATAGATTCCGACCCAGAAAACAGCAATTCTTCACTCTTTTGTCAAGACATCGCTCATGGAATGTGAAGACTACAGGACAAAATAAGGAAGCGAGAGTTACGAGGCTGCCGAAAGTAAACCAAGAAAGATCCCCTTGATTTCTGAGAACTTACACTGAAGTAAAATGGGGAAAAAAGACATTTTAACTGTCAGCGTCGGTTTTAGTAGATTTCTAATGTGCGACCATCATCTATACCTTATCCATGCTACATATTCATGACACTGGTTTTTGTTTTAGAAGCAAGTGAACAAAATTGCTGCTTATATGGTTAAACATATTTTCTAGTACCAGTTGACAGTTTTATGTAGCCATTTTTTATTGGCGCAGCATTCATTCGGTGCAGGTTTAATCGGCTTCCTCAATTGCATGTAGATTAAGGAACTAGTTTTTAAGAGGATATTGGGGAATCTTTTACGAGACTCAGCAGAGTAAAAACGCAAAAAATAACAAATTACAACAAATAAAAGTAACTGTAAGCTGTAAAAGTTAGTTTCAAACTTGCATGTGCTATTTGTTTGTATTTTAAACCCGTTTGAAGTGCTATTTACTAGAAATCAATAGTTTTGACAGCGTAATTTCGAAAAAAAACATGGCCGATTTGGGGGGGATTACTAACGAAATCACTAGGAGCGACCATATTGTTTTTGTGAAAACGTTGGGAAAAAAAACAAGACATTTTTTTTTTTACATCTAATGAAAACCCATTTATAATACGTAAAAATAAAAACAAATTACATAGGTAAGTAGAAAAATATCTATTCTCGTCGTAGGTCAACTTCACTTGTTGCAAATTTATGTTTTTAAACCCTTTCTCGTTCTTTTTTTGGACCCCGTTCGCGCCTCTGCTGAGTCTCGTAACATATACCCGGATATTGAATCAACAAGTAGTCCCCATAAGTCGCGTGTATATTCCGTTTAGGGGAGATGATTTTGACAACGTTTTTTTTTTTTGCAGGGAGTTGTCGTCATCCTTCCAGATACAGTGCTTGGTCTTTCCAAATGGTCACCCAATTAATATTGACCAGGCTCACCGTTGCTTAACTTTGGTGATCTAATGAGAACCGGTGTGCCATTATGCTATACATGTAGTCATAAGAAGGTAATGACAATAATATGTATATAATATTTCAAATAGTTGTTGTTTGTCACCAAAACTTACTGAATTCTGTAAACTTCAACCGAACGCCTTGTGGGTTACAGTCCAAGTTCTTAACTACTGTGGCTTGACTTCGCACCAACTTGTTTTTTAAGGTCTTCCTTTGTTGTTCTGTCAAAGAATTTGATGATTTCTGCAAGGGTGGTTCCTTCCTGGAAGCCTAATCAATAGACATCTGTCACTGGAAGCATTTTTTGCTTCCTTGCTATTTGTTACTGATTTCCTTTGGGATGTTTGGAATTTAGTCGTTTTTGGTATTATTAGTAAGATATTGGAATCATTTGATTTTTTTATTAGCTTTTTTATCTTCAATTCATCTCTTGTCTCTCATCTTATTTTTGCTTTTGTTCTAAAATTTTGCTTTGGGGATCAGTTAGTGGCATGGTATCATACTAGTAACACATTGCATAATAAATGTGATGGGCTTCATCATATATATATATATATATATATATATATATATATATATATGATGATCCCCGTGTTAATATTGGACGCTTAAGGTCTCCTGTTTTTGTTTCACTGTTAGATATTTACCCCCTCCCCCTTTTTTTTATTTACTCATTTTTTTTTTTTCTTATAAATTTTCCAACGAATGTTAAGTCTGCAATATCTTGGATTTAGTTAGTTTCTCTGGGAATTTAAACTGCATTTTACTTTTTTTTTTTTTTTTTTGTTAAAATGACTTAAGCTTCTTTAGACTAATATATATACAGGGTGGGCCAAAATAAGGGTCCTATCTTTAAATTTGAATAACTTGAATTTGAATAACTTCCACAAAATAAAAGTTAAACTCACCAAACCTTATGTGTGTGTAGACTGACCCTTCCGAGATTTTTTGAAATAAACTAAACAAATTTTAGCCGAAAAACACTTCTTAAAACTTACAAAAACTAAAGTATTGTTTTTTACACTGTTTTGAGTTTTTTAAGCAAAAATAATGTTTTCTAAATGAGGGTACGTTCCTTAGGGCTAATACGGCTCATGCTTGCTTCGGAAGGGGTCCTTTACTTATTCTAAAAAAAAAAATTTTTTAAATCAATAAATAAAAAAGTTATGAATTTTTAAAAATAGGACCCTTATTTTTGCCCACCCTGTATATATATATATATGATTCCCGTGTTAATATTAGACGCTTAAGGTCTCTTGTTTTTGTTTCACTGTTAGATACTTAACCCCCCCCCCTATTTTTATTTACTCATTTTTTTTTATATAAATTTTCCAACGAATGTTAAGTCTGCAATATCTTGGATTTAGTTAGTTTCTCTGGGAATTTAAACTGCATTTTACTTTCTTTTTTTTTTTTTTGTTGTTAAAATGACTTAAAGCTTCTTTAGACTAATATATATATATATATATATATATATATATATATATATATATATGTGTGTGTGTTTGTGTACCCAATCTATTTTTAGATAGAGAATTATAACAATAATAAATTGTTCTTTACTATCTCTTCGCTCTAGACATTTGAAAGAGTTCAAAAACAAAATCGACTACAGTTAGAGTTCGTATTTTGGAACCGATTACCTAAATTAAAAATAACATTAGTGTAGAAAATTTTAAGAATAAACCGGATGAATTCAGAAATAATGCTGAATGAATAAATAAACAAGGACGCATTTTTGGAGTCTATCGGATGAAATATTTAAGAGAACTTGATCTGTATATTCCTATTATATATTCTGTGAGGTTAAAGTTATTTATATATATACATATATGATGAGATCTCAGTTTATACAAACTGTTGATCGATAACATCGACATGCCAGTGTCGCAGATTTTGTACAGGTCAGTGTAAATAAAAATAATCATATATATATAATATATGTGTGTGTGTGTGTACTTATTTGCTGTCTTTCTCTCCATTCTTTGTCTCTTCCTTTTTTTCTTTCTTTTCTTCTCTTTCCTCACCTCTCACCATAATAT
>OY744537.1:31860237-32150237 GCA_963556195.1 Sepiola atlantica
AGGAACGTTTATGTTTTGTCTTTTAAGGGAAGTGGGGTCTGATCAACTCTGCTGGGAAGCCATGAAATTAAATACTGTCTTGTTTTTAAATTCCCGAAACAGTTTTTCATGGTAAACAACTGATGATCCCTTAAAATAGTGTTAGAAATAAACTAATATAATAACTGTAAAAAATAAATTGACTTACATGAGTGATTTTCCACTGGAAGACTTGGGACTATAATTTTTTAAATTTTTTTTTTAATATAGTTTTAATGGTTGAGAAACTTCCGAGACTATATATATATATATATATGTGTGTGTGTGCATGGAAAAGAGAGAGAGAGAGCATGCATGTATGTCAATAAGGTTTACTTTGGTTCATCCGTTTTATGCCTACCATATTGACCTCTTTGTAGTTTTGGGGTCATTAAATACGAAAATACGTGTTATTCAATGCAAAGACTCGTTCGCATTTTGATTGCACCTCGATTGTAAAACTGTCTATTCATAAATCCTTGATAAGTTTCAACGTAACAGGCTTTTACTTCTCGACTCTTTTTGTACTTCTTTCATGTTTTCCCTTACTGGTGCTTGTATAAACCATTATACACCCATGTTGTCGTCGTCGTCGTTGTGAACTCAGGTTCTTGATTGTCTGTGGATACAAAACAACTCGGACGCCGATGTTTAGTTTTTAATAAAGGTGAATTACAAAGAGAATAACAGTCGCAGATAACATAAGAGGAACAGGTTATTTTCCTATATATGTGGGAGAGAGAAAGACAGACAGATAGATAGACTGATGGCTCGTCCTGCTAAACCTAGTTTCATTGTGCACACCTGCGACTCATTGAGGACGGCGCTCTGGACACGTCCTCTCTGCTTGCAGTATCGCCAGACAAGAGACAGGAAATCTCTGTGAGGAAGTCACATGGTTTCGGTGACTTCCGTTCTGGGGTCACCTCTGACCGTTAAGGTGTCACTCAACCTTTCTATTCAATCAACGACCCTTGTTATGTAATACCTCTCTAATACTAATATTCATGCTATACAACTGCAACACCGATATTCCGGAACCCTTGGTTCCAGAGCCTTTTTGCCAGATTAACCGCTTTGTCTGATCATTCGATTTTACCTTAATAATAATTCATAAATGCACCCCTAACCCTATCACCAGGGATTGCTAGAAACTTAAACAGCAGTTCGATTTTTTCTTGAATTTTGATCTGCCTGTGAAATCATAGCTAGTATTTAATTTATATTAAAAAAAGGGAGACTACTACCAGTATGTGCAGTATAAACAAAGAAATTGATGATGTGCTCCACAAAGAGCCATCTGTTCTCCGCTCAATAAAATAGTCTGGCAGCAACAGGATTACCAATTGTCCTCTCATGATTTTGTCCAGATTAAAAGAGGTGCCGGACCATCAGTTGCTGAAAAATAAGTATTACACGTATATATATAGAAGTAGACTGTTGTTGATGCCATTTGAATTTGCCCGAGAAGTCCTAACTCGTGCTAGATTTAAGCAAAATAAGATATAATCTCAAAATAAATGAGGACGTCCACCAGCCGGTACAGTATAAACAAACAAAAATACAGTGTGCTTTACACATAGACATCGGTTGGCTGCCCGGTTAACTAATCTGGTAGGATTAGCAAGTTTTCTCTTGTGATTTTATCTGGAAAATCAGTGTTGCACTTGTATCAGTTATGAGGTTTTGACTATTTACTAGGAATTTTGAATTCTAAGATCAATTGTTTTGACAGGTTACAATTGTGAATGCTTTAAATTGATGATGAAGTAATGTAGTTAGTATTAATCTCTTCTATTATAGGTGACAGTGTCAAGTCTTCCTAGTAATAAAGCTTATGAGCAGATAAAAACATAAAGTACTTGAAGGTGAAGATGGTTGTATTGATTTTGAGCTTGAGAACACAATGAACCAAACGTAGTAGATATCATGGCACGCAAAATCATTACTGACTGTGGAAACTTCTTCACATTGAGCTCCTAAACAATATGGTTTCTGTACCTTCCCACTCTTTCTCCATACTTTGAGACGTTAATTTCCAAATTAAATACATTTACTTTTATCTAAAATGGAAACTGTCCAGTTCTTCACCACCTTATCCAGCCAGACAAGATGTTTCTGACAGATGTCTCTTGTTCAGAAGTGGCTTGACACTGGGAATTACACGATTTTCTGCACACATCTGTTTGTGGTGGCTTTTGGTGCACCACCTCCAGCCTCAGTCAACTTCCTAGTGTAAACTCTCTGTGGTTTGTAGCAGTTGAATGCGGGACCTATTTTGTTGTATGCACGATATCTTTTGTAGTTAGTTGTAGTTCAGTCGGCGTATTGATACATAGGCAACTAGAAAACCACTTACATGCACACTGGAAGCCTACTACATTCCGCCCAGTTATTTCCTGGACAAATACAAAAGAGTTTGAGTCGAGATTTTAACGTACACAGACTGACATTTTCTCTCTCCTCTCGTCATGATCATGATGGCGAGGGGTGGGAATAAACTCAAGACGAACTGGAATTATATTACCTTTATGCCTGCTGACCAAGCAATTCAACTCGCATGTCTACGATCCTGTATTCTTGTTCCAGTTAAATAAAAGACATATTTATATTATTGTCGAGAAGACGTTGGTGTTTTCCTTCAAACTCATGGTGACCCTTTTCTTATTCAAGTCAAGTACATACAGACACGGCCGACTCAGCAACATGACTATTCCCTGTCTCGACACTCTCAACAAACAGACACCACACCACACCACTTCTACAATAAGTTCATAAATTAAGAAGGTGTCAATGTCTTATGGACAACCCTCAAGTCGATCATCTTCCTTACTTAGACACAACTAGACTGACAGATTCGTGGAATTTATATTGCATGAAAAGGCATTTACTCCCATTCAAAATAAATGGTTTTTCTTTTGTTTTGTTTATGGTAGATGTAATAGCAGACCGTTGGCATCGATTAATTGGCTTGTGTTGTTTTTTGTGGATGGATAACATGCATGCCATTCTTCAACTCAGACATATTTATTTACCAGAATATTTACAGAAAAGGTAAATCAGGAAATAGTCCCAATTTACAGTAGATTGTAATTATAAAAACATTTTTTAAATACTTGAAAACACTTCAAAAGACTTTAAACATTTTAGTCTACAGTATATGCAATATTCACGTTCTGAAATAACTGACAAAAGATATGAAATTTTCTATGATATTCTATTTTATTTTAGAAAAAAAGAGCTATTAACCTTTCATAAACACACACACATGCATACAAAAAACATCGTTATTTAAACAAAACATAGGCTTCATTATCAAATTCAAGATTACATTTCCAAAACACAAAGTTGGCATTTCTCTAAAATAAATAAATATTAAACCACCTGCACAATTTGCAAGAATGATAGTACATTTCTCGAACGCGAGGCTTCAGACATCAAAATAAATGTTGCATTTCTTTTTAAAGGACTGCATTTCCTAACAATAAAGGCTGTATATAATTTTACAGTTCGTATAAGTACAAGTTCTATTTCTTGAAACCAAGAATGCAGTTCTAAAAAGTAAGACCACTTTTCAAAATAAAATTTGCATTTTTTTTAACAACACTGCATTTCCTAAATATTAAGATTGCATTTCCAAAAAACAATGTTACATTTTTTAGAAACAGAGACTGCATTTCTCAAAATAAAAATTGTATTTTTTTAACAATACTGCATTTCCTTAATATAAATATTGCATGCATGCATTTCCCCTAAACAATATTACACTTCTTCCAAATAAAACGGAGATGTATTTTTCAGGAACAACAGCCAAAGCTACATGTGTGAAAAGGGTCATTATTATCAGTGGTAGTTACTCACATGAACAAACCAGAGCAGGTAATTATTTTATCCACTGCTTCAAGGAATGCTTATTCAAGACTAGCCAATAGAAAGCCTCGGTTTGGTCACGTTGCCTCGGTTTGGTGATTACAAGTGTCCATTTCCAGTGACTAATCTATATGCAGTACGGATAACAAATCATACCAATATTGTTGTTGATACAACACACAGGGTTTATTCTCTGCTATATTATCAATGTGTCACTCTACAAATAACAGAAAAGCTGGCTACTTATAACTGATTACTTTATATAATTCAATAGCTTTGTGTACATTGACTTTTTCCTTTTTCTTTTTTCACACGTACGTCTTTGAAATCAATGAATGCTAAACTTTGCCAACTTACTTCAGTGTTCCCCTGTGACCACTCAAATCTGCTCAATGTTTGGCAATGGAATGATATTGTAAAAATACATTTTTTTTTCCTTTCGGACTGGGCCGACGAGAAGGCAGCATACACGCTGACCAAGCCTCTTTGTGCTGGCAAAGTAAACAGCAAAGTCATGGAAGCACTTGTCTTAGAAAGAATCAAAGAATAGTTCTTCTTCTTCTTCTTCTTCTTCTTCTTCCTTAAAATGCTGGCAGAATAATCAATTTTTTTCCAACTTTATTAAGTGTCAATTTATTCTTTGTTTTGTCATTTCATTCCATTTTATTCATTCATCTATTTGAAATATCAAATGAGACGCTGTAATGAAAATCATATAAAGTTTATAATGCTATCGTGATAACCTAATAAAACAAACGCACATAAACGTCAAATGGTATATACATATGAATGCTAGCAGACGTACCCTGCTTTGTCTAATTCAGAGAACTAAATATGATCATCATTGTCATCATCGTCATTATCATCATCATCGTTTAAACGTCTATTTTACATGCTGGCATGTGTTGGACGGCTTTTAGAAATTGACTTCTAAACTAACCTAGCTCTGACCAGGTCTTTATTTATCCCCTTTACTCTCAAGTCCAGCCTTATCACTCCCTCTCATGTTTTTCTTAGCTTTCCCCTGTGAACTGAACCTGCTACCTCAACTACATCTACTAACCCAAGAACACTTATACATTCTTTCTAAATGACCATACCATCGAAGTCAAAGATGCAACGTTGCAGCGATGGCACCAAAGAGTAAAAGCAGTTTGATCGCTCACCCCCTATAAACATCGGAATTATTTTCATAAAAATGCAATTAATTACTGTTATCATTACCTTACCGGAATATGGCAAGAATTTAACAAGTGTAAATAGTTTTTTAAATTGAACGATTTTGTGATTATGGATTGCATGGACAGTATTAGGAGCTTTTGGGTGAGATCTTTAAAATAATCTGAATTTAATGGAAGTTATGCCTTTGTACATACTGACTTTCCTTACTTAATACTTTAGCAAGACGATGCTATTCCTTGGACACATAAGAAAACCAAACTGGTTTTTATAATTGGGAATTTTTATTTTATTTTTTTTATTACAAATAATCACATCAAACTATTTTTTATGATTGGAATGTTTTAATTAATACAAATAATCGAATCAAGTCAAACCTTTTGTTGGGAGGGGGACTTTTACTCTTTTAGGCGATTACATTTGGTTTTACGACCGTACAACTCCGACTTAGGGTTAGTGGTAAAAGAAATTTGGTTAAATCTCTTAGCACAATGTTTACAAATTAGTGAAATTAAAAGATCCGCCCAAATTTAAGTGGTCTAAAATCATGAGAGACTGTTTTTTTGATAAACACCGCTTGTCAATTTCCGATTTCAAAACCAGAAGCCGTCGCTAAGTAGAGTCTTTCTATACTACCAAATGTTCCCTTCTATATAGACACTGTCACCTGAAGGAATCCTTCATCTGCAGAAGTCCTTCCATTAAATCTCAATGCTCTCCCAATTTTTCTACTTGATTAATTAAGTTTTTCCACACTGCATGTATATTATTTACTTTGTATATCATATCTGATGTTAGACGTTTTATGAATGGTTTCCAACTTCTCGCTTTTTATCAACTTATCGATCTGGGGAGGTGTTACTCAGAGCTTCCTTTCCTCCCTTGACAAAGTACAAAACCGACTTCGAAATCTAGTGGCCGAAGTCCCCTTCTCCTCCCTACTACCTCGTTCTCACAGAAAGAGAAGTTGCTAGTCTTTCTCTACTCTATCATTGTTTTCATGGCAGGTGCTCGACTGAGCTCTAATCTATAGTCCACACCCTCTGTAAAACATTCACAACAAAAACTCGTCTAGCTACAACCACTGTCAATAATTCCCCTTTATCCCTCTCCGTGCCTAACGCTAGATGAAACTTCCATGAGTAAATTTTCTTTCCTAGAACTATCTGTCTGTGGAACTCAAAACAGCTGGTCTGCTTCTCATCTGACTACAACATTGTCATTTTCAAGTCCAATGTAAACCAATTCTTGTTAAGCCGTCCTTTATAATAATCAAATTCTGCCAAACTTCCATCACTAATACCGATCATCATGGTGTTATCTCTCCGTCCACCTGACACTCATTGCCACTTGTCCTCGAGTGGCCTTTGGGCCTTGATAAGTGGTGACTCTTTAGTAAGAAAAGAAAATTCCTTTCATGTCTAAGGCGGCCTACCACATAACCATGGGCTATCAACATCGATGTGCAACACATTTTAGAGCATTTCGGATGACTGACAGCAGGTGACATGGCCATACCAGTTGAGACGTCGTTAAGCCATGCAATTTCAGTCAAGACCGAAAGTGTGTTTATATTGGACTCAAATAGAAGCTCATTTGTACGATTTTCAGAATGATCGTGAAATGTGATTTTTGGTGCTAGCGAAAGCTCGACTTATTTTTGATTTACGTTTCTCATCCTCTAACATCTTTTTTTTATTGAAATCAGATTCTGGCATCCTACAGTACCGTTGTGAAATACCAGTGCATGCTTCAACATTCACCTTTTAATTCATCTGTCTATAGCCTTATTTATTAAACTCACTGTCACTCAAAAACCGCCTGGGAGCTCCGAAATATGATACCCCCATTAGAAATATGTTGTAAATAACTTTTGCAGTCTTTTCGGTTTGAATCAGCCTGGCAGTAGAGTACCTAGTGGGTGTCTGAATTAGGAATCAAGTGTTGGTTATGTTCATAGTCATTTAAATCCAGACATACATTGTCGCCAAACCTGTTTCTAAGGGCCAATCTTACTCTTGGTCTAAGTGTTGCATAGCCCCTTAAAAAATCATACCTTCGTTTCTTCTTGGTTTGCTCTGTCGTCTAGTGGTTGAGTACTTTCTTCACCTCTGCACTGTAGTGGCCATCTCCGTGAGTTGTCTGTAACAAAAGACCTTTCTCACCCGGTTCATAAGACAATCTTTTCATTTTAATTACTTTTTATTCGGCGTCAGTTTCTATTGCCGATGGAGATGTTTTGCTATCGTTGAGAGAGAGAGAGAGAGAGAGAGAGAGAGAGACAGAGAGAGAGAGAGGGAGACCTATGAATATCGTGGTTAATTCTTAGCTAGCTTATTGTCTAATCAGTCCTTTGATATTTGAGGAGACAGGGGTGAGAAGGACATCTTGTGCGCCAGTATTCTTTCTTAGGGAAAACATTTCCCGTTCTGACTTGGCTACATCTTAATTCCTTCGCCCGACTTCTACGCCTCCTAAGAACGAACTGTTTTTAAAACTCCAATTTTCCCACATCTCAAAACTGTGACGTAATATCACGTGATCCACACAGGTGCAGGATGACCTTTTGAACCAGGGTCAAACATTGTCTCGTCACTTGTCACGTTTCGATTCCCGGAAACAGCATCGCACTCTATGCACTCGGCGGTACGCACTTAAGTCGCACCAGCCAAACCAACGACCCCACACCCGTTCTCCGCCACACGTAATCCCACAAGTTACGTCCATCATTATATAACATTCTCCTAAAGGTTTTTATAATCCCACAAGTTACGTCCATCATTATATAACATTCTCCTAAAGGTTTTTATAATCCCACAAGTTACGTCCATCATTATATAACATTCTCCTAAAGGTTTTTATAATCCCACAAGTTACGTCCATCATTATATAACATTCTCCTAAAGGTTTTTATAATCCCACAAGTTACGTCCATCATTATATAACATTCTCCTAAAGGTTTTTATAATCCCACAAGTTACGTCCATCATTATATAACATTCTCCTAAAGGTTTTTATAATCCCACAAGTTACGTCCATTATTATATAACATTCTCCTAAAGGTTTTTATAATCCCACAAGTTACGTCCATCATTATATAACATTCTCCTAAAGGTTTTTATAATCCCACAAGTTACGTCCATCATTATATAACATTCTCCTAAAGGTTTTTATAATCCCACAAGTTACGTCCATCATTATATAACATAAGAAGAGATTTTCATAACCGTTGACAAAATAACAAAGAATCACAAACATCCTTGGTCAAATCCAGAAACTCCTCTTCCTCTAACAAATCTATCAATTTTTCTTTTTATGCACGAGAAGATTTGTTCATGTAATTTCGTAGCATTTCTTATCCCCCTACTCAAGAGTATTTTTGTAAAGCACCATGATGTAGCATTATATTTGGCAATTTTTCTAAAACATTAGTCAATAGAAAACAGTTTCGACTAACCACTTATCTCGGCCATTTAATGTGTCAAAGAATAACCAAAACTTCTCAGCAACATTTTGCCACAAAATTAGACATTTTCATATTAGAATCGTTTCTCAATGTTCAAGAACATAATTCAACATGAAACAAAATAAAGTACATGGTTTGATTCCACGATAGTGTTAACATCATTTCTAGAATTGAGACTTACACTAGTCTTGCTTAGTCGAAACAACACATTATCTATTTGCTTGCATCGGAACGTCCTCTCACTTCGTTCTCTGATGTTTTTCCCTGATCTTCTCTCGGTTGGTAACGTACGTCTGCAATTGTTTTTTTTTATAAATTTCTCGATCGGAATATTTCAAAATAAAAACAATACAACGTTTAAACTTTAAATTTTACTCTCCAACTGGAAATTATCAAAACAATCGCAGTCGCATACTAAACACGATGCCTACCCACACCCCTAATCTTCATGACGTTACCCTCTAGATAATGTATGAATTGCTGAAGTCCGACAGTTGAATGTGCCAGCAGAGAAGACCACCACTGGCAGACACAAGTTGTCTTCGGAGGACGTGGTTAAACATGATAGGAAAGCCATGGATATGAATTCTGTCAGCCCTCACCAAAGACAAGAATAGAGGGGAAGACTTAGATCTAGACAATCAAGCCTCACCAAAGACAAGAATAGAGGGGAAGACTTAGATCTAGACAATCAGGCCTCACCAAAGACAAGAATAGAGGGGAAGACTTAGATCTAGACAATCAGGCCTCACCAAAGACAAGAATAGAGGGGAAGACTTAGATCTAGACAATCAGGCCTCACCAAAGACAAGAATAGAGGGGAAGACTTAGATCTAGACAATCAGGCCTCACCAAAGACAAGAATAGAGGGGAAGACTTAGATCTAGACAATCAGGCCTCACCAAAGACAAGAATAGAGGGGAAGACTTAGATCTAGACAATCAGGCCTAACCAAAGACAAGAATAGAGGGGAAGACTTAGATCTAGACAATCAGGCCTAACCAAAGACAAGAATAGAGGGGAAGACTTAGATCTAGACAATCAGGCCTCACCAAAGACAAGAATAGAGGGGAAGACTTAGATCTAGACAATCAGGCCTCACCAAAGACAAGAATAGAGGGGAAGACTTAGATCTAGACAATCAGGCCTCACCAAAGACAAGAATAGAGGGGAAGACTTAGATCTAGACAATCAGGCCTAACCAAAGACAAGAATAGAGGGGAAGACTTAGATCTAGACAATCAGGCCTCACCAAAGACAAGAATAGAGGGGAAGACTTAGATCTAGACAATCAGGCCTCACCAAAGACAAGAATAGAGGGGAAGACTTAGATCTAGACAAGCAGGCCTCACCATCATCAGAGGATTAATTGTGGCCTGATTCAACAAATAAACCGGTTGTTGTTGTTGATGATGATGATGTTATAATACTCATTTACTATCCTGCCTTTTTCGATCACCTCGGGGTAATAGTGTTACACTCTTAACCTGTTTGTTTGGCTGATAACCCTTTAGCCACATGTTGAACTCATTTCCATATTCTGTTTTTCTTTCTTTAAATCAATAGAATAGAGATCATATATCGTTTACCTATTTGTAAAACCCCTATCCTCGAGTGGCTTCTGGGCCTTGATAAGTGGTGACTCCTTAGTAAAAAAAACCCCAAAAAACAAATAACTCTTTACTTTGCAAAATAGGTGACTGTTTTGTAAAAGAAGGCATCTTCATTTTAAAAGTGTTCCAATGTAAGGTGATAATAATTATTTCTATCACACACAAGAAGACAGCTTCTGCTACGAAAGTTATTTTGCTATCATCATGCTGTAACAACATGTTCGCATTATCGGGTAATGTCATTAAGATATTACCAACTGAGAGCCATGATGATTCAAGAATTAACAAAATATAAAACAAAGGGGACATAACCGTGTATATACAGAGATACGAAGTTAGATAACTCCAACTTTAACACAGTACTTTCGATTCCTTCATGAAGACTCATCATTTCAATCAAATTAAAAAAAATGGCTAAAGAGATAATTCTGTCTATTGTCCCAAAGGCAAATAAAATGCTTGTTTCGATGATTAGAAATTCTATTTTAAGGGAAACAAATGTGATTGTAAGATATTTTAGATTTTAATAAAACCTCATATAAAATATTGTGCTCAATCCTATGCAGCAGTGGCTAGACATGGTAACTCTCGCTTCGCTCTTACTTAGTCTTCACATTTGAATTTTTGTGACAAAGGGAGAAGAATTGCTGTTACCATGAGCGGATGGTATGCAGATATTTTCAATCCTCTCATCGTATTCATCATTATTTAACTATCTATCTACTCATATCATTAACTCTTAACCCCAAATGTTTTTTAGCCTTGATAAGTCATCACATATTAGTAAAATAAAATGAAATGAAAGAAGGGTTTTTGAGGAGTTGGTGGTGAATGCTACCGCCTACATTGAATTCTAAATAATATGCTATAATTTGCATCTTTTGTGAGAATTTCATTTCAGTAATGAATTCCGATCACTTAATAATAGGGAGTTACTTTTCAATCACCTTCCCCCATCAAAGCTTTTAGTTTTTTTGTTGAGTGTTTATTCGATTTACTATTTTTTAAAGTTATTAAAAGTTTCGATTCACTTAATTTTTTTTTTTAAATTCAAGTGTGCACTTTTTTTATTCTTTAATGGCTAGTTGAGTAACAAATAAGTAAAACTGGAAAGACCACTAAAAGCCGGTTTATATCAAAACTGGAATGTTTCATTATGTTTAAATGGGAGGGTCCATTATCTGAGCTTTGATTGGCTGTTAGTCCATAAGTGAGAAGAATCTTTTATATAAATACTGATTGAATGAAACAATATTTACACACACACACACACACACACATATATATATATATATATATATATATATATATATATATATATATATAGTGAATGCTTTTATTCAAACATGTACAAGGTCTGCTACACTGGCATGTCGATGTTATCGATCTACAGCTCTCAAGAGCTGAGGTCTCATCAGGCAGAAAATTGTTTTTTGATTCAACTGGTTGCTGAATTCTCCCTGGAATTCAGCAACCAGTTGAATCAAAAAACAATTTTCTGCCTGATGAGACCTCAGCTCTTGAGAGCTGTAGATCGATAACATCGACATGCCAGTGTAGCAGACCTTGTACATGTTTGAATAAAAGCATTCACAATACAGCTCTATATTTTTATTGAGCACTCTTTTATAAACCCGGTTTGATTCCCTTTGGATTTCTACCCTGTGGATTTTTACCCTACCTGGATTACTATATATATATATATATATATGATTATTTTTATTTACACAGACATGGACAAAATCTACGACACTGGCATGTCGATGTTATCGATCAACAGCTATTATAAACTGAGATCTCATAATAATCTTATAATAGCTGTTGATCGATAACAGATTTTGTACATGTCTGTGTAAATAAAAATAATCATATATAAAAGCTCTATTTGATATTGAGCACTTTTTATAAACCCGGTTGAAATTCTTTGGATTACTACCCTGTTGATGTTTTACCTGGATTATTATAATTATATATATATATACATAAATGCACTCGATATTTATATTTTAGACCTTTAGTAAACTCCAATGTTTCTATGAGAGGTGATTTAATTTGACATTTCAAAATAATTAATCGCATTTCAAACATTTTTTAAGTATCTTGTCAAGGCAGATTTCAATAACTAAATTTATTAAAAATTTGTTTTTGCCAATAGAGTAATATGTTTTTTTTTTTTTAATGACTTTCCGGGTTCGATTAAGAATTGCAATGGAACGCTTTAAGATGGAATTAGATGAATTCCGAAATAATGTTAACAGCAAAAATTAAGACGGCATTTTTGGGAACTATCTTTATAATTTGAACTTATATATTTATATTTTATTAATGGTCTTACATGTTCTGTGCAAGTTCTTGTTAAGGGTTGAGAAGATAGATATCGATGAAGATCCACGAAAAGACACACAACAAATAAATATTCATAATACCGAAAATTGACATTTTGGGGCAGCTTAAGCTTGCTTCTGTGAAAAGTTGCTTTGGTCTTTAATTCCTAGTACATGGTGACCCACCGATAGAATCCTTAATAAAATTCAAAATATTTTCTTCAATTCCACCATATTTGGCACAAATAAACTTCCCTCTACGCCTGACTTATCCATCAAGTATCAGTCATGAATATCCAACAATCTTTGTTTTATAGCCATTCAATTATAAGCACACCTGGATATAACATACAAAATTGTCAATATCTCTGACACACTCCTCACTTGCATTTCCCTACTGCTAGCCAAAAGGGGATGGCACGGATGACAAGTGGTTAACGACAGGGACTGAGGACCTGGGTGTGCCCGGTTCGAATCATGTTCGTTCTACAAAAACATTTTCATCAATTTTTCTGCATTTTTATGTGACAAATCAAGGTTATTAAATGAGAAATCTACCTTTGCGTCTTAACTTTTTTTTTGTCTGTGAATGTACTATAGTTCAGAAGCAGTCTGAGGATTGTTTTAATACAAATTATAGTTGAGATAATCCAACATCTAAAAGTCTGAGGGGTTACTGTCTGATGAGTGTAAAGTCCATTCAGAATCACATCTCCTACTGATGAGATGATCACACAAATACCTCAAATAAAGTTAAACGGTGATTAAACAAAGACTGTTGGACATTCATGAGTGAAACATGGTGGACAAGTCAGGCATAAACTAAAATATTTTTGTATGAAATGTAGTTGGATTGCAGACAGGATTGTGAACTTTATTAAGGATTCACAGGGTGGTATTTTTTCCGGGGGGAGGGATCACCATGTACTATGACCTGAAGACCAAAGTGACTCTCCAAAGAAGCAAGCTTAAGCCCTGCCAAAAAAGTACGGCTTGTGAGCTTCTTATTGAAATTATTGAGTTTTACCCTGAAGTTTATTTAATGTACCCATCTAAACACTTTCTATGACTTTCCAACAACAATAATATGAAAAAGAAAGAAACTATTTTTATCAATATTTTCAGCTGTATTTTTTTATTCTGATGTTATACTGGAAGTCTGTTTCTATTAAAATCCTGGCAATTTTTAAGCGAACCTCAGAAATCCTTGTAAGCTGTTTCGCAGAATCCCGAGAAAATAAAACGATATCTTATCTTGCACATCTAAACTAATTAATAAATATATATGAGGAGTCTTGACTTTGCAGCTGAAAAAAAGTTCCAAATGTGAACGACCCTAATTTTTCAATCATGTTTTATAAGTGAAGCCAGAGCAGAACTCAATCCTAAGACCCCAAAATCTTTCAAAAGAGACCATTACAAAATATCATAAAAAGTTATTTCACAAGATTTGAAAAAAGAAAATAATTTTATAAAATCTGCATAAACTCTTGAGTTGCTTATAAAAATGAAGATACTTTTGATACATCCTAATAATATTGGAAAAAGACGTTTTTATATGATAAACAATCATCTTAGTTTGAGCTCTCAATTCCATTATTTTGCATTGGAAAAACAATAATTTTTTTAATTTTTTATCATTTAGTTATTATCAAATATATATCCTTCCATTTAAGCTTCTTATGAAGCAAAAGGTTATTTAATATTGTGATCTTTTTATCTATCTAAAGAACGAACTCGATTTTTAATAGTGTCAAATATTTCTAACTTGGCATAAAAGAAATCTTTGCAAAGTTTGAAATTTCTTATGAAATGTTTGTGAAAAGGAATTGTTATATTTTGAATTTCTTGTTTAAAACTGGGAATATACAAAAGTCTTTTCTTTGGTTTGGTTCCCTCCAAAATGTCCATCGCATAATGTTTGTTTTTGTTCATTACTTCCTTCTTCACACAATTTCCCTTCTTTTCAAAATTTAAAGCATTTAGAAAATGATATAACAGGTGAGAAAAGAAATTTGTTTTGCTAAGGTTTAATCTTTTGTTTTTATACAAATACAAATACATCGCCATTTTCGAAAGTATATGTTAAGCAAACAGATTTTTTTTCCGATCTTTTATCTTACAATACGTATTTGATTTTATGTTTTCCTCCTCTCTAACATGAACGGATATTCTAAGATGCGTCCATTCAATCTGTGCGTTTCGCATGAAGATGCAGTCCAAACTAAAGTAATAAAAAGGAATGTGACAGAATATTATGTAAATGTCTACCTTGAAGCGGTGAAACGGTAAATATGTAGCTTACTAAATAAATGCTACTGGTGAAAGTGGTAGTGGGGAGGTAGATAAGAAGAAAATGACTCCAATTTCCTGTATGAGAAAATTATCTAAAGACAAATTGTTGAGCCAGACGAAAAATAGAAATTAAAAAAAGCGAGCGAAACAAATAGATATTTTATGAAAACACGAATTCGTAATAGGTCTAAATCGAGGCCAAAGCAGATTTGCATATGGAGGGGAAATCCCTATACTTTACATATAAGATGAATTAAAGTAAATGTTCGAAATGTTATTAGATGATAAACATAAATATATCCCTTTATAGCCACGGATTTTGATGACAGCATATCGTTTTTATGAAGACCATTCCTTTATTTAATTGGTCCAGGGCACGACACTTACGGGCCTCAGACACCCTCGGGCAAGGTGTTTGCTCCCACAATCATCTTTCTATAAATTTATACGATTTTTCTTCTACCTACCTTACATCTCAACCCTATCAATTACTCAACATCTGTCTATCCTACTTCCCAGCCCTATCAACTACTCAAAATCTGTTTACCCAAACTCCGTCTATGGTATCACCTTAAATTACATTCTGTAAAGGTCGTCATTTGTGGAGATTTGGGTAGCGTGATATCACCTCTTATTTACCGCTACTCCCAGCTCCACTCTGACACGAAGTGGTAGTACCTGTCAGGCTCCCATCTATGGTTAAATAGAATCCATCATTTGCACTCTATCTATTTACAAAATACATGCCTACAAATCGAATTAATCGATAAATATTTGAAGAATTTTATGCATTAAAACTTTTACCAAAATGACTGGATTTGGCATTAAACGACCCAACAGGATTGATATGCCGTAAAACAAAACGATCAAACAAAACCAAAAATGCTATACTCTCCAAATGTAGAAAAGGCGCCATCTTGCTTCTCATATGAGAATCCGATAGCATACTTTTTATGCGATGTGTTAAACTAGCATATCCACTTTGCAGAGCATGTAATCCCCATCCGTTAAAGAATGTGCCGTTCATATTCTGGCACCAAATCCCAAGGGTAATCTTTAAAAGGTCTTGTAGATTCCATGCCTGATTGGCTAAAACCTATTTTACCGGCATATGGAGGACTAGCGACTTATTAGGTCCATGGTCGTAATAGTTTAGCTCATCTTTATATATCAAGTGAAAAATTCTCTCTTTTACTTACTCATGTATGCAAAATACAACAGTCTTTTGTTCCCTCAAGAATTAATTTACAAATGGATTCATTTTGCTTATCAATAAATGGAAAGCACAATGAGACTATTTTTGTTGGTGTTTCTTTTTTTTGGGGGGGGGGGGCTTTTTATATGCTTAGATGCATTTCTTTGAGAGGCTTTGTCGGTCTCTCCCACTTCAGTTAGAAATAGCATTTTTATTGCTAAATATGCTAATGGAATGGGAAATCTTATTTTAGATGGGGGTCAAGCATCTCTATAAGAAGCCGTGTACATTCGCTAATCTGTAACGCTTAAGTTTGAAATAGCATTTTCGTTGATCTGTCATGCTTAAGTTTGAAATGACGTTTTTTTTGGGCTGTCATACTAAAGTTTTAAATATCATTTTCATTGGTCTGTCATACTTAAGCGTGAAAGACCAATGAAAATTCTATTTCAAACTTAAGTTTGAAATAGAATTTTCATTGGTCTGTCACGCTTAAGTTTGAAATATAATTTTCATTGGTCTGTCACGCTTAATTTTGAAATATAATTTTCATTGGTCTGTCATGCTTAAGTTTGAAATATCATTTTCATTGATCTGTCATGCTAAAGTTTGAAATATAATTTTCATTGGTCTGTCATGCTTAAGTGTGACAGACCAACGGAAAATAAATGTCAAACTTAAGTTTAACATTTCATTTTCATTGATCTGTCACGCTTAAGTTTGAAATATAATTTTCATTGGTCTGTCACACTTAAGTATGACAGACCAACGGAAATAGAATATTTCAAACTTAAGTTTGAAATATAATTTTCATTGGTCTGTCATGCTTAAGATTGAACATTTTAATTGATCTGTCATGCTTAAGTTTGAAATATAATTTTCATTGGTCTGTCAAATAGCATTTCAATTGCTAAACGCATAGATTAAATCGACACACCTTAGAAATATGCGTTCATGTAAATCTGTGAATGGTCAATTTATTATTTGTGCCATATTACTTCTTCAGTATTATATACCAACAAGACCATAAATAACATCAAGCATGTCATTTTCTGTACAAATGTCATTTACTGTACAAATGTCATTTACTGTACAAATGTCATTTACTGTACAAATGTCATTTTCTGTACAAATGTCATTTTCTGTACAAATGTCATTTACTGTACAAATGTCATTTACTGTACAAATGTCATTTACTGTACAAATGTCATTTTCTGTACAAATGTAATTTACTGTACAAATGTCATTTACTGTACAAATGTAATTTACTGTACAAATGTCATTTACTGTACAAATGTAATTTACTGTACAAATGTCATTTACTGTACAAATGTCATTTTCTGTACAAATGTCATTTTCTGTACAAATGTCATTTTCTGTACAAATGTAATTTACTGTACAAATGTCATTTTTTGTACAAATGTCATTTTCTGTACAAATGTCATTTACTGTACAAATGTCATTTACTGTACAAATGTCATTTTCTGTACAAATGTCATTTACTGTACAAATGTCATTTTCTGTACAAATGTCATTTACTGTACAAATGTCATTTTTTGTACAAATGTCATTTTCTGTACAAATGTCATTTTCTGTACAAATGTAATTTACTGTACAAATGTCATTTTTTGTACAAATGTCATTTACTGTACAAATGTCATTTACTGTACAAATGTCATTTACTGTACAAATGTCATTTACTGTACAAATGTCATTTTCTGTACAAATGTCATTTTCTGTACAAATGTCATTTTCTGTACAAATGTAATTTACTGTACAAATGTCATTTACTGTACAAATGTCATTTACTGTACAAATGTCATTTACTGTACAAATGTCATTTACTGTACAAATGTCATTTTCTGTACAAATGTCATTTACTGTACAAATGTCATTTACTGTACAAATGTCATTTACTGTACAAATGTCATTTTCTGTACAAATGTCATTTTCTGTACAAATGTCATTTTCTGTACAAATGTAATTTACTGTACAAATGTCATTTTCTGTACAAATGTCATTTACTGTACAAATGTCATTTACTGTACAAATGTCATTTTCTGTACAAATGTCATTTACTGTACAAATGTCATTTACTGTACAAATGTCATTTACTGTACAAATGTCATTTTCTGTACAAATGTCATTTTCTGTACAAATGTCATTTTCTGTACAAATGTCATTTACTGTACAAATGTCATTTACTGTACAAATGTCATTTACTGTACAAATGTAATTTACTGTACAAATGTCATTTACTGTACAAATGTAATTTACTGTACAAATGTCATTTACTGTACAAATGTAATTTACTGTACAAATGTCATTTACTGTACAAATGTCATTTTCTGTACAAATGTCATTTTCTGTACAAATGTCATTTTCTGTACAAATGTAATTTACTGTACAAATGTCATTTTTTGTACAAATGTCATTTTCTGTACAAATGTCATTTACTGTACAAATGTCATTTACTGTACAAATGTCATTTTCTGTACAAATGTCATTTACTGTACAAATGTCATTTTCTGTACAAATGTCATTTACTGTACAAATGTCATTTTTTGTACAAATGTCATTTTCTGTACAAATGTCATTTTCTGTACAAATGTAATTTACTGTACAAATGTCATTTTTTGTACAAATGTCATTTTCTGTACAAATGTCATTTACTGTACAAATGTCATTTACTGTACAAATGTCATTTTCTGTACAAATGTCATTTACTGTACAAATGTCATTTACTGTACAAATGTCATTTACTGTACAAATGTCATTTTCTGTACAAATGTCATTTTCTGTACAAATGTCATTTTCTGTACAAATGTAATTTACTGTACAAATGTCATTTACTGTACAAATGTCATATACTGTACAAATGTCATTTACTGTACAAATGTCATTTACTGTACAAATGTCATTTACTGTACAAATGTCATTTTCTGTACAAATGTCATTTTCTGTACAAATGTAATTTACTGTACAAATGTCATTTTCTGTACAAATGTCATTTACTGTACAAATGTCATTTACTGTACAAATGTCATTTTCTGTACAAATGTCATTTACTGTACACATGTCATTTACTGTACAAATGTCATTTTCTGTACAAATGTAATTTACTGTACAAATGTCATTTTTTGTACAAATGCCATTTTCTGTACAAATGTCATTTTCTGTACAAATGTCATTTTCTGTACAAATGTCATTTACTGTACAAATGTCATTTTCTGTACAAATGTCTTTTACTGTACAAATGTCATTTTCTGTACAAATGACATTTACTGTACAAATGTCATTTACTGTACAAATGTCATTTACTGTACAAATGTCATTTTCTGTACAAATGTAATTAACTGTACAAATGTCATTTTCTGTACAAATGTCATTTACTGTACAAATGTCATTTTCTGTACAAATGTAATTTACTGTACAAATGTCATTTTCTGTACAAATGTCATTTACTGTACAAATGTAATTTACTGTACAAATGTCATTTTCTGTACAAATGTCATTTTCTGTACAAATGTCATTTACTGTACAAATGTCATTTTTTGTACAAATGTCATTTTCTGTACAAATGTCATTTTCTGTACAAATGTCATTTACTGTACAAATGTCATTTTTTGTACACAAATCATTTACTGTACAAATGTCATTTACTGTACAAATGTGATTTTTGTACAAATGTCATTTTCTGTACAAATGTCATTTTCTGTACAAATGTCATTTACTGTACAAATGTAATTTACTGTACAAATGTCATTTTCTGTACAAATGTCATTTTCTGTACAAATGTCATTTACTGTACAAATGTCATTTTTTGTACAAATGTCATTTTCTGTACAAATGTCATTTTCTGTACAAATGTCATTTACTTTACAAATGTCATTTTTTGTACAAATGTCATTTTCTGTACAAATGTCATTTTCTGTACAAATGTAATTTACTGTACAAATGTCATTTTCTGTACAAATGTCATTTACTGTACAAATGTCATTTACTGTACAAATGTCATTTTCTGTACAAATGTCATTTACTGTACAAATGTCATTTTCTGTACAAATGTCATTTTCTGTACAAATGTCATTTACTGTACAAATGTCATTTTCTGTACAAATGTCATTTACTGTACAAATGTCATTTTCTGTACAAATGTCTGTTACTGTACAAATGTCATTTTCTGTACAAATGACATTTACTGTACAAATGTCATTTTCTGTACAAATGTAATTTACTGTACAAATGTCATTTTCTGTACAAATGTCATTTACTGTACAAATGTCATTTTCTGTACAAATGTCATTTACTTTACAAATCTCATTTTCTGTACAAATGTCATTTACTGTACAAATGTCATTTTCTGTACAAATGTCATTTTCTGTACAAATGTCATTTTCTGTACAAATGTCATTTACTGTACAAATGTCATTTTCTGTACAAATGTCATTTACTGTACAAATGTCATTTTCTGTACAAATGTCATTTACTGTACAAATGTCATTTTCTGTACAAATGTAATTTACTGTACAAATGTCATTTTCTGTACAAATGTCATTTACTGTACAAATGTCATTTTCTGTACAAATGTCATTTACTGTACAAATGTCATTTTCTGTACAAATGTCATTTACTGTACAAATGTCATTTTCTGTACAAATGTCATTTACTGTACAAATGTCATTTTCTGTACAAATGTCATTTACTGTACAAATATCATTTTCTGTACAAATGTCATTTACTGTACAAATGTCATTTTCTGTACAAATGTCATTTACTGTATAAATGTCATTTTCTGTACAAATGTCATTTTCTGTACAAATGTCATTTACTGTACAAATGTCATTTTCTGTACAAATGTCATTTACTGTACAAATGTCATTTTCTGTACAAATGTAATTTACTGTACAAATGTCATTTTCTGTACAAATGTCATTTACTGTACAAATGTCATTTTCTGTACAAATGTCATTTTCTGTACAAATGTCATTTACTGTACAAATGTCATTTTCTGTACAAATGTCATTTACTGTACAAATGTCATTTTTTGTACAAATGTCATTTTCTGTACAAATGTCATTTTCTATACAAATGTCATTTTCTGTACAAATGTCATTTTCTGTACAAATGTCATTTACTGTACAAATGTCATTTTCTGTACACAAATCATTTACTGTACAAATGTCATTTTCTGTACAAATGTCATTTACTGTACAAATGTCATTTACTGTACAAATGTCATTTTCTGTACAAATGTCATTTTCTGTACAAATGTCATTTTCTGTACAAATGTCATTTTTTACATTTTTTTTCAAACTTCTTTATGAAGTGGATAAATGTGCATTGAATTAATATCAATTCAGTCTGAAAGGGGCAATTTCTACTCGTAAGAAGATTCGCTCTTGTATTGGAGAAACACCATAGTCCCAACTAACGCAGAATGTTCTTGTAACATTGCAAAACCGTTGTATTTTGATCGCCGTATCTGCAACCTTCTTGCAACATAACTATTTTCTTGAACCAGACCGAATGCTTAACTCCTACTCTATCACAACATTATAAAATCATGAAGCGTAAAGATTTTGCGATAGTCAAGTAACAACAGAATACTTTTTCTTTATTATTTTTATTTACTAATGAGTCACCAGGTATCAAGGCTAAAAGCCACTTGAGGATAAAGGTTAATGACAAAGAATATTATGAGAGGATTGAAAATGATGAATGGAACGAACAAAAGTTGATTAGTTATGAAGACGGTTTATGACAAGTAGTTGCTGATATTGGATATTGAAGACGACCATATGCCCCAGGGAAACAATCCTGGACTAACGAGTTCTAGAAGTTTGGTTATTGGTGAGGTCTCTGATGCCTTATGCGTCTCAGGTGTTTAGTCACCAACGGCATGTTACCTCTTGCATCGACTCAATAATGCATTCAGATATTTTGGGCACTAGAGAGGCTGGTAAACTGAGGACGATTTGGCCACAGTGCGTAAGAAGCGATATAACTGCATGCAATCTGGCTAACGTTAACCCTTTTGAGCAGACTGCATATATAGAAGACGTGAGATATTGTCCATCGTTGCCCACCCAAGAATCTGGGACCACCGCAGCACCCTAAACACAAAAACGGAATGAAGAAAAAGAACATGCATGGAAGGCAGACAATGTCTTTCCATCTTTTTTAAAAATTTATCATAACTAATTTAGATGATAAATGAACCTTCTAATATCTAACTGGAATTTATTATGCGTTTTCTGTGGAACACTGGATACAATTTTAAAAGTCTATGAAAGTCTGAAATTTTTGTTTTATTTTAATTCCTTTTTTTCTATACTCCCCTCCCCCTTTTTCCTTATATATTTTTCCAATTTGTTTAATGTTATGGAGAGTCTAAAAAGAATATTAACGCAACATATTTTCAATTGTCTTCGATAACATTGAAGGGAGTCTATAAAAGAACATTACGTATATATATATATATATATATATATATATATATATATATATATATATATATATATATATACGTTGTAGCAGCGCCATTTTGGTAGCCGAGTTATTTGTTTGTCCAACTCTAGAAACATCGGAAATATTTATTCAGACGAACGCAATTTAATAAACCTACTCAAGAGATCATTTCTTTTCATGTCCATGGGTCAATATATTTTTAGATTGGAATATGACTGACCATGTACCCGGTGTGTTCAATAAGTATCAAGATTTATGCTGCAAAAGCCAGGAAAGAAAAGGACAAAGAATTAAACATTCACTTTTTGTTTAAAGTTCATTTGGAATCAAATACAGTTATTTCATAAAGATTTTCATTGGATGAAGCACCTTAGAAACCCTTTTTTATGGTGTAAAGTTGTGCCATTCTTAAAATGAATTTTAAAATTAAGAAACAAGAGAAGACATTGCAGTTAGCATCGCCCATCCACCGGGTCCTCGAGTAGCAGATTGGGGAACAGCCTTCTGATGGCCAACTGTAAATAAAAAAAATAAGCAGTCCTGAAGCAACTGACACTTCATTCTTGAAAAACACACGCTCGTGCCGGATTATTTTCTTCTTTTTCACCAACAACAGAGAAGATGTTCGCTCTTAGTGTTAGCAGCAGCAGCACTTCTTCTTTCTTCTCTTCACTAACAAAAGATAAACTGACACGTCCAAAACAAGAGATAAACCGACATGATGTGGCGTCCAAAAGAGATCTTCTCCCCGAGACAAAAATCTAACTCCTTTTATTCAGCTATTTTGTACCGCCAAAAGTGCCTATTTTGCATAATAACGACCCTCACCTCGAAATCAAATGGGTCCAGGTTCGCTCCCGTGTGCAGCCACTGTTTCCTTGCAGCAGGCGCATTCTAGTCATAGCCGCTTATCCCTTAGTCTCTATGTATCGTCACTACAATTCTAGATGTGCGACTCGTCCTAGGCAGATGTTTCTCCATGAAATGCACCAAGTCTATGTTGTAAAAGAATGAACTTAGGCATGAAATCTGACTTGGTCGAATGAGGAGTGTTGGCTTAGGCTGGTAACTCATTTAGGGGTTGTGTCCTTATAAAATACACAGACCCCTTATCTGTAAGTGGTTGTGGTTAGAAAGGGCATCCAGCTGTAAAACCCTGCTTTAAATCTCACTGTAACTGTTCTAAGTGTTTTTTTTTTCTGAAATTCACTTTGTATCGCTATGACAAACCGACATCTGACGTTGAAATAATATGCTAATCGACTAAATAAACATACATTATGGAGGAAGAAGGGGCTGCTTTTATATTGATATTATAAAAAGCAAAAAGTGTGTGTCTTCAACAGACATGAGATAGTATAATGTACTCAATAACCCAACATACTTATATTGATTGGAGATAGGTAAACTGAACATAAATTCTGTGTCATGAGTAACTAATTCCACTTCTTTTTTCAATTGATTCCTAATCAGAGCTGCCAACATGAAAATACTCTTAAGGGTAATATTAGAGAGTAAAGGGGGGCTGAGAGATACTATGTCCTGATTGGCTGAGCAGATCATGATAAAGAAAAGGGTTTTAAACGAGTGAACCAATTAAGTTAAAGCAGTTAGTGAGATGTGCAGCCAGATGTAGGGTACTCTCCTTCATGCAACCAACCGACGAGTAGTAATGGTTTGTTGAATTAATCAATTAATATTTTAAATCAGGGGAAGGAGCGCTGTCACAAACACATCTGCTTTCCTTCATTATTCAGAAACAAGAGAAAGATTTTACCAGCTTATCTGTTACGTGTCACTGGAAACTTCCTGTCTGTGATGCAACATCCTGAACACGTAGCTCTACTTCTAATCTAATCTAAGGGTAAAATAGAATCTATCATATTTATTTGCGAAACATTAAACTACAAAATAAATTAATCTACAAACCATTCGACTACAAAACATTCATGTACAACTTAAAGGAATATGTTATAAACATCTTTTTAAATAAACGTTGAATTTTTGTACATTTTTTTGTTTTGTTTTATGGAAATCGCTCCACACAAGGCATGGAACCACTTGATGTAAGGAGCCAACGAAAGATGATTATCACACAGGAGATGCCTGTTGGCCTTAGCCTTGAAAAGACCCAGGCTATAGGTAGGAAGAAAAGAGTCAGCATGAAGTGAGTTTTACAAGCCTGAAGTTCTTGGAAAGAAGCTACTGGGATAGGAAGCTGTATTACAATGAGGTATCAAAACAGCGAATGGATGGAGACCACTAGACCAACGATTTAAACGAGCTGGAACAAAGAAAGCAGGGAGGAAATGATTGTATTCATCATTAAATTATCTGAAAAGAATTGATATGCCGTAAAACTTAACAAGCAAACAACCATTTTGTCATAAAGAACATTAGTTTGAAATAACATAATCGATGTTTTTTTGTGTTTGTAACTGTTAAAGTTGAAAGAGCAGATATTGTTACCGGAAATAGTAAAATTTAATCCAATAGAATTGCAATTATACAAGTCGAAGCAAAAACATAAATCAGTGCACAAAAAATAAAATGTTGTCAATCATCTAGTAGGTTTTAGCATAAAAATAACCCCTTTTGAGCTCCAGCTATGGTAAATAACCAGTGAGTAGTAACAAATAAAGTTTTTGAATATAAAACACAACACTATTTTTTAAAGTGTTAAGTTACCCTACCAACCAACCAGTAGCGTGGTGGGAGGTTGATGGCTGCAGGGGCCAATCACTGATTTGGCGGCGCCCCCCCCCCCCTCTCCCCCGGATATGAGCGACGAAGTCGCGAAAAAATTCAGCTGGGGGTCTGGGGGGCGCTGGAAGCCCCTCAGTGGGGTACGGGGCGGAGCCATTTTAAGGCCTCCAGATGCCCCCGTTGATGCATTTTTTAGCACTAAAATGCATTACTTTATGTTAAAGAATTGCCTTTCTCTCGAGTTGCTGCCGGTTTTGAGTGCCACTTTTACTCTTCCTCTTTGGTCCCATGCCATTCTCTGAAATGGAACAAAATTGTGTTTATTAAGGTCTTTATTTTAAATTTTCTTGGGTCTCCTACAAAGGGTGCGCCCCCTAAAACCCCATTTTGGCGCCCCCCCCCCCAGAAACCTTGGCTGGGGGGGCCTGGCCCCCCGGCCCCCCCCTGCCACCACGCTACTGCAACCAACCGACCAGCCACCCTCCGGGGTGGTAGTGTCATACCAAAATCAGACTGGCAGATTCTTGGGAATTCTGGTGTGTCTAGTTCTCTGCCGGTCTATGGTCCTGCGCAGTTCTAGGAGATCAACCTTCCCATGCTTTACCTTATCGCTCTTTGAGAAGGGGTTAGTTTATTGCTGGTATCATTCTAAAGGAACTGTAGGAGGACAGCGGAAACGGTTCGAGGACAGCTTGAAGGTGTCCCCCAAACAGTTCGGTGTGTATTCTGACTCATGGGAAAATCTATCTCAGAACAGATGTTCCTGGCATACTGCAAGCTGAAAAGTGGCCACGATTGCTGAATCTTAGGAACGTTGGAGGAAACATGCTATTCAAAATGACAGAGCAGTCAGCACCTCTGCTACAGAATCAACCCACAGGTGCTCTACATGTGTGGAGATACTTCAGCGTTCGGATCGGACTGGCGAGCCATCTCTGGACCCACAAAACAACTGCATGATCACAGTTATCTTCGCAAGTGATGGACAAACATCAGCATCATCATCATTATCAGTTTATTGCTAATCGCCTGAGGCGCTCATACCAGAGAACGCCGACGGAGCTGCCCAGGCAATTTTTGCTCGGCCAATGTGCTCTTCCTCTAGGGTGCTGGCTTGTCAAATCCCACTTTCCTGACCTTGTTTCTAATCTTCCCGCCGTGGGAGGGAGATAGATAACCTACCAGAACTGTTATCTTACGTCATATTACAAAACCACAAAAATATTTTTTTTTACATATTATGCCTAACTTTCAATGAAAAAAATATTTTACAGTAGAAGAATTAGAAGAATGGAACCTTATTGGGGCAAATTAAATTTTCATTTTCATTTTAG
The DNA here is from genome assembly GCA_963556195.1 of Sepiola atlantica. Lineage (NCBI taxonomy): Eukaryota > Metazoa > Mollusca > Cephalopoda > Sepiida > Sepiolidae > Sepiola > Sepiola atlantica. Next base: position 31,886,709 of record OY744537.1, read on the forward strand.
AAGAGTCAGCTGAAAGGGGAAATAATTCAAACTGCTTTTTTTGTTGTAACCATAACCGATGTAATAATTACAATTACTAATAATTACAATATTTTAATTTCCATATGTTCTAGCGCTTTCAGATATTTTGTTTTAGTCATTCTCAAAGAATAATATGTAAAATTATTACAAATTTGTGAATTCGATGTGGTAAATAACGTATGTTTCTCATGTTCAAATTTTATCCATCCCGGCATCGTTTCTTCTGGTCACTAGATTCAAACAATGTTGGTTTAAAAGGGGTGCGGTTGGTTATTGTGCAACTCTTGTTTCATTAAAGACAGCCGGTATCCATTGACCCTGAGACTAAAAGGAGACCTATAATACATATATATATATATATATATATATATATATATATATATATAAATATTTATTAATTGCTGTGTCATCAAAAGCTGTCTTAAGCCAAATATGGAAGAAAAACTGATTACCTTTGTTTCAAATAAATTTGCTGATTTTTTCTTTTTATTTATTTTAATTCTTATTTGATTTTTATTTATTTTTTTGTTCTATTCTACCATCTGTTTAAAAGAAGAAAAAATATCTCCTGGACATAATTCCCAATAAATGTCGACAGAAAAAAAATGTAAGGAAGGGGGGAAAGAAAAGAGAACTGTATGATTTTTTTTCAAAACGATATATATATATATATATATATATATATATGTGTGTGTGTGTGTGTGTGTGTGTGTGTGTGTGTGTGTATCATAACAATTATAAAAGAAAGTCATAAAAGTTATAAAACGCCTGAAATACATAAAAGTCAAAAGATAAAAATTATATAAATAAGTAAGACATAAAGGAAAATGCTAAAAATATAAAAATACATTTTTTTTATGAAAATAAATATGAAATAAAATGAAGACAAAAAAATCACAAAAGAAGCAAACAATTTTTAAATTAAACATGAAATACATAAAATATCAGGACGTTTGAAATAAGAATATCTAAAAATAGAAAAGATTAAAGAGAAGAATAAAAAATATTTCCAAAAATATATCTTTACAGTAAATAGCATAAAAAAGAAGACATTTGTGAAAAATAAAATTAAAAATATAAAAAAGATTTTCAAAAATTATTTTCAAAAAGAAAGACAGTTTTTAAAAAAAAAATAAGATAAACGTAACTGAAATTGAAACTGAAATTAAGAAAATATCTAGAAAGATATTATCAAAGAGTTTGGTTATCTTTATTAGTTAAAATTATTCGTTATGACTGCAAGTTTGAAGATTTTTACCCCGGACACTGAGAGAAACAAGGCTTAGTAGTTGTATGCGAAGTCAAGGAAGGTTTGGCCCAGAATGTTGCAGAAGGTTTGACCCAGAATGGTGCAGAAGGTTTGCGTCAGAATGGGGCAAAATGTTTTCCCCAGAATGGGGCAAAAGATTTGCCCCAGCATAGTGCAAGAGATTTGCCCCAGAATGGCACAAACGATCTGGCCCTGAATGGTGCAAAAGATTTGGCCTTGAATGGTGCAGAAGCAACATTACCACTCTACTCCACTAATATGCGGTTCTGTGCTTGACATGTGTGTTTCTTGTCATATGCAGAGACAACCAGAGGATGACGTATCCTGATGCTGACTCTCTCTGGATTTTCACCAAAGCTTTGTTAGCTGGGTTGCTGTCCTAATACAACTTGGTGCCAAACCTGTGCGTAATGGGTGCACTTATTAAGACCTGGAATTCCATGCAGCATAGCTCTGATACACCAACATTGTTACCTCCAGTACCAGTTTGAAGAAAGGTTAGACTTGGGGAACGGCGGTTGTCTTGTCTAATTTCAATTTGAAGATTTATTTATGTACCTTTTTGATTTTCTTTTAAAACAGCTTCATAATTTTAAAATGTTCTGAATTAAAACATCTTATATAAACATTTATCGTTTATGGAAAAAAATATATTTATATTTCGAAATATATGTTTCATATAAAATTAACCAGTAATATACACACATAAAATATGTCACACTTCTTTGCTGTTGACATTTCTGTTTGCATAAATAAACACTTCATTTAGTCCATGGGACTTGGAATGAACAAAGAAAACCACAAAGTGGAAAATAAGACTCATACAGGATTCGTAACTGTGTCTCAGAAAGAGGAGCTACCTGACGTGGATTACATCATTGATTACTTAACTAACGAGCCGCGCGGTTAGAGAAAGCTTAATTTATAAAAATAACCCGTCCTCAAGATCTGCGCTGAATCTTTGCTTATGTTTTTACGCCTGAGTTACCATGAAATTGCAAACTTGTTATATAGTTAATATTGAAATTTATTTCCAACAGTATATTATGTAATTGCTGCTTTTTTCGGTGACACTTGTGTGTGCTTAGGTAATACCATTAAATAATTTAATCACAGGGCTGTGAATAAACAGAACTTGGGGGTCAGTTATTTGTATAAATTAAGATTTCTCTAAAAATGTGACCCGTTAGTCAAGTGGTCAAAGACGACATTTGCCTCAGGTGGTCCCTTTTTCGAAGGTACAGGTTCGAATCTTGTACAAGTATCACTTTTCAATATTTTGCATTTATTTTTAGTTATTAAATTAATTCTATGAAAATCTTTACCAAAAGATTCCTGTAAATATTTTCTCACTGGCGCTCAAATCAAAATTATAATTTCGCTGACAGAACAAGGACAAGATACCCCCTTGGATTAAATAAAGGGTTCCATTCGAAATTCCATACATGTTACCGAATTCTACAAGACCCACTTGAAAAAGGTAGGAAGTACCATCGGCTGAAACGTTGTTATAATAACATCCAAGATGAGACAAGTAGTACGAATAATCCAAATAATACAAATAAAACAGAACCTTTACCAAAACAATGTATTTATTTATTTGTTCGTTTGTCGGCTGTTTTCAAAATGTCCAATTTCGTAACTATTGGCAGATATCTTTTCCTCTTGGTAATTGCTTCTGAAATATAAAAAAAAATGATTTGAATTCATAAATGTTAATTCTAGGAAAAGTTATTCTTTAAAGTTTATAACAATATGATCTTTTTATAAGTGAATCTAATCATTTTTTTAAAATAAACACAGAAATCTCTTTTTAATTATATAAACCGTTTGCTGTCCATTACAGTGCAACAGAATTTAGCTATAAAAATCACCAGGAATGAGTTTATCCAGTAGGGTTTATTCAGTTCTTTTTTAAACATGAATTTCCAGAACAGAGATTCCCAAACCGGAGCCACATGCCTTCTTTTGAATTTCTAATCAAAGGAATGGAAATTAATTAATTAGTAACTCATTATAATACATTCAAATAAGAATAACATTTTATATTTGATTGTGATTTTCTTCGATTGATGGTTTCAATAATTAACATTGTCAATAAAGCAAAGTGAAGTTATTTTCCAATGATGCAATGATGGGTGAAAGCGCTGGTATTATGATATGAATGCATTCTTATTATAATTAGATCATAAAAGAGGTTTCTCTAAAGACTGAGATCTGTTACAAGGGTAAAGGAGGAGCTATAGATAGAGGTAATTACAAAGGCTTAAAGTTGATGGATCAGGTCATGAAGTGATTGAGAGAATAACCGAGCAGCAAATAATAAGTAAGACAAGCGTAGATCAAATTCAGTTTGGTTTTATGACTGAACAAAGTACTACTGGTTCTATATTTATCTTACACCAAATACAAGAGAAGTAACTTAGTAAGAAAAAGAACCTGTATTTTGCTTTTGTGGATCTAGTGAAAGCATTTAGCAGAGTTCCAAGAGATTTTGTCTGGTGGGCTTTGTATAATTTAAGGGCAATCTATTGGTTAGTGAAGATTGTCCAAGCAATGTACAGAAATGCTTAAAGTCATGTTAGAATTAATAGCAAATTTAGGTACAGCTTTAATGTTAAAGTTGGAGTACATCAGGGCTTTGTACTGAGTCCATTGCTTTTCATTTGTGTCTTAGAGGCATCGTCCAGAGAGTTTTGTACAGGTTGTCTGGAAGAGATGCTGTATATTGATGATTTAATGCTTGCCTGTGATACAATGGAAGATCTATATGTCAAGTTAAATGCCCAGAGGAATGCTATGGAAATTAATGGTCTAAGAGTAAATTTTTCAAAGACCAAAATAATGATCAATGGTTAGTTTTAGAAAGTCCCCATAAAGAGGAAAGTTTCCCTGTTCAGTTAGTGAAAAGGGAGTTGGGTGCTACTCAATTTTTTGTGGTACTTGTAAGCATTGGGTACACAAGAAGTGCAGTGCAATTACAGGTAGGTTGAGAGATAATAACCAGTTTATGTGCAAGAAGTCTAAGACACTGGAGACTGATGAGAATAGAGATGTGGAGAAAGTTTATTTAGATGGTGAGGCTATTGAGAAGTTTTGTTACCTTGGTGATACCATTGGAACACAGGACGGTGCTGGTGCAAGTGTTATTGCTAGAGTTAGAAGTGGATGGAGTAAGTTCAAGGAGTTTCTATCATCACTAACCAGCAGAGGGTTACCACTGTCAAACATGGGAAGAGTCAATCAGGCATGTGTACACAGTGTGATGATGAATAGAAGTGAAAACCAGGCAAGTAAGGCTTGAGGACATATGTTGCATGGAGAGAAAATATGGTGAGAAATAATATGAGAATGAAATAATAGATTTGTAATGTCTATCTTAGACAAGTTTAGATTCAGTTGTTGATTGGGGTACAAAATGACTTTTTTCGTTTAATCCAGTTAAGGCTCGGCTTGTGTCTTTCAGTCGTAGGCGTATCCCTTTTTTTCCTGAGATTCTTATGGATGACTCTGCTCTTGAAGAGAAATCGTCTCTGAAACTTCTTGGTCTTTCTTTCTCATCAAATCTTTCATGGAGTTCATATATTAGATCCATTACTCTTTCTGCTTCTCGTAAAGTCGATTCTCTCTATCGCTCCAAACACTTTCTCACACCTGTGGCTATTCTCTATCTCTAAAAATAAACTATCAGACCATGTATGGGGTACTGTTGTCATATTTGGGCAGGTGAATCTCTGTCCCATTTGAGGGTTCTTGATAAGGTGCAGAAACGTATCTGTAATTTGATTGGTCCCTACACTTTCTTTTTCTCTGCAACCTCTCTTTCACAGACGTGATGTTACTAGTTTCAGTCTTTTTTATAAATACTATTATGGCCTGTGTTCTTCAGAATTGTCTCTATTTCCTGCTTCCTTTGTTCCAGTTCGTTTGACTTGTTGGTCTAGTGGTCTCCATCAATTCGCTGTTTTAGTACCTCATTGTAATACAGCTTTTTATTCCAGTAGTTTCTTGCCAAGAACTGCAGGCTTGTAGAACTCTCTTCCTGCTGACTATTTTCCTCTTAATAATAGCCTTGGTCTTTTGAAGATTAAGGCAAATAGGCATCTCCTGTCTTTGTTATAATCACCTTTCATTCTTGTTAGCTCCTTACATCAAATGGCTTCATGCCTTGTCTGGAGCGATTTCCATTAAAAAGAATCTGACAGTATAGAAGGGTGCATACATAACCGGAGACTTCGTTTGTATTGCCACATTGGAAAAATAGATGAGATTTGGGTTCATAGATGAACAACGGTTGAGGTAGCTGGTTCAGTCGGCAGAAGAAAGTCAAAAAGAAGATGAGAACAAGCGATAAGGATGGATTTGAAAGAAAGAAGGATAAATAAAGACATGGGCAGAGATAGATAAGTTTAGAGTTAAATTTCTAAAAGCTGCCCAACACATGGCAGCATGTAAAACAGGCGTTAAACCGAATATGATGATCATCAGTTAGTAAGATTACAGAACATATTACACAACTTATTTTAACAAAATCTGTTGGAAAAAAATCTTTTTTCATTTTCGTATGAGTTCAGATGAAGGTGGCAATCCAGGTATTTAAAAGAAAAAAGTTGTTTTTACTTCTATATAAAGTAAACTTGATTTGTCCCCGTCTATTTTCTCCTAGGGTAACCAGAAAAATGAATACACTCTACGCTAAGAAACTCACACCTTCCTTCATAAACTTAACTCGAACATGTTTACAGAAACTTTCAATAAATTCAATCATCATACATTAAAAACTACTTTGAGACCCCCAAGTCTTACTCTCCCAAAAACGTATTCGACTGAGAGGGTAGCAAACTTATTTCCCCCTGTCATTTCAGTCCTGCCATGTAACTCATTTCATCAGTGACATTATTTCACAAAGAACTACGCTTGCAAAGACCGGTTTCAGATTACGAAAACAAACCAATCAGCACTCACTTACAACATTGACAGAATACCGAAATTTATATTCTACGCGTAACGATTAGCTATTTTCCACACTTTATTCTTTTGCGTATGTAAGTAATTTTATATTTTCTTAAAACATGATTAATACTTGCATATTCCACATCATAAACTATTATTGATATGTACCTTTTCACCTCATGATTCATTAGTTTTTACTAAAACCTGATTTCGACCATACACAAAGTATGTATTCGCTCAACTATGCACATATGAGATTAGAATTTATCATTGTACAATTTTCATTTTCCAAACATATTCAACACGTTACTTTTCAATAATAAAAAGTATTCCATGTTTTAAAAACAAAAAACAAAGCGAACAAAAAATTAAAAAATGATGGCACAGCAATGTTTACCAAATTTCTCAAATTCTTTCTTATCAAGTTTACTTAGCTCCACACGCGGGAATAGTTAGACACAACGTCACTTCTTAATGTGGCGAAAATCCATAAACATTCATTATATTTTGTCGATTAACAACATAAATAAAAATTGTCACAGTCTAGAAGGATTGCCATCAATGAACGAGGAGAAGACAACGATAAGAGATCTAACAAATATCACGATTTGACAGTGAAGGAGAAATCCTTCTACACTGTGACAATTTCGTCTTTTTTTCACTCTGAACTGCTCCTTTTCGTGGGTACATCCATTTTCTACAATTACAAACCGACTATTTGTCCAAACATTAACACTATCCGATTGGACCTATTTGCACAAGCAAGATTAGAATTTATAATTGTACACTATTCTTAAAATAAATTATTACTTAAACTTGCAACATTTTAAGTCATTTCTACTTTTCCGTGCATTTATTATATCAGAGGATATTAATAAGATTTTAATTTTTACAAAATATTAAACATGTTACCATTTGTATAAAAAATAACATTTCTATACAATTTACGTGATCAAAACAGTAATTACTGACCGACTTCATTTGCTCAATTAATACACAACCAATAATTTAATTACATTCATTTCATTACTTTTTTCATTCTTAATTAAATACAAAATAATATGAGTTCTTTTTTAACGCTCATACTTGAAACAAAAAATATTTCGTTAACAACATATCACAAAAAAGACACTTCCTTCTACACTGTAGCAATTTCTATTTTTGTTCCACTCTGAAGTGCTCCTTTTCGTGGTTACATACATTTTCCACAATTAAAAACCGACCTTTTCTCTAAACATTTAACTATCTGATGTGACCTATTTGCGTTCTGTCGGCTGTTTAATTCATTCTTTTATATTTTTCCCGGGCAGCGCCGGGCAAACGATCCTGCTAGTTTAATATATTTTGCTCATTTCTCGGGAACAGTACATAGATCTTGATAAAAAGAAAATACTGGCATAGTTTTGGGTGGTAGTGTTTATTAATGTATTGGTTATTGCCCTTGGTTGCCATTTTGTACCACCAGGAGTGAATTTCTATAAAATGCTGGCAGCCATATTGGAGACGGTAAGTTATGTTAAAAACAGTACACATGGGAAGAATTGAATTGCAGAGGATTAAACAATTACACATGAGAACTGACCAAGGAGGATTACCAATATTTATATCGGATCTTGCCAGATGTTATGTGTTCTGTTAATGACATTCAAGTTAGTAAAACAATTAAATTAGCAGTATTTTGTAGTTTGATATAATTATGACTGTTCGTTATTTTACAGCATGCCAACCTTCTTGGATTATTTAATGCCAGCTTCACGCATTTTGTAAAAAAAAAATTAGGTAAAATTTTACTTTCACACCCATCGGATTTGTAGAAATCTATTAACATGGAGAGCGCAGAGAGGTTTTGTTAACTATTCTGTACTTTCATGAAAATTTGTTGAGCCGTAAAAAAAATGTTTGTCACAGAATCTCATTTTTTTTCTTCTAAAATACGATGGGTGTGATAGTAAAAAAAGATATACCAAAATGTTATACTTCTCATTCTTATATTTAAAATATTGGTACTTCTTCAAAAATTGAACTGAATTATTCTTTTTTAACCTTAACCCTACACTAACCCTAACCTAAGTTTAAGGTTTGGTTCGGCAAAAGTCTGTTTGGTTCGGTTCAAATTCTATAGAAGCACCACAATATTTTTTATTCATGCGCTGAATGTATATTTTGTATTTGAATTGGACGTAGTATGTTAACAGAGCAGAAATCGGGGGAGGGGGGAATATAACAAATAACTGCTACTAAACGCATTAAAATTTAAATTTCTATCGACCTGTATAGTTTAAAAGTTCTCAAACTGTAAGTTTTGCTATTTCAACATCTGTTTAGTTACTTTCACTTGCAAGTAAATAAACTGATCCCCCCCCCTTTCTAAAATGTAAAATATTTGGAAAAATTTTCCAAAAACCCCGGAATTCTCTAGCAGCTTGATAGGTAAGTGTACACCGAAAAAAGAAAAAAACAAATGGTCAGTAAAAAGTTGTGAAAAACGGACTATGGAAAAAGACGAACAAGTACCAAATAAAGTGATCAATTTCCGACTTCTACCACTGTTCATTTTTAAATTATTGATACCATTTTTAAGCAAGTTGAAAGATATTGTTAGTTTTGCAGCGTGTAAATTTTTGGTTCCTTGTGTTTCTATTGTTTAGATTGGATACTTTTGCGACTGATTTTTGACAAAGAGATACAAAGTAAATTTCTTGTATTCAAAATACTTCCCAACAAAAAAAATTACAGAAGAAAAAAAAATAAAGTCACTTGATGAGGTAAGTACTGACATTTTCTTGAATACATTTTCCGAAACAGTACCCTTAACTTTAACCTCTAAGTATCCGAAAAAGTACACGCACGAAAACTAAAAATCTTTCTAATTGCTTAAAAAGCTATCAACAATTTAAAAATGAACAATGTTTCTAGCGTTATTTTAAAATTTTATTTCATTAAAGTCGTCTGGTCCTAAAAAAAAATAGCGCCTTCTATATTTGTATGCTTCTGTAACATTGGGAACGTTGTAACTTGATTTGTATTTCTCCGTCCGTAGTCTGAACTGCTTACGTCACGACTAGGTCTTGCCTGAAAATCTTTGGATACGTTATTCGAAACAGCAACCAATGGCATTTAACTGGTGACTCTACATTTCTCAAAGCATTCAAATTGGAGCCTCATCACCGGATACAGTTTTGCGTCATACCCAGAACGGTTGGAGTAGAGAGAGAGAATGAGTCATTGATAGGGTTGGGAAATAGGGTAGGCAGATAGAAGGTAGGAAAGACTGGGAAAGATGGTTTAGTGTTTTGCCTGGGGAAGGTTTGGTTTATCTGCATATCAATCTTTTTCGAGTTAATTAATGCTGAAGCAAAATATACATTTTAAACATTTATTTAACACAAGTTTCGGTGATTCTATAGCTAGGAATCTGCATCGACCCGGATGTTTCCAATTGCGATTTACAGAAAAAAAAAATGTTTTTTAGCACCCCTCCCCCCCCCCCCCCCAAAAAAAAAGTTGAAGGAACTTCCTCAAAATTAAAAGAAAAAAAACAAACGATTCACTTACTGATTTGAAGAAAATTATTAAGCCCATTCTTAACACTAAGACGAGGGGAAGGGGATAATCGATCCTAACCTTAACTCAGGAAAAAAAGAAAAAGTCGTTTCATTTAATGTCGGCACTAATGTACTATTTAGCGACGGTTGGACTATTTCCGGTCTGTTCAGTAAATCGTAATCGGATACTTTTGGGCCAATATGTGGCTTTAGCTACAAAAGTATCTAAGTTTCTATTCTACTTATAGCAGGAGAGGAGTGTTCATGCCTTTCCTAGTGTTTTTTTTTTTTTGTTTACAAATGAGTCACCGCTTATCAAGGCTCAAAGCCCACGCAAGGATAAAAACTATTTAGTTTGACAGGTAGACGGTGAAACACCAAGGGGATTAGTAACCATGGTTGTAACTGGTCAAAAATGGACTATTTAAGACGACGACTCCACAAGAATTTGTTTACACTGAACTTGGAAACGGCAATGTTATAGTCAGCTGGGAAGCAACCCCGAGGTGATGTGTTCCAAAGACAGGCAGTTCTAGGAAAAAAACCTTGCTCATGGAAGTTCCACTTTGTTCTAGTTACAGAGCAAGAAAGGGAATTTATGCTCTGAGCGGTACCTGTCCAGATGAGGAAAAAGTACCTCCCCATCTTAGGGCGTATTTGACTCTTATACAGGTAGAGAATTGCGCCAGGAGTGAGATACTTTCTGGAGTGATACAATGATCCAACCATTTTCTTGGCAACGGGTTTGATGTAAATCTTCCATTTCAGGTCCGGGGGTGAAGGTCAGTCCTAGAAGCTTATCAAAGCAGGGAGCTTCCTCAAGGTAAGAGCCATTCATTTCAATTGAGACAAAGTGATGATCAGAGCGTTGGTGGTGAAAAGGGAGAAACTTGGTTTTGGACGTATTAAAAGCAACCAGACACCTTTTTTGTCATTGGATGATGTGATCTCGCTCAGAAGAGAGAGAATCAGAAAGATCTTGATCATTAATGCATTTCGAAGTGTTGCCATAGATGGTTGTGTCGTCTGCATCAATGTCGACGAATAATTATTAGAATGTAATTTGGGAGATCATTGATAATCAGAAAGAGTTGGTTCCAGAATCGATCCCTGAGATACGCCAGTATTGATTCTATGAGAATCAGACTTCTGCCCATCAACGACTACTTTTATGAACCTATCAGAAAGTATTTGATGGTTGAGAGGACATGTTCAGATATTACATTTGAACTCAGCTTAGCCGATTCCATATTATGTATTGGTATCCATTAAAAAAAAATGAATATCCCTCATTGAAAAACTCTACCAAAAAGCAAAAGATTATCCGATCTTAATTAAATTTTCACTATTTATTAATGAATCTTAATCTAACGTATTTATTTTATTTGAAAAAATAAATTTATATTTTTTTATGCCACTTAAATTAATTTAGACCTCTTCATTGTAAAGACGAAATACGTTTTATTATATCATAGTTGAAACTCAGTGGCTACTTTACATAAAAATAACACCCTGAAGTAGCGAATAAAAAGATACATTTAGATCTCTCAGAAATTTTTTTTAACATTTAAATTTCCGATTTTTGAACATTATTTTCTAACTAGCTGATCCGTGTCCTGGCGTTGCCCGGGAAAGTAGATCAACTCAAGAAATTCCATGCCTAACCTTGAACGATATGGCGCGAACGCAGACCCCTCAATGTTAAAAGAAGATTCCCAGAATTTTCTGTTATTTTGGGCCGCTGCTACCTATCATTAGTAATAGTATTTTCACAAATACCATGGTTATTAAACAGCCAAAAACTGTAGATACCTATCTCGTTCATGTGACTCCGTACTTTAGCATGAGAAAATTCACAGGCTTAAGCAGATCTACCTACGGTATATATCTCACGCTTTCCCGCCCTAATTTAAAAAGAAGTTTTTTTCACTGCATAAAACCCCCAAAATGTCGCCCCTCCATTTGTAGGGTGGAGTGGGGCATAATGGGAGAATGAAACACGAGAATAACGAAAAAACTATCCCCTCCCCAAAATAGTTTGTACAGTTGTTCCTGTATTGTAGAATACTAACAATCGTTACAATTTAGTAATCAGTTTAGTTTTTAGTTTTATAAAAACATTCGTTAAAAGTTAGTAAAAGAATTTCTGGATGTTTTTTAGTAAAAAAAAAGTCTTTAAAAGTTATTAAGTCATTATCTGTTTTGTTTTAGTAAACAGAAACAGTGTAAGACTTTGTAAGCAAATTTCTTTTTTATTTTAGAATTAAAAAAAAAAAAAATCCTTAAAAGTTACTTTAAAATCCGGGTATCTTTTACGACGCTCAGCAGAGTAAAAACGCTAAAAAAAACAAATATACAACAAATAAAAATAACTGTAGGCTGTAAAAGTTATTTTCAAACTTGCCTGTGGCATTTGTTTGTATTTTTAGACCGTTACAACCGCTATTTATTAGAAATCAATAGTTTTGTCACCGGGACATGGGGAAAAAATGGCCGATTTTGGGGGGGCGTTTGGTAAGAAAGTACGTGAATCGGCCATCTTGAATTTTGTGCAAACCTTTGGGAAAAAAAACAATAAATTTTTTTTTTACATCTAATAAAAACCCATTTATAATACGTAAAATAAAACAAATTACATAGGTAAGTAGAAAAATATCTATTCTCGTCGCAGGTCAACTTCACTTGTTGCACATTTATGTTTTTAAACCCTTTCTCGTTCTTTTTTGGGACCCCGTTCGCGCCTCTGCTGAGCGTCGTAAACGATACCCGTTATTGGTACTTCTTCAGTTTACGGACCGTGCGTAAATAGTAACAACGTCATTATTTAGAAACCCATTCTTAACATGGGTAGGAGGATTTGTTAACTATTCTGTACTTGCACGTAAAATAAACAAAAGATACTCTAAAACTTGAATGTAACCTGAAAATCCTATCTAAAAAATAACACGGTCCGTAAACTGCAGACGTACGAAGTTATTAATTAATTTTGTGTTGGTAAGCAGTTTTGTTTATGGTTTTAGTAAAAAAAAGAACATTCGGAAAAACGTAGTAAACGTTTATCTGTTTGTTTTTAGTTTTCTAAGAAGTTTTCTAAGAAGTTTTCTAAGAAGTCCTTAAAAGTTAGTAAATGATATCAGTTTTGTTTTAGTAATAATTAATGGCACTTCTGCAGTCTTTATGAAGCAGCTGCCGATTAAGAAATCGAAATTGAAGAGTTCCGTTTTTTTTTCTCCAAGTACCATTCATCCAGAATTCACCGGAAGTTGAATTTACCGGGAGTTGAAGTAGAATTTAGTTTTTAGAAAATGGAGTTAAATGAGATGAATCTTCGCGACATTGGTAATTTAATGAACCAGCCGCAAAAAACAATAGATTTTTTACAGGCACATCGCCTGATTTCTTGCAGTCGGACATGCCCGTCATGTCGAAGACAGATGCAGATGGCAAGCCACAATGGAAGTGATGGATTTATTTGGAAATGCTCACGGAGGAACCAGCCGCAAAAAACAATAGATTTTTTACAGGCACACCGCCTGATTTCTTAATGTTAGGGTTAGGGTTTTTTATTTAAAATCTTTTTACTTCATATAATAAAAAAAAAGAAATTGTTAATTGTTACCCAAAAACAAACCAGTCTTGCATTTTTTTTTTTTAGGTTGTAAATAAGTCACTTCCGGTTGAATTACTTCCCTTTATTTTCAGTAGAAGGACAGAAAATCTGCTGCTTCATAAAGACTGCAGAAGTGCCTAATTAATTTTGTGTTAATAAGCTCTTTTGTGTTTGTTTTCAGTAAAAAAGAAATCTACATTCGTCAAAAAGTTTGTAAACGTCTTTCTTGGCGATAAAAATTAGTTATCGGCGTTATGTTTTGTTTTATATAACAAATAATTTTAATAACTAATTCTTTTAAAAATAAGTTACGATGAGCCTCAGCGTTAGGCTAAGACGCCATTGTGAATATGATGTGAGTTGTTCAGTAATTTATTCCAGCATTTAAAAAAAAATATTAAATGTACTAGAAAATATATGCTAGTTGTTTTATTTAATTGCTCAGTAAAATGTGTTTGGTATTTATTTTACAACAAAAAAAAGAAAGAAAATCATCCCATCCTTTATTTTTATAAATAAAATACGGAATAATAAAAATATAGTTTTTAAACAAAAATTTACCCTTTACGACGTAAAATATAAAACAAAAAATCGAGTAAATATTTTAAATACATCTGGAAATCTTATAAAAACAATCATGAATGTATATTTGCGAATAATTTATTAGAAGCTTTAAAACAAATTAATTATGTAAATTTGAAAGAAGCGTGATGTTTTGGAAAGTTTTGGAATGGGTATATATAGGAGCTGATAAGTAGATATAAAAAGACGGCGATCAAAACTAATAATATAGTTTAGTATAATTAATAGAAGAAATAGTATAGTTTTGTGCTTCAGACAGACTGATACCACATCTCCATTAGTAATAGATTATGTATAGCCAGACAGCACTGCTGAAATTAAACCATTCTGATATTCCGTTATTCCTTGATTACATTCAGGACGCCAGGTAGAACATAAGGTAAAACAAGGGAGCCTTTGTTATTTATTTTTTAAATCCAGTGTAGTATGTAGGAAATAGCATGAGTTAAAAATGAAATAATAAACGATGGCTTGAAATTAATTATGACGGAAATAACCCGGTGCATGTGGGAGGACATAATTGTAGGAGAGTAAAATTCTTTGCTACCTTCTTTGTGGGATTACATATTTGAGAGAAGCAGTTTAGTCGGAATAAATCTAATTATTTGTAAACTGGGACGAAATGTAAGCATATTTTCGTCAAACACGCTTCAGTAAGTGTTATAAGTGGTGAGTGTTAAAGATTTGCATAGGGAGTTTTCTACTGCAACTAGAGTCACAATAGGAAAATAACCGAAAACTCCCTATGCAAATCTTTAACACTCACCACTTATGACAACTATTTTTTACCCTAAACTAACCCTAACTTAACCCTAAACCTAACTTTTTTAGGAAAGGTAAATGAAAAGGTATCCAAAAATGTCTAAATGAAGAGTTGCAAAAGATATAATGGTATCCAGAAAAATTACATAAAAGTAAGAACTTGATGTTTCTAATTGATTGAAAAATAGTCGTCTAGCAATAAAACAGCGCCTTTTTAATTTGTATATTTCAGTAAAAGTCGGAACTTGATTCGGCTTTCTCCGTTCGTAGTCGGAACTGCTTACGTCACGACTGCAAATTTATCGATACCTATTCCTAAAAAGCAACTTTTTTTAATCGGGTATTTATTTTTTGGTTAAAAAAATCAAATTGCTTTCACCTCCATTGTCCGTCTATTAATCCTCTTAATATTCGGTAAGTGTAAATGATTTAATGATAGCCTACAATCGATTTCCTTTCAAAACATTGTCAGCAAAACTCTGCTGACTTAGCAAATTTCAGCTTTTAATTAATATATAGTTTCTATTTGCAAGCGCTCTCTTAGGACAGGCGTTTAAAAAAGCAAATCGTACATTTGAGCTCATTAGCCAGAAATCAGCATCTGGTGACTGTCTGTCGCCATGCCATCAACACGATTTGCAGAAGTTTATATGTAAATTTGTGTCACAAGAAACACCAATCAATTAGCATCTGGTTAGGAGAGAGAATTTATACTATCTTAGAATCTTCAATCTTGTGAAAAAGAAATATATCTAGTCGTGCGTGTAATATATATATATATTTTTAAAACCAGATATTACGACCGCAAAAGCACATTTATAAAAAATAACGAATTAAAACAGCACAAGAAAACCATTATTGGCAGCTCAAAGAAAATGGACGCTCACCAATAATTGAATGGAAAATAATACGACAGGCCAGTACTTGTAGAAATTTAGACGACCCATGTAGATTGTCTGAATGAGAAATTTGAAATCCTAACCTTTAAAGACCCCCAAAGTCTATTAAACTGCAGAAGTGAAATAGCAAACAGCTGCCTGCATAGAATAACATTTACCTTAGGATAACAATAAATAAACAAACAAATGAGTAAAAGAAACTAAACTAAAACCTAAAAACTTAAAAACTAAAGCCTAAAATAGAAATACAAGGAACAACGTGTTAAAATAAGGTCACCCATTATATTGACACAACAAAGCAACAGGGATAGACCACTTTATAGGAAGTAAAACTAACCGGACCTTTGTTCGTGAGAAGCCCAACGATTGGCTAAGAAAACAACAAAAAATCTGATTGGTTAACTAGCTAGTCGTGTATATAAAAACATAAAAACACCCGGGAAAAATAACTCCATGCATTTTAGCCTGAAGATTACACCCGGAGATGAAACGCGAGAGTCTCTGTGTAGCTTAATTGCCATAAATATATTTTTATAACTTACTATATATATATATATATATATATATATATATATACAGTATCTACAATAAGTGAGTACACCCAACGAATTTTTTACTTTTTACTTCATAGAACTTTAATTTTTCGTAGGATTTAAATGAAACTCGATGTGAACATAGTCATGTAGTGGTTTAATAGCTTTATAAACTATGAAGGAACAAATATCTTTTCAATGCAAAAAAATTGAACAAAAACATTTGGAACAAGTAACAAAAAGTGAGTACACATGAGCATTTTAAACAAATAATCTTATTTTTAATACTTTGTATGGCCTCCATTGTTATAAATAACAGCAAACAATCTCCTAGGCATTGAGTCGACTAGTTTATGACATGTGTCCGCCGGAATTGCGTTCCCTTCACACTTGATGACCTCCTTCAGTTCGTTATTATTTCTCAGATTTTTCCCTTCAATTTTCCGTTTCAGATGCTCCCACAAATGCTCTATTGGGTTCAAATCAGGTGACATACTCGGCCATGGTAAGGTATTCACTCGTTTACTGTCTAAGAACGCCTTCGTAGCCCGAGACGTGTGCTTAGGGTCGTTATCTTGCTGGAAAACTCCACGTCTGCCAACACTTGTTAGACTTGGTAACATTTTTTCCTTCAATATCTGGCAATAGAGTTTGGAATCCATTTTTCCTTCGATGAAAGCAAGTCGTCCAACTCCTTTGGCACTCATACACCCCCAAATCATTAAGCTCCCACCTCGAAGTAACAAATCTATTGGTTGCTGCACAATAATACGTGGATTCCCCTTGACGACAGATAGATTATGATTATGAAAATTATTGTTTTTTTCAGATTGGTTAAGCGGAATTAACTGAAGGAAAATCTGCTTACAAAAAGAGAAGAAAATCAAGAGAAGAGGAGTGTGAGTGTCGAGTGAGATTCTGCGGTGAGCCAAGTTATTTTTCGTTGATTGGAGCTCAAAGTTACACAGAGAGTGTTTGTGCTTCTACAGGAATTGAACCGAACTGAGTTTTTTGTTTGTTTGTTTAACGTTTGGAGTCTAGTCATAGACTTTTGAATTCCCATCTTTCATGCGTTCAGAGATGACCGTTAGGATGTCTGCAGTAGATCGTGCTTGTCTAAATTCATACTGGCAGTCAGAAAGAAGTTTAGCATTAACTAAGTGCCGGACTATCGCTAGATTGGTTAAGGATTCAAAGATTTTAGCAAAGATCGTCAGTAGACTGATTGGGCGGTAATTCTGAGGATCGGTTTTATTCCCAGAATTTTTGTTGACTGGTACCAAAGAGGCAATTTTCCAGCTATCGGGGAAGCAAGATTCAGCTAGACATTTATTGTAGAGTTTGGAGAGGACAGGGGCCAGTTCAGTAGAGCATTTCTTTATTACTATTACAGGTATAAGATCAGGCCCACAAGCTTTGGAGGTGTCAAGGTTTTTTATGATGTCTCTGACCTGGAATGGGGTGATGATCAGGTTATCAAGTGTGGCTTCGGTCTGCAATGGGAATTTGGGTAGAGGGTGGTTATCTGAGTCCAAAGAGGAGTTAGAAGCGAAACGCTGGGCAAGTAGTTCAGCCTTATCAGTAGCCGTGCAAACGATATCATTGTGGTTTGATAGTGGGAGAATCGTTGATTGACCATTATTCACCACACTATTGTAGATTTTCCAGAAATCACAAATACCTAGTTTCTTTGACTGAATGCGTTTTTTTGTTAACTCATTATACCTTCTCTTTACTTCGCCTATCACGGCCTTGCAATTATTTCTTGACTCTATAAATTTATGTCTATTAGTAGCTGACTTATGGCGGGCGAATTTACGGAATGCTTGTTGCCTCTCAGCAATGGAAGCTGCACATTCCGAGGTGAACCATTGGGGAGAGTGGGGCTTGCTAAAGAATTTTCGCATGGGGACATAGGCTTCAATGCCTGCTTTGACCCATTCAGTTAATTCATTTGCACACTGGTCGGCAGAAAGTGAGAAGGTTTCCCTCTGTGGGGCGTCATTGATGTGATCTCTGATTGACTCAAAATCAGCCTGCTTGTAGTATCTCGTTGTTTTGAGCAACGGTTCATCAGCTTTTGGACGACTTTTTAGGGTGATATGTATCATTAGCACAATGTGATCAGCATTCCCGAGTGGGTTATGAGCTTTCGTCACACAAGGCTCAGGATATTGAGGTCAAGTAAAGGTCTAGAAGTGAGGCTTGTTGGTCTACTCGATCGAGGATGCGGGTCGGAAAATTGACAGTCTGAGAGAGGGAGTGAGCTAAGGAGAAATTATACATAGAGTTGCCGGCTGCAGTCGTGGTGGTGGGCATTAAAATCCCCAAATACATGTATCTGGGCATTCGAGTCAATTAAGAGTGCTCTATCTATGCTTTCAGAGACAGAGTTTAGCAGAGTACAGTCCTGGGTTGACGGGGAACGGTATAAGAAATATAAGTAACTGACGCTGTGATGTTAAGTCAACCTAAAGCACATGTAGTCGTGGTCATCTGATTCTAACCTGTGTTCTCTAGTCAGGGGAGGGGTGTTCCGAACATAAACTCTTAGCCCGTGCATATGTTTGTCAGAGTCTTTACGGTAGAGTGGGAGATAGTCAGTCATGTCAAAGTGGTGAGAGGAGATTGAGGATTGAAGGTTAGTTTCACTTAGAGTTAGGATATCCGGGGAGTTTGTCAGGAGAAAGGTTTCTACGTCGTTGATGTTGGTTATAAGTCCCCGGATATTTGTGAATGCGAGCCTCAAGGGTGGAGGCGAAAGTGTTTTTGTTGGGTGTCTGGTTTAGGTTTGGTTTTATTTTTTGTAATGACATGGATAATTATATTGTATATATATGTGTATATATAGATGCAAATATATTAAAGCAAATGTTATTAAATAACAGTGTTATTGTTTTGAGGCTTTTCTTTTTTTTATATTTTTCGAATAATCCACGTATATATACCAATTCGATTAGAATACAAATTTGCATAATTTAGATTTTTCGGACTACTGTTCTCATCTTGAGTGTTATCCTCACAACGTTTCGGCCGCTGTAACCTCTGGCCTTCTTATGGTGTATCTTTTCGAACTCGAGAATCTGGACGGAATTTCGAACAGAACCTTTATTTAATCCACTGGGGTTGCATGCTCTCGTTCCGTCAGCCATAATTGGGAGAAGTCTTCAGTAATTCGCAATTCTTCGTATTGCCCGCACCAAGAATTAACCCTTCAACCTTCAGATGACTGTCGCTTAGAACTGAATTTTACTTAGTACTATATCTACTGCGCTCGGGTCCTTGCAGACAATTCTCGTATGAATTTTGGGAGCCTTAAACCTATTGTTTTAATGTGCTGTCGTACTACTTATTACTATATATCAGTACTTTTTTATTATTACATATTACTATATATATATATATATATATATATATATATATTATAACCTTATTTATTATTTATAATTAAGGGTTTCCATATTGTATTAAATTCTGCTTAGTAAGTCATTTTCATCTTTCTTTTAGTTGTTTTTATCTATATGTTTTTAATTTTTTGTGGTTAGTATTAACAAGCTATAAAATGAGCATCTATAGTGACGGGATTTTGCATATGAATGTGACAACGTGAAATGCACTTGCAGAACTCAAATAGATAATGTTTAACGGCTGATAATTTGTTAGTGTTAATAACTAAGCTAGACAATTCAAAATTTTGTGACTCGTTTGGTAATTAATATTAATTGTGGGTTTGGTTTTAATGTAGATGGCTTTTAGAATGTTTAAACATTTTATGTTAGTATCGTAATTTAGTCTGTGTTATGGACTAAAATGTCTATATTCAGACAGGGGTCAGTCATGTTTTTTTAAGTGTAGGAAAACTGAGCTGGTATCAAAGAGATGCATAGTAAGTCTATGGGAAAGTGTTGTTGCAATCTAACAAATGTAATTATTAGTTATGTTATTCTTGTCGAGAGACTTTCTTCCAAAGGACATTGACACTGATATATAACTTTTTTTGTTTCTTTTATGTCACTATAGATGCTCGTTTAAGGTTGGCTAATACTAGCCGTAAAAGCTAAAAGTAAGTAGATGAAAATACTGTAGTGACTGATGTCCAGTGTTCAAATCTGAGTTGATGTACTTGCTGCATTAAGCCAAGCTGATTTAAAAATAACAATAAAAAACGAAACGGCTGTCCATAGATTACTATACATATATATATATATATATATATATATATATATATATAATATTTATAAATAAATATTAATTATTTATTCCCTACAGACATCGATGTTTAATGCTAACGCAATCTTCAGTGCAGGAAGCTAATTCTCAATAGTCGGCGGGCGCGAACCCCAATCACAAATCGCCACTGATGTGCAGTCAAGTGTCTTAACCCCTCGGCCATAGGGAATTAGTTAATAATTAGGGAGGAATTTAACTTTGTAAATAGCGAATCGGCAGCTAAATTTACACGAGCAGTTTAAAGTGATCAACAAACGTATTTGGATCGTGCAAGCAGCTATTTGTACTGCTTGTTATTAAAGTCACTCAGAGTGCCCGGCCTTACACATTTATATATTCAAATAGAGAACTCTTTTTGAGTTAACTAACTGAAGGAGTTTTTACCCTCACAGTCAGATGTCCTGATACTACCACCCAAATCACCGAGTACTAATTTAATAACAGGCAATTCGGTGTTTCCACA
This sequence comes from Sepiola atlantica, assembly GCA_963556195.1. Classification (NCBI taxonomy): domain Eukaryota; kingdom Metazoa; phylum Mollusca; class Cephalopoda; order Sepiida; family Sepiolidae; genus Sepiola; species Sepiola atlantica. Next base: position 31,907,577 of record OY744537.1, read on the forward strand.
GAATTTGAACCGAACCAAACCGATCACTTGCAAAAACTGGCAGCTCAATATTTAGTGAAATAGAGCTGATTATATATGTACTTTTGACGATTTATATAATTTTCATATCATATTAAAAATAAAGAGCATACACAAAGGTATTCAAATTGTTTACAGCTGTTTCAAGGTAACTTTCATTTTAAGTCAGATAATGCAACATAGTCATTTTTCTAATCATCGAATATTATTAGAACAGACTTACGTACCCAGTAAGCAAACTAGAACAATTTCTGGAAAAGTTCAATTGCCACCAAAAACAAAACAAAAATCACAAGAATAGATCCATTGTCAAATACCTCGGAAAGTTGTTAAATTAATTCCATGTCACAGTGCATATTTTGTAATGCAGGAGAGAGGAATAAGAATGAAATATTCCAGCGATTTGGTAAAGCAGATAAATCAGTATAGTAATAACAGCTAAACAATAAAGAAGGTTACCAATGCTAAAGAGTAATGTTTTTCTTGGAGTAATGCTTCCCTCTCTCAGTAGAATTCCCATCTTGGAGTAATGTTCCCACTTTCACTGTGGAATTTATTTCTTTGAGCAATGTATTCTGAGAACAATGTATTCTAGGAATATAAATAATTACCCTAAATATGGAATTATATTTGACAACTTTATTGCAAACAACACAAAACTAGTGCAATTGGTCTGTGGTTTGAGGTATGGTTGGAGTCTTTTCCCAGCTTGGTTGTGGGTATTATCAAAGAGTAATGTTTTCAAAGAGTAATGTTTTCAAAGAGTAATGTTTTCAAAGAGTAATGTTTTCAAAGAGTAATGTTTTCAAAGAGTAATGTTTTCAAAGAGTAATATATTCTATGAGCAATGTATTCTAGGAATATAAATAATTATTTTAACTTTGAATTATATTTGATAACTTTATTCGGCATTAAATAACCCATAGAGGGTTTATATGCCGTAAAACAACCAAACCAACAGTTCTAGATTTACTAATCCAAGAACTCTCATCCATATTTTTCAATGTGGCTCTACTATCTAAGTCTTCTGTTCTGCACACATCTCCCTATAATCATCATCATATTCGGTTGAATGTCTGTTTTATGTGCTGGCATGTGTTGGACGGCTTTCAGCAATTGACTTCCAAACTAACCTATCTCTGGACAGGTCTTTATCACTTTTTTTTGCAAATCATCCATCACTTCTTCCCATGTTTTCCTTGAAACTGAACCTACTATATAAACTCTTATCCATTCTTTTGATGTGGCCATAGCATCGAAGTTTCCTGTTCTGCACCTATCTCTCTATAATGTCTAAATGTAATCTTCCTCTGAGGTCATCAGATCTAAGTGTTTTTTTAGAAATGATGAGTCTTATATTATGACATATCTGTCTATACTCTCTAAATGTAATCTTCCTCTGGGGTCATCAAATCTAAGTTTGGCTTTTTAGAAATTATGGGTATAATATTATGACAGTTAACCAAACACTCTTTCAATAATCGAAAATGACTCGACTGAACATGAATTCTCAGGCATTCTATGAGGCAAAAACAAACCGAATGATTTCCACATGATCAGTCATTCAGTATCAATCAAGGTTGTCAACCCAACCTTAAAAAATATCATTTAAAAAGTCTATTAAATTATCTTCGAGATAGACATCAGAAATAGAACCTATGAGGCAGATTTGATTTTTGCAAGATTGCTTGTTTGTAACAGGCCTCAACCCTAACTCTAACCCGAACCCGAACACTAACTCTGCACAGAGTACCGACTGTTTTATCAAATCACGCAAACAAGTGCAATCGTGGCTTTGATATATTTTCGCTTTTCACGGCTAAATTTTGATCAATCAACCTGCTCCCCCCTCCTTTTCCAATCATTTACAACAAACAAAATTATTGATCTTACAACGTCCGGTCAATTTGTTCAATTCCTTTGTGGCTGCATTGGTCACTACAGTCAGTAGGTACACAGTTGCTACATGCCTGAAACATTTTCCTCTGGTGGTGTGTGAACTCAAAGAATTAATTACACCTCAACTCTTTTGAGAATTGTCATTAAATTTTCAAGTTGTTCCAAGGAACAAGACGTGCGATTTTTGGCAAACGCGAAGTCTGAGTCAGGCCGACAGATGGTAGCATTAAATTCTCACTTAAATGTTTCTTATCATTGTTTTTCTTTTCCTGTCCCCACGGGCATTAGCATATTGTTGTTTTGTTCAATGATGTTAGATTAAAAAGCAAAGTAAGACGAAGTTACATCTCCTGCTTCATCACATATGTGGCAATTTCACAAATTATACATCAAGAAACAATCACAGTAAAAAATCAATTTATAGGACTTGGATGATATAACTTGATTTTAAAATTCATAGTCCATAACTTATATATAAAATAGAGCAAATTTTCCCCATACTTTTGTGAGAGCTTTTTTACTAATATCTTCATAAAATATCTGTTCTGTCAGTCGTCTACGCCAAATATTGTTCCGTGCTAAAAACGAAAATGTTATTTTCAATCGATTTCATCGATTTTAATATTTAATCTTCACCAATATTTTTGATTAGTCATAAATAAAAGAAGGTGAAGGAGTTTTTACCCTCACAGTCAGAAGTCCTTATACTACCACCCAAATCACCGAGTACTAATTTAATAACAGGCAATTCGATGTTTCTACATAATTTGAACCGAACCAAACCGACTTTTTGTCGAACTAAACATAACATTTAGGTTTAGTTTAGGGTTAGAGTAAAAAAAAAAAAAAAAAGAAAGAAAAAAAGTTCGGTTACAATTCTGTACACATACCGAAAATTCTTTTGATATTCACCGGTGAAAAGAAAGTAAAGAAAGTATTGATTTGTCTTTTCACTTTCTTTTTATCCTTTCTTTCGTTGCCTTTAGCTGACGGACATTCGAGTCTCTGACTTTCTCTCAGTCCAGAGGAGGTGAAGAAAAGAAAAAAAAGAAAGCATAGTTTATCTATTTATACAGGGTGGGCCAAAATAAGGGTCCTATCTTTAAATTTGAATAACTTGAATTTGAATAACTTCCACAAAATAAAAGTTAAACTCACCAAACTTTATGTGTGTGTAGACTGACCCTTCCGAGATTTTTTGAAATAAACAAAACAAATTTTAGCCGAAAAACACTTCTTAAAACTTACAAAAACTAAAGTATTGTTTTTTACACTGTTTTGAGTTTTTTAAGCAAAAATAATGTTTTCTAAATGAGGGTACGTTCCTTAGGGCTAATACGGCTCATGCTTGCTTCGGAAGGGGTCCTTTACTTATTCTAAAAAAAAAATTTTTTAAAAATCAATAAATAAAAAAGTTATGAATTTTTAAAAATAGGACCCTTATTTTTGCCCACCCTGTAATAGCGTCGTTATTTGTACTTGTCTTAATCAATTAGCGTGCCGTAACTAGAAAAAGAAATTGTGAGTTTGAAACTCAACCGAGCTATAAGTATTTTTACTCTGCTTTTGTACGAAAATGAACTGAAGTAGATAGTTTAGTTTTTCTGTTTTTTCCCCTTTAATCTACGTAATTTACGGAAATTAGGATTCCAGTCAACCCATATACACATGTGTTTCATGCCAAACCTGCAATCATCAGTATGGGAGGAGACAACCCCTGCCGGTCACACAGTTTGAACCCCAATACGAAAGTCACATTTAACTCAGTAGTCGGAGCATGTACCGATATGCCCACTATGCATAGTCTAGAAATGGGAGAGTAAATTAAAGTATTAACAGCAAATTCAGCGGCCATATAAGCAAGTTGTCGAGAGAACTAAATAAGCAGGGCCGAGAGTGTAGCATTATAATGTTCGTTTTTCCACAAATTAGTTGTCAATATTTGACCTCCAAACAAAATCCATGACCTAATTGGAATCAACAGGTTTCAGTGGATGTTTTAGCCTGGTTTTAAATGATTAAAAGTTTTTTTTTCTTTTATTATAATAAAGGGTTCAGTTATTTGTTTAACAGCATTTTAACTTTTGCTGTCATTTGTGCTGGGAGACATTTTTACTAAAGCTTTTTTTTTTTTTCGTAAACGAATTGTTACAAAGATGAATCAGAAGTTTCACACCGTTTTACAAGTTTTATTAGTTACATTCGATATATTCGATATCCAGATAAGGCTGCGCGAATCTGCTAGTATATATTAAGCCAGCCGCGTGTGCGGTACTCAATGAGGATTCACTCATTACACAAGTAGTGATTTCTAAAATTAGCTGGCGAACCATTTCTATAATTTGAAATTCTAGCTATGTTATAAGTAAGCTACAAATGTTTGAAAATCAGACTTTTATGGGAAGCCTAAATAACTTATAATTGGTCCCCTATCTCTCCTGAACACAAACCTTTGTTGTTTTTTTCATTCTAATGTGTCATTGCATATCAAGGCCCAAAGGCCACTCAAAGATAAGGGTTAATCAAATTGTCAATTGGATATAGAACAATACTATGAGATGATTGGAAACAGTGGATGAAAAGGGCAGGATTTGATTACTTAAAAGGAGAGTTCAACAAGTATTTCTTGACATTGGACTTGAAGACGACCATGTTATCGTTACCAGGGAAGCAATCCCATGATATTGTGTTCTGCAAATGGGAAATTGTCAGGAAAAAGCTCAAACTTCATTAACATAAACTCAGTCTGATAATACTAAACCAGCAGTGACAATAGGTTTATAGGCCTAGAATATAATAATTTTGGTACTTCTACAGTTTACGGACTGTGCTGAAATAATAACGTTATTATTTAGAAACCCATTCTTAACATGTGTAGGGAGGGGCTTTGTTAACTATTCTGTACTTTCACCTAACAATTTAATAAAAGATACTGTAAAAATCGAATCTAACTTCAAAAATCTTATCTAAAACAATAGCACGGCCCGTAAACTGCACAAGTACTTACTTTTAAATAGGTGATTCTTAAATTCGGTTAAACTCCTACTTTTTTATAAAATCGCTGTGATAAATTTGAATAAGATAACGTATAATTTATTGAATAAATGCTTACATTGGTTTATGAAGAAGACTTTTCAAATGGGTAGGGTTTTCAGCACCGACACTGTTTACATGACTTTTTTTTTTCAGGTTGTTGTTCTCATCTTCGTTGTTATTAGGTTAACGTTTCAGCCGATGTACTCTCCAACCTTCTTCAGATGCCTTTTGTCATAGTCTGTGACTTTCTAAGAATCTCGAAACTGACTCTTTACTTAATTATTATTATTTTAATTTACTAATGAGTCACCATTTATCAAGACTATAAGCTACTCGAGGATAGGAGTTAATGAGCTGGATAGTGTCAGTTGAATGATGAAGAATATTATGAAAGGATTGAAAATGATGAATGGAATGAACAAAACTTGATAATTATGAGGACGGTGTATGACAAGTATTTGTTGACGTTGGATTTGAAGATGACCATGTTGTAGCCATCAGAGAAGCAATCTTGTGACTACCTTTTCCACAGATGGGAAGTCGTTGGAAAGAAACTCTGTTCATGGAAATTCCGTTTGATGTTAAGCACACAGAGGAAGAAAGAAAATTATCAAAATTGTTTTTCTTTCCACACATTTCTTCTTTAATAAATGACAAACGTTTATTTATCAATTCAACTGTTAACTAGTCTGGAGTCCAGATCTCTGGCTTGATGCGATCACTACGTTTAGCCACACTGATGAGTCGTTAAACGAGGAAATAGCTGTCTGCGACTGACTATATTTATGTATATATCTTTCGATAACTATCCCTCACTTGAGCAGTGTTGGATGCGAGGGGACGCGATTCTGGTTTATAACATTATCAATGAAAAGTTAAATTTACTTTTCGAGGAGTTCTTCACCCTTGCGCTAAGTCGTGGTCTCCGCAGGACCCAGCAAAAGATGTACCATAACCGCTTTTGTCTCATTAGAAGAAAGGCAACATTCTCTGCTGATATATGTGTTGTGGGCAAGTAAAAACAAATGTTTCTTTTTTTTTATCTGTGACTCTAGGTAGCATGACCTCTATTTGCCTTCTCTTCATTTCCGGTGTCAGAGAAATTAAAAATTAAAACCTAAAAGATGTAAAGTTCCAAAATATATACACTTAAAAAAATTAAAATTTTAATTTATAAATACGATATTGTAATATTGTAGAAAAGTCACACAGCACGCAAGCCACCATTTTCCAGGAAGACGGACATAAACAGAGGCTGGAGAGAGTCCGGCATAGGAGACCAACTATACGTCCCCTTTGTTTGGATTTTAAACCGACGGAACCGATGTTCTGTAATACATATATAATATTATGCTCTTATTTCTGATTTTTTCTTAATATTCAAGCTCTCTGGTGCGGTTCTCTCCCACTAACCTTTAAATAAATAAATATATATATATATATATATATATATATTTATTTAAAGGTTAGTGGGAGAGAACCGCACCAGAGAGCTTGAATATTAAGAAAAAATCAGAAATAAGAGATAGTTTTTTCTTTTTACAATTCTATATATATATATATATATATATATATATTGTAGCTTCAAAAGTTTTAATTGCTTATCTTTCCTCTCCCCCGACAAAAACAAATTAGAAATGTAGAGTATGATAGAAGCAATTTCTCAAAAACATTTTAATCCTATCACAGGAACTGATCGATTTTGATGGCTAAATCAGCCCCCTTGTTTGTATTTCAGCGATTTTGCAATGGATGACCCATTGATAGTTCTTGTGTCAAGATAAAAAGAAAGTCGTTGATAACAAAGTTGATGATCAATCCAAGTGTTAAATTACATCTTGCTTAACAACTCAGAGGCGAGAAATTATTAGATTTTAAAGATAGACCATGATTGAATTTCTATTTTAGAAAACAAAACTTACTTTGGCAAAAAGTTGGCAAACAACCCTCATCCCATGCACACACCTCCTCTCGCTCACCCCCTCCCCCGTCTACCTAACAGGCTGAATAATTAATTCCCTATCCCCTCCCCCATCTTTGTGTGTGTGTGTGTTTGCATGCACGAATGCCTTTAAGAGTGTTCTTTTTTATAGATCTTTTGGCATGTTCAGAAATAGCCAAACGTTGACCTCAAGTAAACTGAGGTGGGGGGAGGTGAGAGGTGTAATCAAAGGCTGAAAACGTTTCCCGGTCTTTATTAGGATTTACTCATTATCAATCTAAAGTACATCTAGGTCAAACTAGAGTACTTCATCTATCTATCTATCTATCTATCTATCTTTCTCTCACTCATTCTGATCTTTAGATAAACGTCTTAAGTAAAATAAAACCCTGAAATGAAACGTTATTTACCCTACAATCATCTCGATATGCAAATGGTGGCTCAAATTAATACACATGATAGTGTGGAAAAAAAAAAATAGTGCCCCGTTGAATCACCCATTGAGCTCAGGTTAGATTGTTTGAATCAGTAAAAAGTGAGTTTGCAAAGACAGTTAAAATTTTAAAAAATGAAACGATTAAACCTAATATTAGTCTTTTTGTTCTCTATATATCTCTCTCTACTGTTCTCTCCAGCTATCGATGAAATAGTCTTGTAGCAGTTACATGAGCGAACTATTTTGTATCGATGTACGTTAGTTTCAGCTTGGATGATAATTCGGTTTTATGATTGCGTAACCATTGCCTCTTTACTATGTGCGTATGACGCTTTTACATGTAGTGAGATTCATATGCGGCCACACATTTTGGCAATAAGAATAATACACAACGTTAACTTTAGTTTGCAGTTTTTCTTCAAGCCGACAAGACGTATTTCCGTCCTGATCGTGTTCTGCTTTAGTTACAGGCGGGTGAGATGCTTAGCTCCAGGATCTGGCATTTTCTAACCGACATGAATCGACCCATTGTACCATCTCTTTTGTTCCTGTGTTCCCATGAATAAGTATTAACATATATTTAGTTGTGGAGCGATTATTATTTCTAGAAAAAATGGTGACACTTTTCTTGTGTAAGATTTCTATTTCAGTCGGATTCGCCCAAACGTACTAACACTTCCAAGTAAGTTTGTCATTTTGACTTTCTTTCTGATTTCAATTGTAGGTGTGTCCCTTTTCTTTCTGAGATTCTCATGGATGCCTCTGCTCTTGAGGAAGAATTGGACTCTGATACTTCTTGGTCTTTCTCTCCCATCAAACCTTTCTTGGAGTTCATACATTAGATCTATTGCTCTTTCTGCTTCTCGTAAAGCCGGCTCTCTCTATCGCCCCAAACACTTTCTCACACCTGAGGTTATTCTCTATCTCTACAAATCTACAATCAGACCATGTATGGAGTACTGTTGTCATATTTTGGCTGGTGAATCTCTGTCCCATTTGAGGGTTCTTGATAAGGTGCAGAAACGTATCTGTAATTGGATTGGCCCTACCCTTTCTTCTTCTCTGCACCTCCTCTCTCCCAGACGTGATGTTGCTAGTCTCAGTCTTTTCTATAAATACTATCATGGCATATGTTCTTCAGAATTATGTGATCTATTTCCCGCTTCTTTTGTTCCAGCTCGTTTGACTCGTTGGTCTAGTGGTCTCCATCAATTCGCTGTTTTGATACCTCATTGTAATACAGTTTCCTATTCCAGTAGCTTCTTTCCAAGAACTTGTATAACTCTCTTCCCGCTGACTGTTTTCCTCCTGCCTGTAATCTTGGTCTTTTCAAGACTAAGGTCAATAGGCATCTCCTGCGATAATCATATTTGTTCTTGTTAACTCCTTACATCAACTGGCTTCATGCCTTATCTGGAGCGATTTCCATAAAAAAATTGTGCAAATATATTTTATGGTTTAATTTAATAGTGAAAATAGTCAAAGTAAAAACAACTAAACTTAACAAATAATACACACTATCTCTCTTGCCAATACACACAACTGCTTGATTGGGATAAATTACTTTTGGTTTCATGGATTTCTTTGAGTCATCATTTACTTAAAAATAACTATCAAGTATTACATTGATTTTGTTTTTTTTAAATTGCATCTAATGTCAGAAAAGTTAAAAATTCACGTGGAGATGAATGCTTAAACTAATAACCTATACTTTCTCCTCATATCTCCTGAGTAGTATGCAAGTCTGGTGATATTAAAACAGCAGTGACAATGCGGTTATGGGTGTAGAATTAGAATATGAATAAATATAGATTTAAATAAGTGGTGCTAAATAAAGTGTGCTTAAATGAGTTAGATAGAAAAATAGAAAACGAGCAGTGAATGCTGAAACGAATCGAAGTCTAAAAACGGGCATTATATAATACTAGTGGGGCTACCCGGCGTTGCTCGGGGTCATAAAGACATATAATTGAAGAAAAATCGCGTGTGTAACATCTTTATATCTAAACTTCTATTTCTCCCCCTCCTCTATAGCCGTCTCTTTATCTTTCTACCTTTCTCTTCCCTGGTCGCCCCATTTCACCGCTACTTTCTAATTTTGCCTTTTGTAAAAGCTGCTTCTTCCCCACCATTTCTCCTACGTTGCCCAGGGCAATAGTATGACATATTTCTATAAAAAGGACCACATCTATCTGCGCCTTCTATATAGGTACTTATCGCCACCCCAGTGCACATACAATATACGTACCTATCTCCGCCCCGGTGCAGATACTATATAAGTACCTATTGCCGCCCCGGTATGCATACTACATAAGTACCTATCGCTGCCCCGGTGCAAATGCTACATACGTACCTATCGCCGTCCCAGTGCGAATGCTGCATACGTACCTATCACCACCCCGTTGCGAATGCTACATACATACCTATTGCCGACCCTGTGCAAATGCTAAATACGTCCCTATCGCCAGCCTGATGCGAATGCTAAATATGTTCCTATCGCTGCCCCGGTGCGCGTGCTAAATACGTACCTATCGCCGCCCTGGTGTGCGTGCTATATACGTACTGATTGCCGCCCCGGAGCGCATGCTAAACATATACCTATCACCACCCTGGTGCGCATTCTATGTACATATTTACTGCCATCCCTGTGCACATGCTATATAGTACCTATCGCCACCTCTATGAACTACTATACACGTACCTATTGCCACCCCGGTGCACATACTATATATATACCTATCGCCGCCCCGGGGCGCATACTATATTCGTATCTATCGCCATCCCGGTGTGCATACTATATACTTACCTACGAAATATTTATGTTAAAAAATACAAAAGAATTTCGCCCGACCCCCTAAAAAGTTTGGCCCGACCCCTACAATTTTCCCCGACCCCTAATATCTCAAGCCGCACCCCACAATTTTGTTTTACTCTCCCCCAACCCTGAGAAATTTTTATAGTTCAAAACGAAAAAAAAGAAAACTAATTAGCCTGACTCTTAAAAAGTTTGGCCTGACCCCTAAAATTTTCCCTGACCCCTCAATCTCTCCAGCCCCCCTCCCAAATAATGTTTCACTCTCCCCCAACCCTGAGAAATATTTTGAGTTCAAAACAAAAAAAAACAAAAAAATTTGGCCTGACCCCTAAAAAGTTCGGCCTGACCCCTAAAATTTTTCCGACCCCTCAACCTCTCCAGCCCCCCAAACGTGAGTTATCGCTCTTCCTTAGCTATCCTTTAACAACATTCCTGGGGGGACCGTTATACTTTGGAAGCAGCAATATTTCTAGGGACCGTTATACTTTAGAAGCACCAATATTTCTAGGGACCGTTATACTTCAGAAGCACCTACATTCCTTTGTAAATCAAGGAGGCCTCGTGAGCACTACTGAAATCACTCTTACCGGTTGTCAGGTGCGGATGTGATTGAGCAACCCTTGTTTCACTACACACTATTAACGTAGCCTTCGTATGATGTTATTGATGAATCCGGACAGAACTTATGGGATGACCTGATACAACCGGACAGAATTTAGGGCAAGATTTACGGATTTATGGACGGATGTATCTAGACCGACAGACGTTGCTGGAATGACAGACAGACAAACGGACGGACGTAGCTTGAGAGATGGACTGACATAGCTGAGACGTATCTAGACGTATCTATACGGACGAACGTAGCTGGACAGACAGACAGACGGATGGACAGACGTAGGTTGAGAGATGGACTGACATAGTAGGACAGACAGACGGACGGACAGACGTAGGTTGACAGATGAACGGAAGTATGTTTTCTTTCTTTCTTTTATTCTTTCTTTCTTTTATTCTTTCTTTCTTTTATTCTTTCTTTTCTTTTTATTCTTTCCTTTTATTCTTCCTTTCTTTTATTCTTTTATTCTTTCTTTCTCTTTCTTAGATTCATTCTTTGATTTAGTCTATATTTTTTATTCGTTGTTTCTTTCTTTTATTCATTCTTTCTTTTATTCATTCTTTCTTTTATTCATGCTCGTTCTCCTACTATCTCTCGTTCTCGTACTATCTCTCGTTTTTTCTTTTTTTTTCTTTCTTTCTTTTTTCTTTCTTTCTTTTTTCTTTCTTTTTTCTTTCTTTCATTTTTCTTTTCATTTTTCTTTCTTTCATTTTTCTTTCTTTCTTTCTTTTTTTTCTTTTTTTCTTTCTTTTTTTCTTTCTTTCTTTTTCTTTTTTCTTTCTTTTTTCTTTTTTTCTTTCTTTTTTTCTTTCTTTTTTTCTTTCTTTTTTTCTTTCTTTCTTTTTTTCTTTCTTTCTTTTTTCTTTCTTTTTTCTTTCTTTCTTTTTCCTTTCTTTTTTCTTTTCCTTTTTTCTCTCTTTCTTTTCTTTTTTTTCTCTCTTTTTTTTCTCTCTTTCTCTCTTTCTTTTTTTTTCTCTCTTTCTTTTCTCTTTTCTTTTCTCTCTTTTTTTCTTTTATTTCTTTTTTTCTTTTCTTTCTTTTCTTTGTATTCTTTCATTTTATTCTTTCTTTCTTTTAGTCTTTTATTAATTCTTTCTTTCTCTTTCTTAGATTCATTCTTTGATTTAGACTCTCTTTTTTATTCATTGTTTCTTTCTTTTTATTCTTTTTTTCTTTTATTCTTGTTTTCCTTTATTCTTTTATTCTTTTTTCTTTTAGTCTTTTTTCTTTCTTTCTTTCTTTTCTTTCTTTTTTCTTTCTCTTTTTCTTTCATTCTTTGTTTCTTTCTTTTATTCATGCTCGTTCTCGTACTATCTCTCGTTCTCGTACTATCTCTCGTTCTCGTACTGTCTCTCGTTCTCGTACTGTCTCTCGTTCTCGTACTGTCTCCCTTTCTATTTTTCTCCCTTTCTATTTTTCTCCCTTTCTATTTTTCTCCCTTTCTATTTTTCTCCCTTTCTTTCTTTTCTTTCTTTCTTTTTATTCTTTCTTTTCTTTTTATTCTTTTTATTCTTCATTTCTTTTTATTCTTTTTATTCTTCATTTCTTTTTATTCTTTTTATTCTTCATTTCTTTTTATTCTTTTTATTCTTCATTTCTTTTATTCTTTTATTAATTCTTTCTTTCTTTTTCTTAGATTCATTCTTTGATTTAGTCTCTCTTTTTTTATTCATTGTTTCTTTCTTTTATTTATTCTTTCTTTAATTCATGCTTTCTTTTATTCACGCTCGTTCTCGTTCTATCTCTCGTTCTCGTACTATCTCTTTTATTCATGCTTTCTTTTATTAATGCTCGTTCTCGTACTATCTCTCGTTTTTTCTTTCTTTTTTCTTTCTTTTTTCTTTCTTTTTTCTTTTTCTTTGTTTCTCTCTTTCTTTTCTCTCTTTCTCTCTTTCTATTCTCTTTCTCTCTTTCTTTTTCTTTTCTCTCTTTTTTCTTTTTCTTTTTTTCTTTTATTCTTTCTTTTCTTTGTATTCTTTCCTTTTATCCTTCTTTTCTTTTATTCTTTTATTAATTCTTTCTTTCTCTTTCTTAGATTTATTCTTTGATTTAGTCTCTCTTTTTTATTCATTGTTTCTTTCTTTTACTCTTTCTTTCTTTTACTCTTTCTTTCTTTTACTCTTTCTTTCTTTTATTCTTTTTTTCTTTTATTCTCGTTTGTTTTTATTCTTTTTCCCTTTTTTTGTATTTTTTTTTCTTTTATTCTTTTATGCTTTTTTCTTTCATTCTTTGTTTCTTTTCTTTCTTTCTTTTTTTCTTTCTCTTTTTCTTTCATTGTTTCTTTTATTCATTGTTAGTTTCTTTTATTTTTTCTTTCTTTCATGCTCGTTCTCGTACTATCTCTTTTATTCTTTATTTCTTTTATTCATGCTCGTTCTCCTACTATCTCGTTCTCGTACTATCTCTCGTTTTTTCTTTCTTTCTTTTTTCTTTCTTTCTTTTTTCCTTTTCTTTTTTTATCTCTTTCTTTTTTACTCTCTTTCTTTTCTTTTTTTCTCTCTTTCTTTTCTGTTTCTCTCTTTCTTTTCTCTTTCTCTCTTTTCTCTTTCTCTCTTTTCTTTCTTTTTTCTTTTTCTCTCTTTTTCTTTTCTCTCTTTTTTCTTTTTATTTATTGTTTCTTTTATTGTTTCTTTTCTTTGTATTCTTTCCTTTTATTCTTCCTTTCTTTTATTCTTTGATTAATTCTTTCTTTCTCTTTCTTAGATTCATTCTTTTATTTAGTCTCTCTTTTTTTATTCATTGTTTCGTTCTTTTATTATTTCTTTCTTTTATTTTTTTATTTTATTCTTGTTTTCTTTTATTCTTTTATTCTTTTTTATTCTTTTAATCTTTTATTTGTCATTTTTTGTTTCTTTTCTTTCATTCTTTGTTTCTTTCATTCTTTGTTTCTTTCTTTCATTCTTTGTTTCTTTCTTTTATTCATTGTTTCTTTCTTTTATTCATCGTTTCTTTCTTTTATTCATGCTTTCTTTTATTCATGCTCGTTCTCGTACTTTCTCTCGTTCTCGTACTATCTCTCGTTCTCGTACTATCTCTCGTTCTCGTACTGTCTCTCGTTCTCGTACTGTCTCTCGTTCTCGTACTGTCTCTCGTTCTCGTACTGTCTCTCGTTCTCGTACTGTCTCTCGTTCTCGTACTGTCTCTCGTTCTCGTACTATGTCTCGTTCTCGTACTATGTCTCGTTCTCGTTCTATCTCCCGTTCTTTTTTTCTTTCTCTTTTTTTCTTTCTCTTTTTTTCTTTCTCTCTTTTTTTCTTTCTCTCTTTTTTTCTTTCTCTCTTCTTTTCTTTCTCTCTTCTTTTCTTTCTCTCTTCTTTTCTTTCTCTCTTCTTTCTCTTTTTTTCTTTTTCTTTTTTTCTCTCCTTTTTTCCTTTTCTTTTTTCTTTATTTTTTTTCTTTTTTCTCTCTTTTCTTTTCTCTATTGATCTCTTTTCTCTCTTTCTTATCTTTTTTACTCTTTGCTTCTTTCTTTTATTTATTTTTTCTTTTATTCTTTTCTTTTTATTCTTTCCTTTTATCCCTCTTTTCTTTTATTCTTTTATTATTTTTTTCTTTCTCTTAGATTCATTCTTAGTACGAGAACGAGAGATAGTACAATCTCTCATTCTCGTACTATCTCTCGTTCTCGCACTATCTCTCGTTCTCGCACTATCTCTCGTTCTCGTACTATCTCTCGTTCTCGTACTATCTCTCGTTCTCGTACTTTCGTCCGTTCTCGTACTTTCGTCCGTTCTCGTACTATCGTCCGTTCTCTTTTTCTCTCTTTCTATTTTTCTCTCTTTCTATTTTCTCTCTATTTTTCACTCTTTCTATTTTTCACTCTTTCTATTTTTCACTCTTTCTATTTTTCACTCTTTCTATTTTTCACTCTTTCTATTTTTCTCTCTTTCTATTTTTCTCTCTTTATTTTCTCTTTTTTTCTCTCTTTCTTTTTTCTTTTTTCTTTCTTTTTTTCTTTCTTTGTTTCTTTTCTCTCTTTCTTTTCTCTTTCTTTTCTTTCTTTTATTTCTTTCTTTTATTCTTTCTTTTATTCTTTTATTCATTCTTTCTTTCTCTTTCTTAGTCTAAATCAAAGAATGAATCTTTCTTTTTTATTCATTGTTTCTTTCTTTTATTCTTTTATTCTTTTATTCTTTTTTTCTTTTATTCTTTTATTCTTTCATTCTTTGTTTCTTTTCTCTCTTTCTTTCTCCCATTCTCCCGTTCTCGTTCTTTCCTCCCTTTCTCGTTCTATCCTCCCGTTCTTTTTCTTTATATTCTCTATTTCTTTTTATTCTCTCTTTCTTTTTATTCTTTTTTTTATTCTTTCTTTCTTTTTATTCGTTTATTTATTCTTTCTTTCTCTTTCTTAGATTCATTCTTTATTTAGTCTCTTTTTTTTATTCATTGTTTCTTTCTTTTATTCTTTCTTTCTTTTATTCATGCTTTCTTTTATTCATGCTTTCTTTTGTTCATGCTTTCTTTTGTTCTTTCTTTCTTTTTTATTCTTTCTTTTTATTCTTTTTATTCTTTCTTTTATTCTTTTCATTCTTTCTTTTGTTCTTTCTTTCTTTTATTCATTCTTTCTTTTTATTCTTTTATTATTTTATTCATTGTTTCTTTCTCTCTTTTTTAGATTCATTCTTTGATTTAGTCTCTCTTTCATTGATTAATAATTTCATTCTCTCTCTTTTTCTTTTATTCATTCTTTCTTTCTTAACATCTGATAGTCGGACAACCATGCAAATTTCACTTAAGCATGACTGACAGAGACTCTTATAACAATGCTTAGATACATCAAAAATAAAATGTGTCTCTTTAATCTTCGCGTTAATTGGTGAAAATACTATTTCAAACTGAGACGTGACAGATCAACAGCCGTTCATCCATACTCATGCATAAGCTTGGACACATCTGATTCTAATGAAATGCTTGTATCTACGATGTTCATGTTAATGTTGATCGAGCAGACATGGTTTCAGTAAAGATAATATAAATAGCAGAATCCAATTACAATTATATGACGAGCCAAAACAAAACATAAATCAATCTTTTTTGTCTGCGTTTTTGGGATGAGGATTTACTTTTATTGCCTTTCTTGTCCCTGTTGTCTTCATCGCTGCTATTTATTTTTCAGCTACGTTTCGGCCGATGTATACTTCTTCAGAGATATTTTTTATCCTTGATGATGTTATTTGTTTGTTTGCAAGGATTTATCCGTTATTTAAATTTTTGAGCGACTATAGATAATGTATAATTATTTGTAACAAGCTGGCCCTATCACGGCCATCGTAAAGGAGGCCAGAGCACTGGAAAATGACGTCATGTTGTAAAGTAACAAACGAGATCTGTCGAATAGTCAGACTATGGGCATTTTGACCCCTCCATTCACTTTAAAATTCATCAAAGTTCAGGAAATCAACTAATTTTAATGAAATTTTTAGTAGTTATTCATCAACGATAACAATATAACTAACTCATTACTTTATTAGAAATTTTAGTGCAAATGTATTATTTTGTGTAATTTGCGTGGACTAGAGAGCAAACATTAAATGAATACTTAATAATAAAATGGTGTTGTCATATATTTTTTAATTTTTAAAACATGAACATTTTTCTTTCAAAAATAATTTGTCTGATTTGATATTCATTTTTTAAATAAGTTCATTCTTTCCAGATTATTTTTAATGTTTGAGTTGATTGTTATGACAAGCTGGTCTACATCGAATGAAAAGAATAGTATCAGTTATACTGTATAGAAATATCTCTTGGTTTATAAAACACAAGAAGACAAACCCCTATTCTTAGGCAATTTTATTCTTCATATGAACATTTAATCATAATTAATTTTAGCTGAATAATTTTATAAGAGTTGCTCTCCTTTGCGAAAAAAGTAAATACTTGATTTTTTTTTTAACTTAAAAGTAAATCAAATATGAAATATGACGTAATCAGTAAAGTAACACAATATCAATAATTCAAAATAACTCACATTTCAGCTATTGATAAAGTAGTGACGTGTGTTCAACTAATTGTATACGATTGTTGACAATAGTAATTGTGTTTCAGCATTAACTGAGTCAAATGATCTTGATATGCCATGAAACAAAAAAACTCAACCAACCTCTACCGAATCAAAGTGATGCCAATACTCAGGTTGACAATAATGTGAAAAAAATAATTTTTATTCATTAATATATTTTTGCGAGTTCAATTTTTTCTACAGATCAGTTCTTTCAATTCAGCATGAAAATCAAATCATTGTTTGCTTTGCTTACTCTGTTTTACAGAATATCAACTCTTTTTTAGGGGCATTTAATGTCAAACCTCCACTTAATGTATACGATTAATTGTGTATGGTTAATTAAACACAAGTTGTTAATTTTTCTAATAACTGGGAGGGTTTTCTGGTTTCATACTTTTCCCAATGGTATTGGTATAGCAGTAGATCTGATGGAATTTGAACCTTGCATAACTGATTTAATAGTCTATGTCCATATCTATCATGTCAGTAATGCACTCTTCATTAAAATTAGTTGGTGTTTAAAGCACAAGTTGTCAAAGCGAAGGATCAACATCGCCGGAGGAATCACAGTTGGTCTGTTGCAGTTATTTTTTTTATTTAATTGTTTTTATTTGATTTTTTTTATTTGATTTTTTTTATTTGATTTTTTTTTATTTGATTTTTTTTTATTTGATTTTTTTTTATTTGATTTTTTTTTATTTAATTTTTTTTATTTGATTTTTTTTTATTTGATTTTTTTATTTGATTTTTTTTATATTAATTTTTTTATTTGATTTTTTTTATTTGATTTTTTTATATTAATACACCTTGGAAATTTATTAAGTCACTTATTCTTCACCCAGGTGTGAATAACGTAAGGTTAATAATGGATTGTAACTTTTTCACATAATTATGTTTTTGTATTGTCAGCACATGCGGTTTTTCTTCTGCGAGAAGTCATAAGCCATTTCCTAGTATGGGTAGGAAAGATATGCTTATATATAAAACTCAATGTCTGCGTCTGTTTGTGATGTTTGTATTCCCTATAGAAATAAAGGTTAGAGAATCTAAATAAAATATAAAAGTGTATTCTTATGTAAAATTTACAGACTTAACAAATGTCTGAATTGTTTAGTTGGGAAAGTATAAGACTATAAACATTAGATGTGCGGTTTCGATTCTATCACCACACATTTTTTTTTTATATGAAATCAAAGAATATATTTTTCTTTTTTTTAATAAAATGTAAGTGATGAATTTTGATATATTTAGTACGTATCGCGTCTGTCTGTCTGTCTGTCTCTCTCTCTCTCTGTCTCTTTCTCTTGATCGTGCGCTCTCTCTCTCTCTCTATATATATATATATATATATATATAAACTCAATGTTTAATTTTACTTCAGTCGAAGTTCTCAGAAATCAAGGGGCCCCTTTCTGGGGCTAACACTTGATCTCTATATGAGATACATAGATATTCGAATATTCAATTAAAGTTCTTCTTTATCTCTCAAACGTTGTGTTAATAAAGAAGTTAAGAACATTAATTTTCATCTCCCCAATTGACCAGTTAACTATGTTGATTCTGGCTGTCTGGGGTATTGTCCTATACAATTCTAGGAGGTCCACCCTCCCAGGCTTTACCTTCTCTTTGAGCAGGGTTTAGTTCATTGCTGAGCACCTCCCCCGCACCGGTGAATGCTGACGTGGCTGCTCAGGCATTTTTGTAGGCCAGAGCGTGCCAATTCTAGTGTGCTGGCTAACGACACCTGACTTTGTGCCTAGCCCCCTGGAGAGGAGGTAAATAATATTTTGACCTTGTATCTAACCTTATGCAGGTAAATAACTTGACCTCAACAAGAAATGAAGAATAACATCAAAACTGTTGCATCGTCTTTTACAAAACCCAAACAGCAGTATTCAACATCGTGTGACGTGTTACTTTGAGGTTGATGAGTGCCACCAAATAGTGGCAATGCGGTCAAGATAGCATGGAAAGGAATTACTCTGTATGTGGTGACCTCACGGCCTAATAAACAAAGATCATCATTTCAAAACAATCCAGAACATTATATTGAATATCCGGGTTATATTGAATGTACCAGAAATGTAACTTGACAGGAATAAAATGTGCTTGACACAAACACGTACCTGGCCGGAAGAAACAAAACACGGTTGATTGTCGAAAATAAAATAATTGTTGATTGATCCAAAACCACCCGCGAAGGTTATCCTATCCGCAAAGTTTAGTTGCAGACGGGGATACTCTATCGCTAAAAGAACACCCTAGGGGTATGGCTACATTGACAGCGAAGGTGCAATCCCAGAATGGGTGTTTACAGCTAGATGCAAAAGAAGTCACAAGTTATTATGCAAACAAACCCGAAATTGAGATCAGGGACCAACTGGCGATCGGGTTCAAGAAAACTACCGCATGGATTTTTGTGCGTCCTCCTTCCTCACTATCCCCCACTTGTTCAACACCACCGACAATAAAGATACATCATTATATCTTTATACATAAGATATATCATATCTTCATACATCAGTGTTTGTCTTCATTTAAGTACGACAGAAGTACGATTATGTTTCGGAATGTTTGAGATAATTTATACTATTTTATTATTCGAACTACTATTCTTATCGTGGTTATTATTTTCACAATGTTTCGGCCGATATAACTTCCGACCTTCTTCGCATGCATCTTTTTGAACTTGGGGATCTTTATGTCGGAATCTGGAACCCATACAGTTTAGAAATTCTGTATAGATCCCCGAGTTTGACACAAGTATTCCCAAGTTCGAAAAGATACACCTGAAGAAGGTCAAAGTTACATCAGCCGAAACATTGTGAAAATAATGACCATGATAAGAATAGTAGGTTTAATAATCTAAATAATATGAATTCAGAACATTGTTCTGCCTTTTCATCCTTGGTTTTATTTACGAAGAGGGAAATTATTTTGTAGAATCATCATCATCATCATCCTGATTTCCAACCTCGTGACTTTCCGCCATCCAATTCTAAATTTATAAACGTAGTCAGCAGAAGCTTTCATTATATAAAACATTTCCAATGATCCTGTCTATCATAAGTTGGCAACTTCTCTATCTGTTAATTACGATAGTGTGATATTATGTTTAGATAATTACTCAAAAGCACTTGCTTTTCACAACCGTACATGTAACTTTCTTAATTAGTCAGCAGCCTAATTGTTCAGATGCTATATGACTGTTTTCGTGTGCATTCATGATTGCTAGCAGTGAAAAAAAAAAAGTAATAGTTTAGTGGCTAAGGTTTTTTTTTTTCTTTTTTTTTTTTTTTTTTTTTACTTCTTCTCAAACAAGACGTAAGGGGTTATTGTTATTAGGAGCCAGATTTACAGGGGTATCCAAAGTGGAGAGTTGTGCAGCAAGATGTTTGTTTACATTACATTTAAATGTTGGTACATTCGGGGGAGCAGGGAGGGAATTCCAAAGACACGTGGTTCGAGGAAAGAAGTTATTAGAGCAGAAACTTTTTCGGCATCTGGGGACCTCTACAGTGAAAGGGTGGGATTTTGATACACGTCGGGTGTATTTACGTTAAGAGGGTACAAGTACACTAAGGGTACAAGTACACTAAGTTCATTTGAGCACATTCCGTGATAGCACTATTAAAACAAGCAAAGGGATGCAACATTGCGTCGATGGGGCAAGGGCTTGAGTTTAGTAGACAATGTGGGACCTATTAGGATAGACTCTTTTTTTCACCCTATCCAAGAAGGAGAGACTGGTGGTTGGTGCACCAGCCGAGATATGGCAACAATACTTCATGCCTGAGCGAATAGTGGGTTTATAGAGATATTAGAGACTGGCAGATTTGAGAAGGTTTCTAGCATGGTAGAGAGAGCCTACCTTGTTTGCAGCAGACTTGGCAGTTTCTTTTATGTATTTATTCAAATTTATGTTGGCTGTGAATGTTAGGCCAAGGAGTTTGAATGTTGGACTCTCAAAATGGCTACTATAAGCCATGGCCAATCGGTGGGTGGAAAGTTTTCTTATAATTAAAGGAAAGGAGCTTTTTTCATAGTAGCATTAAATGCAACCATCCATTTTTGGTCGCATTCTGGAGGTAATTTTTGAAGGATTCAGCTATTTTATTGGATATGTGTGTGTTTGATTTGCCTGCATGTCTTGAATCGAGCGTCATGTCATCAGTAAATATATGTATCTCTGACGCGATTGTATCGGAGAGGACTTTTATGAAGATCAAGCATGATAAAGGTCCAAGTATCGACTCCTTACCCACACCCACATAAATGTGCTGTTGTTTAGATGTGTATGGTCATCGAGAACAAGCTGAGTCTTTTTTTTTTTTGCTAAGAAGGATCTGATAATATTAAATAGTCATCCAGTAATACTGTACGAATTAATTTTTCTCAGAAGAACTTCATGGCAGGCGTTGTCAAAGATCTTGAATATATCAAGTACTACCGCACTAGCTTCACCTGTCTCATCCATTGTATGGTATATGTGTTCAAAAATTATCGTTAGGATATCTGCAGTAGAACGGGATTACCTAAATCCTAAAGTCAGAGTGTAGTATCTGTTCCGATAGATGCTACACTCTGTAGACCAGTACCGTCTTGGTCTTCGGGCCTTGATTCCGGCTGTCTGAGGTATTATCCTGTACAGTTCTAGGAGGTCCACCGTCCCAGGCTTTACCTTCTCTTTGAGACGGTGTTTATTGCCTGAGGCGCCCCTACTGGTGAATGCCGACGGAGCTGCTCAGGCATTTTTTGTAGGCCAAAGTGCGTTAATCTTAGTGCACTGGCTAACTACACCTGATCTTGGATACATTTTCTATTCCTGCAATTTTTTTATCAAGTTATTGAAGCAATAGCTGCCTCTTTTTATACTTTCCCATGCAGAAAATAAATCAACAGTCTTAGATGAATATCAGCTCAGTTCAGAATGTTATCGATTGTATTTATAATGCCACTGATCAAACAGTAAAATAAAGTTCTTGGATTATAAAACAATAGTAAAAAATTGCAGAAAGCAGAAATCTCAACAATATAAAAAAGACGTATTACCTCCCTTTTCTCATAAAATAGATGATCTCCCCTTGCCTATTGTGTTAATAAATGACCTGCTTTGCCTTCTAAAATATCCCTTTTAGATGAGCAAAGACAATTCCCTTTGATCAATCATCAGGCATTTAATGTTGGCAGGATAAATAAGAAAAGCTCAATTCTCGTCCTCTTTTGAAATAACCTTCACTCATACCGGACACATTTACAGAGTCGCCTTTCTTACATTAAAGGGAACTCTCTTTCACAAATCTAGCTATACTTAAACGGACAGTATTACATAAGTTGGTCTTTTAATTAAGCCGGAAACACACTGTTTTTAAGACGTTTCTTGTATTATAATTTGAATACATATATCATTAATCTATATGTTGTATATCTTCAATACGTTTTTATTTCAGCTCATATTTCACCCAATTTTGAAAGTAAACAACCAAATTCCCACATTATGCAAACAAAGAACTAAAATTTGACACCAAACACCATATAAATATATACACACAGTTTGTACGTAGCAGGAATTATTCATTTCAAAATGGTGAATTAAAACGAACAGACATTTTCATAATTGTAGAGGAGTGTAAGAATGTAATGTGAAGAAAAAAAAACGGTAAAATATTCAACCATAGTAGAGGGCAACCCGAAGACTCCCTTTTCATTGGCTACTACACCAATGTGTAATGTAGGGGCCACTCTTTTCCCAGGATTACTTCACTTACCCTTTATCTTCACTTTATAAAGCTGAGTGTTTAGCAAAGGGGCATCAAGTACCACTGTTTGAGTCTTTGGTTTGACTCGACGTAGGATTGAACCCAGGTCTCCCAGCCCATAAACAAACACTCGACCCTTATGTCAAATATGCCGGTAATTTGTGTAGTGGCTGTATTATAATAATAATAATAATAATGATGATGATTATTATTAAAATGATGATGATTATTATTATTAAAATGATGATGATAATGATAATAATAATGATGATTATTATTATTAAAATGATGATGATAATGATAATAATAATGATGATTATTATTATTAAAATGATGATGATAATGATAATAATAATGATGATTATTATTATTAAAATGATGATGATAATGATAATAATAATGATGATGATTATTATTAAAATGATGATGATAATGATAATAATAATGATGATGATTATTATTAAAATGATGATGATAATGATAATAATAATGATGATGATTATTATTAAAATGATGATAATAATGATAATAATAATGATGATGATTATTATTAAAATGATGATGATAATGATAATGATGATGATTATTATTAAAATGATGATGATGATGATAATAATAATAATGATGATGATTATTATTAAAATGATGATGATGATAATAATAATAATGATGATGATTATTATTAAAATGATGATGATGATAATGATTATTATTAAAATGATGATGATAATAATAATGATGATGATGATTATTATTAAAATGATGATGATAATAATAATAATAATTAAAATAATAATAACAAACATGAGACCTGCATCAATATATGTCTGCCTTCCCGGCTAAAAGTCAGAAACAATCATAGATACACCTACAAACCTTACATATTCTGATTTTGTATGACCTCGAGCAGGTATTGATAAAATATTTAATGCATAATAATAAACATAACTATATAGATTTTGGTACTACTCCAGATGAAGCGCATAATTTCCGTGACTGCTCGGTGGCAGTTCGCGGAAGCGCCCGAGAGCTGCTGAGACGAAAACGAGGCTGAAGCAGAGCTGACCGATCAGGTTGCTACCAATCATCTGCGCTCAGCACAACAAAACAAGCGGTAGGAAGACCTTTCGATCCGGCCGCAAACGTATCCGTAAACCCTGACCCTCGACAAGAAAATATATGAAATTCCCCCCAAAAAAGTATACAAAAAAAAAATCTTGCCTAAATATCCTACGAAAAATAACATACTTCTTTGTTTTATGTAAAAAGAAAAAGACGAAAGAAAAAGTTGCCTAAATATCGTAAAAGAAATAGCATTTACTTCTTTGATTTATGTAAAAAAAGACAAAAATAAATTAAAATGGTTCATTTGGCTCACGAAAAAAAAGAAAAATTTATTTATAGTTCTTCAACTATGGTTTGTTCATTTTTTTTTTTTCATTTTTTTTTCCAAATATATGTATTTTTTTCTTTTGTATTCTTCGTCTTATATTGTCGTCTGTCACTCTTCCATTTTTACGACTTTCAGTTTTGCTTCAGCTTCGTTTTCGTCTCCGCGACCTGCCCGATCGTTGGTGCCGAGCAGTGACGGAAATTAGGCGCTTCATCTGGAGTAGTACCTAGATTTTTAAACAAAATCATTAAATTTATTTTAAGTTTTCAATATTTTTGCTTCATCCTCTTTTTTTCTATCACTCTAAATCAAACTTAAGCCTAACAGACTACCTAAAAAGGCTACTTCAAACTTAAGCGTGACAGATATATGGACGGACATATCCAATTTTAAAGATGCTTGGACGAGTATAAAATAAGATACACCAATTCAACCTGTTGTTTAAAAATAGATGCGGACGCGGGAACGAGCTGAACAAACAATTTTTTTTTATATGGAAATGGAGGGAACAAAGTGACAAAAAACTAAAAATTATATTCTTAAAATGCGTCTGGGCATTAAGTGATAATATACAATAAGTTAGGTGATGGTATCAATGAGTTAGGTGATGGTATCAATGAGTTAGGTGATGGTATCAATGAGTTAGGTGATGGTATCAATGAGTTAGGTGATGGTATCAATTAGTTAGGTGATGGTATCAATGAGTTAGGTGATGGTATCAATGAGTTAGGTGATGGTATCAATGAGTTAGGTGATGGTATCAATGAGTTAGGTGATGGTATCAATGAGTTAGGTTATGGTATCAAGGAGTTAGGTGATGGTATCAATGAGTTAGGTGATAATATACAATAAGTTAGGTGATGGTATCAATGAGTTAGGTGATGGTATCAATGAGTTAGGTGATAGTATCAATGAGTTAGGTGATAATATACAATAAGTTAGGTGATAATATACAATAAGTTAGGTGATGGTATCAATGAGTTAGGTGATGGTATCAATGAGTTAGGTGATAGTATCAATGAGTTAGGTGATGGTATCAATGAGTTAGGTGATAATATACAATAAGTTAGGTGATGGTATCAATGAGTTAGGTGATGGTGATGGTATCAATGAGTTAGGTGATGGTATCAATGAGTTAGGTGATAATATACAATAAGTTAGGTGATGGTATCAATGAGTTAGGTGATGGTGATGGTATCAATGAGTTAGGTGATAATATACAATAAGTTAGGTGATGGTATCAATGAGTTAGGGGATGGTGATGGTATCAATGAGTTAGGTGATAGTATCAATGAGTTAGGTGATGGTATCAATGAGTTAGGTGATAATATACAATAAGTTAGGTGATGGTATCAATGAGTTAGGTGATGGTGATGGTATCAATGAGTTAGGTGATAATATACAATAAGTTAGGTGATGGTATCAATGAGTTAGGGGATGGTATCAATGAGTTAGGTGATGGTATCAATGAGTTAGGTGATGGTATCAATGAGTTAGGTGATAATATACAATAAGTTAGGTGATGGTATCAATGAGTTAGGTGATGGTATCAATGAGCTAGGTGATAATATACAATAAGTTAGGTGATGGTATCAATAACTTAGGTGATAGTATCAATAACTTAAGCGTGACCGACCAGAGGACAGTTTATCATAAAAATGTGTGGACGCATCTAAAATGTTATTTCAAACTAAATTGAGCGTGAGGGACGAAAATGTAATTTCAAACTAAGCATAACATACATGTGGAAATTAAGAGTGACAGACTGACCAACGAAGCATATAAAATAAGATTCCTGAATTTAATCTGCGAGGTTAGTGATGAAAATACAACATAAGACTTAAATGTTACAGACCATCGAAGATGCTAATTCAAACATGAATGATAGACCAAGGAAATAGACCGATTTCAAACCATCAGACATTAATAACGAGAGTAGAAAGTGGACCTCGGGTTTACTTTCGACAGCCTTGTAACTCTCGCAACTCTCGCTTCCCTTATTTTGTCCTTTAGTCTTCACATTCCATGGGCGATGTTTCTGACAAAGGGGGAATAATTGCTGCTTTCTAGGTCGGAATCTATCCATCTAACACTTTCCGTTGCCTAGGTTTTGACCTTGAAGTCGTATTTTTTTTAGCTCTTTACATCAAGTGGCTTCATGCCTCGTCTGGAGCGATTTCCATTAAAAACAAAAATTCATAACTTTAGCCTAACAGACTAGCGGAAAAGCTATTTCAAGCTTAAGCATGGTAGAACTATAGACGGACAGATATATAGATAATAGAATATTATTATGGAAATTTCTGGGCTGACGTAAAATAAAGTGCTTCCGTTCAACATGCTAATGGTTATTCATTTTCTATTCAATTCAACCAGTTTGTTTCTAAAATCTTATTTTATTCTTTGCTTAGCAAACTCTAATATACACCTCCTAAGGGAAGTAACTCTGTTACGCCTAACTGGAGACGTTTGTTGCAACATTACAATTAGAAATAAAATAAAAAAGAAAGAAATCCAAGAATTTAAAGGTATATGAATTTGATCAAAAGGAATAGCTCGGCTGATAAATAATAGATACATTTGTCATGTCATTTGTTCGAAAGGAGAGAAAAACACCTGTAAACATGTGTTCCCACTCGTCTGAATAATGAACATCGTTTCTCAACATAAAACGATTAATGTCTCCCCAAAGGTCAATCTGTTTTATTGATGTACTCTGCATGCTCTACAAGAATGGTTCATTGAGATATTTGCAATGCTTATCGGTTACCTTAACACAAGAAATATGAGAAAGAAAACAATGAAGTGATATATTATTCCTATACAAATACGAATGTAGTAAAAGAAATCTCTTCAGTCATAGACACAGAAGATGCGACTGCGGCTGCGGTGGCGGCCGAGAGAAATCATTGTTGCTGGCAATGACATCTATTCAAGCAGTACGTAAGTACGTGTAAGTAACGTGTGTGGAGAGAAATGGATAACAATGGCAGGCAGTTTGCCAGAAATTGGCACTAGTTATCCTGATGATACGATTCCATATTGGGTTGAAGCCTCAATAGAACTAGCCATCCAGAAATAAGCTTGCCTGCTCATCTTTGAGACTGATTCTCTTGCAAGACCCAGGAGAGTGAAGCCCAATTTCCTCTCGGCACTTTCCAAGATATTTATTATACCAAGTTTTCTTGCACTGCAGCTCACCGAGGAGGGCGAGCCACACCATGTCAATTGAAGAGTGTTTTATTGGAATAAAGTCAAGCTCGCAGATGAGCGATGTCTGTTTGCAATAATGTGCTTCTCTATTAGAAGTTTAGTTTATAGAAATGCTATATATATATACAGGACCGGCGAGACAGTTATAAAAGTGGGAGGGGCGGTTAAACACATGCATATATAACTTCATTATTGATGACCGTAAAGTGGGGGGGGATCAAGTCAAAAAGTGTGGGGGGGGGGGCTTGAGCCCCTCTGCCCCCCCCCCCCCGGTGCCGCCGTCCATGTATATATGTATATATATATATAACACCTGAGAACCGCAGAATTGATCGCCGCGTCGAGAGATTGACACGACAGATTGTGAAAAGAAAGAGCTCTGTAGTCTTCAATGAAGCCTGCATAAACAACGACTTGCTGCCGAACTATATATATATATATATATTATACACGCGTCGTTGAAGACCACAGAGTTTTCTTTCTTCGCTATCTTTCTTGTTAATTTCTCGATGCGGCGAGCGATTCGTCGGTTTTCTGGCGTTAATTGGTGGAGTATGGCACCTAACGTTGTATCGTGGGCCATTCCTCGAGCGCTTTCGGTCTCGTGACCGTCTTCAGAAGGCTATGTCTTATTATTAGTAAGAGCCGTATTTATAGTTTTATTATTAGTTATATATCTAATTTACATATGTGTATATATATCTTTATTCGTTTATTTATTTAAAAAAATTTTTTATATCTATTATTATTATTGTGTATTATTATTATAATTATTATTATTATTATAATTATTATTATAATTATTATTGTGTATTACTAATAATAAATGACTTGCTGCCGATATATATATATATATATATATATATATATATATACTAGACGTAACCATAATTTGTTTATTTATTATGTTTTATACACATATACATACATACCCACATATATATATATATACTAGACGTAACCATAACCCATTTGGTCACAAACACTACCACTATTCTACTTTGATTTCATTCAAAAATTCATAAATTCTGACATATCTGTTCAGATATTCTTCTAGCATAACTAAAAATAATAAGTTTATTTGTTTCTATATTAATGTATTATAATCTCCATTTTTATAAAGTTAGGTATGCTTATATGTTTATATATTTGTATGTACAAGATTCCCTCCTAAACTAATTAACCGATCATTATGTGTTTTGGAACACAGATTCTGGGTGTAAAGGATCCAAATATGTCCTATATTTAGTTTAATATAGTTTTCTGCAAAGGAGATAAAAAAAGGGATTGTAAACTCTTTCTGAAAGTTCTGATGCCTCCGATTTTTGTGAAATTTTAACACTAGGTGTATACGACATAAATTGATAAATATTCACCAAATTTTAATTTCTTTAGAGTGTTGTAAAGGGATTTTAGCAGGCATAATATGGACACAATCTCCTCTGTAAAAATTAAAATACTTCAGATTAGCATTGAATTTTAGGTACAGTTATCGATGACGCGCCTGATTTCCGTGACTTTGCGTTGACAACGATCGGGCATGTCGCGGAAGTGACCGAGCGCTGACGAAATATCATTTTTTCTTTCTTTTATCTTATAAAAACATTGACAAAATTCCCCCTCCCCCCCAAAAAACATTAATTTCACAAAAAAAAGAAAAATGATTTAAATCTATATATTTTTTCTTTGAATTTATTTGTCTTATATTATCGTCTGGCAGTCTTCCAGTTAGGGCTTGGCAGTTTGAATGCAGGGCTTGGCTATCGCTAAGAACGGGAGTCCTAAAGCTAAACTCTTACCCTAACCCTAACCCTAACACATGTTTCTTTCTTTCTTTCTTTTATCTTAGCAAGAAAAAAAAAAGAAAAACAGCGAAACAAATTAAAAAGAAAACATTGACAAAATCCCCCCCCCCCCAAAAAAAAATTTTTTCCCTCTACACATTTGATTGAAAATGGTTCATTTGATCCCCCCCACCCTACAGTTTGTCTGGTTTTTATTTTTTATCCATGTATTTCTCCTTTGAATTTATTCGTCTTATATTATCATCTGCAAGTCTTCCATTAACGTTTGGCGTTTTCGTCTCTGCAACTATCGGGCGCTTCCGCGACCTGCCCGATCGTTGCCGGCGCGAAGTCACGGAAATCAGGTGCGTCATCTATAACAGCACCGAATTTTATCCATAGACATCAGACACAAATTAAACAACATTTCCTAAATTCCAGTTTCTTCTTAAAATCTCTTAAGCTTAAGCTTTGAGACATTTCTAGAATCAAAATAATGTGATGAATTTTGATAAGAACTAGAAGAAGGTTTAGTATCAGTGACTTTAATCTTCGTAAGGGAGCATAAAAGTGGTACAAAACTATTCTGTTCAGGGAATTTAAGCCGTCCTAAGACAGGTAAAGTACTAGCTTGTATATATATATATATATATACGAGAAAGAGAGAGAGAGATGAAAGAGGAGAATAAAAAAATTGTAA
Source organism: Sepiola atlantica (assembly GCA_963556195.1). Taxonomy (NCBI): domain Eukaryota; kingdom Metazoa; phylum Mollusca; class Cephalopoda; order Sepiida; family Sepiolidae; genus Sepiola; species Sepiola atlantica. Next base: position 31,937,189 of record OY744537.1, read on the forward strand.
AGATACAATATTTATTAGAACATCAAAAGTTCATATACTTAATCCATGGATTTTCAAAGATAAACTCTTTTTATCAGAGGATAGGGAAAAAACCGACAATGTAATTGTAAATATTATCGGCAACATTTAACTTTGAAAATTTTACATGAAATAAAACAAAATAAAGACCAAAAGGTAAAGAGTCTTATGCTGAGATGAGAGCGTAGAGACAGGGTGGACGCTGTCCAAAAACATGTCAAAAATAAAAACAGCTGTTATATTAGAAATGAATGTTTGAAAAAGAATAATACTCAAATTGTTTAGGAATCCAAATGTTTTTGTAAAGAAGTTGATATTCAGACGGAAATTGGTAAAATGCCGTTTATCATGTCGGTGCAGTAGTTTGGTGCTGGAATTATCCGTTTCACAGGGTTCAGAATGAAGTTTGTCAGTTTTGATGTTCTAATAAATATTGTATCTTTATAATTTTTTATTCTCATCTTTCATCTCTAGAATTGATTGCTCTATTCAATATATTGAGCTTTATATTATCACGATAGATTATTATTAAACGATAATTCAATTATCTTTAATTTAATTCAACATTTAAATATATATATATATATATATATATATATATATATATATATATACTAAAATAAGAATCGTTGGTGACATAAGTTTCCACAATAGAACAGTTTTGCACTACTTTAATGTCCCCTTACAAAGATTTAAAATAATATATAATGATTGTAAACCATATGTCTAGAATCTTTATTCTAATTTTGATAAAAATCCTTTACATTATTTTTATTCTAGAAAATGTCTAAAATTTAAGGTTTAAGCTTATGGGGTCTTAAGAAGAGATTGTAATTCAGAGAATCTAATGACTATGGATTAATTTTAATAAAAACCTGAAATATTTGAATTTTTCAATGAGAGGTTGTGCCGATATTATGCCCCCAAAAAACCCTGTAAAATACTTCCAAAATACTGAAGATGGGGAATAATTATTAATTGACGTCTAATACCTATTGATAAAATTTCACAGAAATTGGAGTTAATTGAATTTTCACGGAAGGTTTCCACTCACCCTTTTCTCTCTAAACTACACTAAATATAGCCAAAATTATTCATACTTAACCCTTACAGTTGTGTACTAAAATACTTAAAGACTGGTTAGTTTAAGAATGAATCCTATACATACTAATATATAAATATATACACATACCTAACTATATATAGAGAGAGACAGAGAGAAAATGTTCCTTATGAGGCAAATGCCTAACCTAGGCCATAGTTCATAAATGTCCAATTATAGAATGAGAGAGAACTAAGGCATATATAGGCGTAACTGTGTGCCAATTTAAAACTAGATACAGAAATCAGGTAACTGCATTAAAAAAAGACTACAAGAAACTTTAAAAGATAACCCAACATCTTTAGCTAAGTATATTAGAAAACTAGAAGATAACACACTATATGTATTTAAATGGTCTTTGATTGGTATAGCCAAAATATCTCCCTAGAAAAATTAAACGAGTGTAATCAGAGTCTAGGCATAAATAATCCACTATAATAACTTTCAAATTATTATAGTAAATTACGAGAATGTAAATATTTGAATTAAAATTAATCTTGTTATTATATAAAAATCTTAAATAATATCAACATAATATTTAAAACATTAACACAGAAAGAGTAGATAAAATACATAATTGATACTGTAAAATGAAACAATTAATTACCTCAATATTTAATATATAAAATAATATTATAAGACTTATCATTAATTATATATTTTAAAAGAAATAAAATAAAATGGAATAAATTTTAAAAATATGGTTTCAAGAGAAACATCTAAGGGGGTTACTCCGGGAAAAAAGAGTATTAGTTAGCTTAGATTTGAAATATATTTTTACGAATCCAAAATATTGAATATTTATTTTGGTATTTTTTTTTCATTTCTTTTTCGGTGGGGAGGGGATGATCAAGACATTTTTCTAACTATTTTAGAAGAGGTAGATAAGAGGGAGACAATTGTGTTTTGTTTCCTCTGGTAAAATCAATGATGTCGTAAGTTTTGGAATAAATACAGTTATGTTTGAAAAAAATCGATCTTATTTGGGGCATTTTTGGATTGTTTTCTGGTCTTTTTTCTGGTGAATAATTGGTCTAGATAATTCAAGATATACTTGAACATCTTGATTGTCGAGATAAATGAATAAATGGTAAAAAGAAATGAATCTCTTAACTAGAAAATAAAGATCTAGTTTCTGGAATCTGCTTTCTATTATCCATTTATAAATGCTTTGGAATTGTAAATTAATATCTATTGAGCTTAAACTCTGATAGTTTGACTACAAAAAATTAATATATATATATATATATATATATATAATGTATATACTTCCTCCCCAAGCAGAGGTCTAATGTTTCGTATGTCACGATCAAATAAAATGCATATTTGTTAACGAATACAAATCAACGATTCATATGAGCACAATCAAATCATAGCTCATGTCTCTTCTCCCTGTGATTAAGGCACTTGGAATCAAAGTTTCACAACAGCACAATGAAAAAACGACTATTCTGAATTTGGTGAAAAACCATTTATTAAGCTGTTATTGCCTTCTCTTTTGCTACCTTTTACTATTTAACACACACACACACATGTTTTATATATATATATATATATATATATATATATATATATATATATATATATAGATAGATAGATAAAGATGTACCCATGAACCCTTTGCTTACTTTCGAACATTCATGAACTGTGACACTTGTTAGACATTCTTCTTAATTAACGGAAAGCAAAAACATAAGGCAGTCATGAGACTGTATACATCAGCTTGACAACATAAGGATGAGACAAAGTTTTACCTGGGCTTTATTTCTCCATATTGTATGAAGTATTCATGATGCTATGTCACAGAAAACTATTTATCTGATGAGGCTGAAATTGTGCATAGTGGTTACTATTATCAAAAAAACATCAGATCCATGCATCCAATTTAGAAAAATTGAAAGTTAAGATTCAGTAAAAATTTGGAAATTGATCGAATTTATCAAGGTCAAACGTGAACATCAAGATCCTATAAGATGCAGGACTTCTTTAACTACAATATGGGCCAAGTAGTGAACTTTCACAATGAACAAAACCCAAAGTAACTAGCACTTTTTATGTTATCTTAACCTTTGACACAGATATCCTCTAAATTAAATCAGTTGTAAGTTAGACCATGGACGATATTTTAATAAAGTTTGGTGGCAATTGGTCAAGCGATGTAGATGCTATGCTGTAGAGAAACCTAACATACTTGACGGTGGTAATATTATGTCTATTTACTTCTACATTATAATCATCATTATTATTATAATTATTTTTTATATAGAAATATATATCTTATATAGAAATAAAGATACTTATTTTTTGTCATCTAATTTACATACACGTTTATGGGATGTTCAGATGCATGTGTGCAAATTCGATGGCGACGCTGAAAAATGAGTCAGACTGTCTCTAAATCCTTATAGAAACAATAAGAAATATTAAAGCGGTTGAATCAACGTAGAGAGAGGAATGAGAGAAATACATAGCAAAATAAAAGACGTTAAATTAATTACATAGTACAGTTAATAAAAACAAACAGAATCTCTTCAAAATATAACTCAATCCCAAAACTAAGTTAAATTTTAGCATCTATTTTGTGTTATTGAAATATAGAGGAAAAAACGTTAATTAACTCATATGAATAATATATATATATATATTAATTATTCAAGTTCAAATATATTAACAAAAGGAACACAAAACCAATATAATTTTTCGAAAGTGCTCAATACAGAATAGAGCTTATAAAAAATTAAATAAACATTTGTAGGACAGTCGACACAAATTAATTCGTGTTTCAACGTATATGCGTCTCTTCAAAACTGTCACCAAAGCTAGATTTTCGCTTTTTTGGCACTGTCTTGGAGAGAAGCATATGCGTCGAAACATGAATTAATTAGTGTTAACTGTCCTACCAATGTTTATTTAATTATATATATATATGTATATATATATATATATATATATATATATATATATATATATATATATATATATGAGAGAGAGAGAGAGAGATGATAAAAAATATCGCACATTCTAATATTAATACAGATAAAATCCACATTTTTTGGCAGCAAATAAGCGCACTGATTTTGATATAATTTTTTTTAAAACTTCTAAATGCTAAATGCCGTCAATTATTTCTGGAACGGATTTACTGGTAATTTTGATAGATACTGTTCAGAAATGTTTATAAGTGAATTTTTTTCTTCTTTAAATGTCATGTAAAAAACAGATGAATTGTAACGAAACATTGGATCGACTGGTGTTATTTATGAGGTGATAAGCAAATATCACAGAAGTTCTAAGTTTATCTTGATATACAGATAATAAAGTTTCCGAAGACAAAAAGAGAACTTCTTTGTTATCCGTAATGCCGTCATATACTTTGTCAGAAACCTTCATTATCTGTAATTACAAAGAGTAAGTATTAATTCTAATCCACTCTAATTAAAGGGGGGGGGGGTAGTTTGTTTTCTTTACATCTACCCAGTAATGGAATGCACTTGCGTATAAGCTCTGTGATTGAGAACCCAGTCATAAGCTCGGGTGCAAGAACCATACTTGTTCTATATTACTGCTGTGTCAAAACTTACATATAAAATATTATGTATATTTTTATTGCTCAGTTGTGTTGAACGAGTAGGGTGAGAGAGGGCCTGAAACGTTGTGATAAAAACACCCAAGATGAGAACAGTAGTCCGAATATAACAAATTTTACGAATTATCAACTCTCATCTAAAAAATTCCAAAGCATCATATAATTTGTTTCATTTTACTTCAATCGAAGTTCTCAGAAATCAAGGGGCGCTTTCTTGGGGCTAACACTTGATCTCTATATAAGATGCATAGATATTCGAATATTCCATTAAAGTGCGCCTTTATTTCTCAAACATTGGGTTAGTAAAAGAGTTAAGAACATTAATTTTCCTCTCCCCAATTGACCAGTTAACTATGTTATAGTATATCTTTCTTGTTGTTTATTAGTCATACCGGATTCCAGAACAAGAATAAATCTAGTCTGGTGGAGTATCCAGCTAAGTGTTGCTACTTGAGGTAACATCACTAGGAGAAGGTGCACCATTCCTCGTATGAGCAGGTGTATAGTTGTGCTGAAGGGATCTTATTTGTGCTGCGAATACTATATTATTTTGAATATTTGGTCAGGGTTTATTTCTAGGTTTAAGTATCCTTATGTCAGGTTGTCCTGACAAACCCTTGTACAGAGAGACCAAAGACACTCAAGGATGGTGTCTAGTAGATAATCCAAACTCTCTCTCTCTCTCTCTTTATATATATATATATATATATATATATATATATATATAATGTGTGTGTGTGTAGATAAAATAAAGTAGAAGAAGGCTGAACATACTATATAATCATATATATACATCACATTTCCATGGTTTTCAATCATATCCAGCATATGCACACATTTACGCATACTCTTACTAGATTTTACAATTCTTTAATTAGACCCAGAAACACTGCCATCTTTAAGAAACCAAAATGCAAAAAGACAAGCACCAAGTTTATTACCTATGTTCACTACATCCAAAAGCCACTTATAAAATATCACAAAATTATTACCGCAATAAACCTGATGTTTAGTTTGTCAACATTTAGTGAGAGATTCTCCCTTCAATCTCAAATACTCATAACCATATATATAACTGCCACACCTTACCGGCGATAGCCTTATGTTATTCCTTACATCTTTCGCACAAAATGTCCAAATAGCAGATATATAGGAGAAACACAATTAACATTTACACACAGATTCAATAACCACAAACTTAATATTAGATACAGATCTTTCTACTCCGAATAGCTGAACATTTTAATCGAACAAAACATGCATAAAATATCAAATAGACACCACATTCTTATTTCCGTAAGCACGCAAACAAAAAGAATCAAAATGGATATTAAAACTAAACACACATAAATCAGGTCTGAACTACGACGTGGGTGTTTTTCATATGAATGTTGAAGATCGGGTATCAACAGTAAAAAAGAGAAACTCTTTCTGCAGTTCAAACGTCGAGCTTATTGTGATGTGAACACTGTTTTTACTTAATGAATCAAACTTGAAGTATTCTTTTCAAAATATTTGCTCCAAACATTAATCATGAAACACCCAAGATTTTTCTCTGAAAACCACTGCCCCCCCCCCCCAAAGCAGATTATCAGGCTTTACGTGAGCAAGTTTAAAAAGAAAGACACAAGCAATATTGGCAGGTGACCTAGTAACCTGCTTAAAAACGTCAGATGGAAATCTTTGGTGGCTTTCATCTTAAGATATCGACCATTTCCAACAGGTCTCAGATCCCAAAGCTCTGAAAGGCATGCAACTAAGATTCCCAAAGATATATAATTTGTAGATGCGTCCTCGCACTTCTATGATAAGCTTCGGGCGTCAGTTAGTTTGTCTTGCTTCAGTTTGAAAGAGCATTTTCATCACAATATACACACATTGAATGGACGCATCTCATTTTAGATTATCGGAAGAGAAATTGTCGAGCCAGACGAAAAATAGAGGTGAAAGAATTGAACGAAACAGACTAATATTTTCTGAAAACATGCATCTGTAATAGCTCTAAATCGATGGCAAAACAGATTTGCATATGCAGCTTTTGTTTAGAGCTATAGTCGTCAATGAAATAGGGAAACATTACTTTATTTATAAGATTGTGTCAGTATTTTTGTAAAAGACGTATTAAGAATATCCTATGTTGATCTAGTTGTTCCTCATTAAGCTTACTTGGTGCAAGATTTACCCTGAACAGCTTCCTCTAAATATTAATAAGGAATGTTAAATTCATAAGCATTCCCCAGTCGCATGTATATCAGGGGAGATAATTTTTTACAACGATAGTTTTTGAAATTTGTTTTTTTTCACACACATACCGTGCCTGGTATTACCCCATGGTGTTCCATCTGGTACTGACATCATTTAACTTCAATAATTTAATAAGAATCGGTGTTAACTCACCATGCAATATGATGCAAATGTAATATGAACAAGGTGGGAGTTTGTGATGATTCTCCTCTGTTTCCGGAACATTGTTTGTTCCTCTTATACTTCATCTTCATCTATCTGATGACTTGTTCATTAAATATGAAGAGGCTTTGCCCATTGGTCAATTGGCAGGTCACACTTCAGTTAGAAATAGCATTTTCAACGCTCAATGCACAAATTATGTCCGAGCATTACTATAAGAGGCTCTATTCATTAGTCAGTGTGTCATACTTAAGTTTGAAATAGCATTTTTGTTGGTCTCTACCACAGAAGTTTGAAATACATTTTTGTTGGTCTCTACCACAGAAGTTTGAAATACATTTTTGTTGGTCTCTACCACAGAAGTTTGAAATACATTTTTGTTGGTCTCTACCACGGAAGTTTGAAATACATTTTTGTTGGTCTCTACCACAGAAGTTTGAAATAGCATTTTTGTTGGTCTCTACCACAGAAGTTTGAAATGCATTTTTGTTGGTCTCAACCACAGAAGTTGAAATAGCATTTTTGTTGGTCTCTACCACGGAAGTTTGAAATGCATTTTTGTTGGTCTCTACCACGGAAGTTTGAAATAGCATTTTTGTTGGTCTCTACCACAGAAGTTTGAAATACATTTTTGTTGGTCTCTACCACAGAAGTTTGAAATAGCATTTTTGTTGGTCTCTACCGCGGAAGTTTGAAATAGCATTTTGTTTGGTCTCTACCACGGAAGTTTGAAATAGCATTTTTGTTGGTCTCTACCACAGAAGTTTGAAATACATTTTTGTTGGTCTCTACCACAGAAGTTTGAAATAGCATTTTTGTTGGTCTCTACCACAGAAGTTTGAAATACATTTTTGTTGGTCTCTACCACAGAAGTTTGAAATACATTTTTGTTGGTCTCTACCACAGAAGTTTGAAATACATTTTTGTTGGTCTCTACCACAGAAGTTTGAAATACATTTTTGTTGGTCTCTACCACGGAAGTTTGAAATAGACAGATGACAATTATCTCCAGATTCACGCACAATTCAAACTAAAACTCTATATTTTAACTTTTGTCCAGATTATCCTCACAGGAATCACAATCTAGTTGGATCTCACATCACATGTCTTTCTTTTGCTATATTCTGATTCACAACTGTTACTATCCTTAACATTATATATCACAACCAATCTGTTATCTATTTTCATATTAAATTACAGGTAAATTTAGGGTCAATCATACTCAAGTAACCCCATGCACTTAGTAAATAATTTTGATTGAACTTGGAAAACGTATCACCCACGTAATATGTAATACCTTGACTGTTCTCATCTTTAAAGAACAAACCATCTATTCATACAAATGCACATGGTTTAGCATTTCGTTTAGAAAGTCTGGATTAAACATAGATTCAGTACTCCAATTATACTAGTAACTGAAAGGAACAGGTTAAGCAAGACCCTGTATTTGACGTCACTCAAATTCCATGTCTTTCCAAATGGAAACAAAGACTTATTTGCATATTGAATTGGACTAAGTATAAAATGTTTACCATTAAGAAAAACTTTAAACCATTTATATTTACCTTTTTACAAAAATATTTTTATTTCTTTCATATGATCTAAATTTAGTTATTTATTTATTTTCTATTTTCAACAAGGGCCAGAGAATATTTCCTCTGGACATAAGGCTATCAATGTTGTAGGGTGACCCTAAATCGAATTAATAATAAAATTCACAATCCTTTCTACAATCCAGCCCTATTTGGTATAAATAATCTTCAGTCTAGTCTGACTTTTCCACCAAGTTTCAGTCATGAATATCCAACAGTCTTTGTCATATCACCATTCAACGATATGCTCCAAATGTGCAACTTTTCATTGAAAGCACGACTGATATGGTTGATTTTTTACCCTATTCCTTATGAGATATCCCTGTTTATCATTGAACAGTGATAAAACAAAGACTGTCGGACATTCATGACCGAAACATGGTGGACAAGTCAGGCATAGTTTATGCTTTAAATGTGCAACTTTTCATTGAAAGCACGCCTGGATATGACTGACTTTTGCTGTGATGACCTTATTCAGTTCATAAATAGCCTGGGGATTGTTTCGATAGTTCAGAAATAGCCTGGGGATAGTCATCTTTAAGATAACCCTACAGACAAAAACAGGGGATGGCTAAGGTCTAGTGGGTGTGAAACATGTTCAGAATCATACCTTCTGATGATGAGATATCCCTGTTTATAACTGAACAATGATAAAGACTGTTGGACATTCATAACCGAAATTTGGTGGGCAAGTCAGGTATAGTTTATTTGTACCAAATATGGTTGAATAACAGAAAGGATAGTGGATTTTATTGACGATTCCATGGTTGACATTTTGGGATGTTCATCCTGTATTTCAAACTGACACATGACAAACGACAAAAAAATCACATTTTTTGATAATAGTTAAAATTTCATTAACATCGGAGGTACCTGAAATATTAACAAACTTGTAAAGAAACAGGAACGCATGTTCTTAAGATGCGGCAATTCAATCTACGCATTTAATATGGACAGATAGACAGACAGACACCTAATAAGGTTGTCTACATATCTTAGAATGCTATATCAAGTTTAAACGTGATAGACCAACGAAAATACTATGAAAACTTAAGTGTGACAGACTAACCAACAATTATAAATATGCTTGATTTTTTTTGTACTAATGAGTCACTACTTACCAAGGTCCAAAGGCCACTCGAAGATTAAGGGTTGATAGGTTTGTTAGGTGGACGGTGAAATAAGACCTTGAGAATTGGAGACTATAGTTGAAATTGGGCAGAACTTTATCATTTAAGAGGACGACTCGACAAGAATTTGTTAACATTGGACTTGAAAACGACAATGTTGTAGTCAGCTGGGAAGCAGCCCCTGTGTTCCACGAACGGGTAGTTCTTGGAAAGAAACTTTGCTCATGGAAGTTCTGTTTTGTTTTAAGTACACAGGAAGAAAGAAATATTATTAACAGTGGTTGTAGCTAGACGAGTTTTTGTTGTGAATGTTTTACAGAGAGGACCATAAATTGGAGCTCAGTGAAGCAGCTTCCATGAAAATAACGATAGAGTAGAGAAAGACTAGCAACGTCGCTTCTGTGAAAAAGAAGCTGTAGGGAAGTGAAGAGGACATCCCCCACTAGATTTCAAAGTCTGTTTTGTAATCTGTCAAGGCAGGAAAGAGTGTTCTGAGCGGCACCGTCCTAGATGTGGCAACATTACACCATCTTAGGACGTAGCTGACTCTTATACAGGTCATCAGAAGTGAGATACTTTCTAGAGCAGTAGAATGATGCAACCATTTTTCAACCAACCTTAGCAACAGATGTGATGTAAGGCTTTCATGTATTTAAAATAAGTTGTATCCATTTTAAACATGCGCATTCAGTGAGGAAAACTGAGTAGGAGCAAAGTGTAGTATCCGTTCTGCCACTACACTTCATCTTTTCTGTCCTCGGTCAGTGAAGGAGAAATCCTTCTAGACTGAATTAATTAAAAATGTTATTCCACTCCAGAGTTCTCCTTTTTTCGGAAGCTGAATTTTCCCTACAGTAAAAAGCGCCCTTGCGTCTAACTCTGCCCTCGTGGAGAGGCAAGTAAATAGAAAACATGACAAACCGATTGACAGACAAAGCCTCTTACAGAGATGCTGGGATGCATCTAAATTATGACATGTCCAGTCAAACGGAAGTGCTACAGACTAACTGATAGACAAAGGCTCTCATATAGATGCAAGTATGCACCTTAAACATATTATTACTTCCTTTGTAGTTCTATAGTGGGAAATATTCAAATGTTCAAAGTGTGAGTCTATATAGGAATTCTCAGAAGGCTGAAAACTGAATTTTTATAATGTATATTTGGTAATTTTTTAGACGAGTGCTGATACTGGAGGGGATGTTTTTGTCACATAGTTTGAAAGTTGTTTTTTGCAATCATTTTTCAGACTCAGGTGATTCTTGTTTTTTTTTTCTGTTTGGTTGATGTCATGCACACAGCTGCTCAATTTGACTCTTGGTATCTATCACTTAATGATTGAATACAGTCAGCATCACAGATAAATGAGATTTTTGACACCAATCATCGAATGGGTTGTATATTCGGTTGTGATTTATTAAAAGGTATTCACAAATTGTCAGTGTACAACTGAAAAGAAATTCATCTGCTTGATTAATTATACAAAAAAGCTGCCTTGGTTATTTACCCGGTGTTTCAGTAACAAAAGAAGCACAACAGAAAAACATTGCCTTACGAAAATAAAAGTATTTCTTTATTTACTGTATTTGTACTAATTTTTTTTTTTTTGCAGTATTATGTCTTTAAGAAAATGGAACAAAGGATTAAATACCTTAAATCAAATGAAAGTTTTGTGGAACTTCATTTGTTCATTCTGTCGTTGTAGCGGCTTCTATGAGAGAGTTAACAGCAAAACAGACAAAAAGAAACGATATTTAAAAGTTATATTTTTATTTTATTTCAAACTTCTAGACGCTTGTTTTGATGCGGATTTACTTAGCAAATGTCTATCCCATCCGTATGTGTGTGTGTGGTTGTAGTACGTTGCCTAAAAGTGCATGTATGATGCAAACTTGAAAATGTGTCGGTTGAAAGGTACCTTGGGATTTAGTTTGCTAGTTTTAGTCGAACTTTTTTATTCTTTTTAAAAGTTTTTAATTGAATTTCTTCCAACGATTAAATATATTACTATCATTTTCCTCTCTTTCTCGCTATGACTTTGTTTATTCTATTTAAAAGCTTGATATATATATATATATATATATATATATATATATATATTGTCTGTATTTAGAAAGCATGTTTTCATTTAGACATACGTTAGTGTATAGCGTTGAATGTTTTTGTTTAATTAGTTTTTTTTTATTTTTGTCGATCTTAGCGTAGGATTATCTGAAAGAGTGAGAAAATTAAAAAAAAGATTAATTAAACGAAAACATTCCGTTCTATACAATAATGTATGTATGTATATCTACATATACATACATATGTATACGTTCTATCGTTGCAGAATCATCAGTTTAGGAATAACCATTCACGCCAGTCACACGATTCGAACCACTGAACAAGAGTCATATTTAACTCCAATTCCGAGTGCGTTAACCAATGAGGCTAAAGTAAATGGCTACAGACGAGATGAGAAATAAACTCCATATGTGTCAAGTGAAGTGGACAGCTATAGTCGGCCGTCATAAGTGTTTCACAGTATGGAACGTGAATTATAGCTTTTGATGGTTTCTTTTATTTACTCATTAAAATGCCCGGCTGAGAAGGGGCTACAAATAACTATTTTAATAATAAATATTTAATTATCTACATACGTACATGTTTCATCTTTGCAGAATCATCAGTGTAGAAATAACCATTCACGCCAGTCGCTCAATTCTATGTGTGTGTGTGTGTGTGTGTGTCTCTATGTTACCAAAGTTAGATATACATTAGCTGGATATTGAGTACTCTTCCCAATCAATATTGCACAACTAATGCAATTTTTGTAAATAAATCCATTTAAGTGATATAATTTCCTCCACACTCTGTAGTAGATTGGTTATTTCAGATTGTAAGACATACGACACCACCAGTCATGGTTAAAAGTGATCTCACGTCTGGATTTCAAATCTCGAGGTTAAAACACTTGCTAGGTCTAGCCACACTGATTAGTCATGAAATAACAAAACAGCTGTCTGCTGATGACGATACTTATATATATATATATATATATATATATATATATATATATATATATATATATATATATATATACACATCTTAAAAGTTAAGTTTACGTGTGTTTCCCAAATTTTTTTGCTATATATTTTAATCACAAAAAGTACATAGAAAAATATTCCTCAGGTGTGGGATCGAGTTATATTTGAAAAACTTCCATTTTAATTGTCTAGTTGGTCATTATTTGCAATTAACTCATTAAACAACTCATCTCTTATTAAATTTCTATCTATCACTTTTACACTATCTCACCGTATGTTTAACCTCCATCTTTCTTTCTCTTTCTCATTCTCTCTGTTTGTTAATCGTCAAAAGTAATAAAGAAAGAAATGAATAAAGATTGGAATAATCCATTATAAACAAAAGGGAGTATCACCAGTAGCAGTAATACTATTTAATCCGTACTTGGAGACGAAAATAGAAAAAGAAAGTGGTCAGAAAAAAGCTAATTTGGGATTTTATCTTTTTATTTTTTTCTATTAAACATGTTTTGCAAACTCACTTTTTCATGATTCAAACAGTTTTACCTATGCTCAATGGGTCACCCAACGGGTCACATATTTTCTATTATATATCCATGTATAATGGGTAAACGATGACACTTGATTTAAAATGATTTTAACACCAGAAATGATTGGATGATGTTCAAGGAAGGATTCTGATAAAACTGTCACAGTGAATTTTATCATCACTCATATGTAAATGAAACACGAAAACAAAAGATCTAGGAATATAAGTTTAGATTGATTGACAAGATTTGATACATTCTTAATAAAAGAAGTTATCAATAAATAGTTCTTTGTGTGTGTGTGTGTATATATATATATAATATATATATAAACTGGGTTCACTCCAAACAAGGCAAGTTGTCACTGTAGACGTAAGGAACTACTGAGAATGAGAGTGAAATTTTAGGTGATCATCCTAAATTGGGAGCTGTGCAGCTAAGTGTTTATTCACATTAGTTTTAAATTTCTGCATGTCGATACAGTCGGAGAAACAGGGAGCAGGGAGGGAGTTCCAAAGGCCGGTAGTTCGAGGAAAGAAGCTATTGGAGTAGAAGGCTCTCTGGCATTTGGGGACCTTCGCAGTGAATGGATGGAATTTAGCTGATTGTCGGGTTGGTCGAGTGTATTTATGCCGTTCATCGGAGCACATTCCATTGAAGTATTTGTAAAATAAGCACAAAGATTCAACATTGCGGCGATGGGACAGGGGCAGGAGCTTGGTGGATCTATCATATTAGGGACTCTTTTTTTTTACCTTGTTTAAGAGGGCGAGACTAGTGGATGGTGCACCAGCTCAGATGTGACAACAATACTCCATGCATGAGCAGATGGTGGCTTTGTAGAGTTACAGGATACTTTCAGGTGTGAAAAGTTTTCTAGCGCGGTAGAAAGAGCCCACCTTGGCAATGTCTTCAATGTATTTGTTTCAATTCATGTTGCCCGTGAATGTTAGGCCGAGGAGTTTTAATGTTGTACTCTCAGATAGGGTGTTATTTGCCATGGCAGTTGATGGTTGAAGAGGTTTCTTGTATTTTTTTTTAACGAAAAGAAGCTTCGTCTTAGCAGCATTAAAAGTTACCATCCATTTATGACCTCATTCCACTTCAGACTGGAGGTCACTTTCTGAGGATTCAGCTATTGCCTCGAATATGTGCATGTGCGTTTTACACACATGACGTGAGTAGAGCATAGTGTCATCAACAAATATACCCATCTCAGACTCATCTATATATGTATATATATATTTGTTATTAAGTCAGACTTTCAAAATTAAAGCTCAATGGATGTTAATCTTTTTAAACCTGAGAGCATGTATAAATAAATAAGTTAGATTCTAGTCATCATGTCTATTCATTTCTGAAAGGATCATTTATTTTAAACCACCCAAGTTCTTTAAAAGAGTGAAATAAAATGGTGTTGGAACATCAATGTTATAGAGCTTTTTCATGATGATACGGATATGTTTCAGAATTTTTTTAAGATGAAGATTGATAATTTAGATTATTTGGATTATTTGAACTACTGTTCTTATCTCTGATGTTATTTTCACAACGTTTCGGCCGATTTAACCTCCGACCTTTTTCAGGTGCATCTAGCCGAATTCTGGAATCTTTCTGTAGAACCTTGAAATCTGTACAGAACCTCAAACAGAACCCTTTATTTAATCAATGGGGGTATTGTCCAAAATGACCTGCGGCGTAACGGATAAAGTGCTAAAGTAATAATCAGTTCAAAGTGACAGTCTTCTGGAGTTTGAAGGTTCAGTCCTCAGTGCGAGCGATATTAAGAATATAATTATGAATTACTTAAGACTTCTACCCGGTCATGGCTGACGGAATCAGAGATAGCTCCCTCCATGGCTAAATAAAATGTTCCGTTCAAGATTTTGTCGAGATTCCCAAGTTCGACAGAAAGATTCAATAGTTTGACAAGATACACCTGAAGAAGGTCGGAGGTTACATCGTCCGAAACGTTGTGAGAATAATATCCAAGATAAGAAGAGAAGTTCGAATAATCCAAATAATACATATTATTTTATTATATATATATATATATATATATATATATATGAGAGAGAGATTTTATCAGTTTTAAGCCGTCTTAAAAGTGCTCAATGTTATTAAATTTTATGGAAACTATATAAAATCCTTATTTGTCATATGAAAAAAAGTATGTACTGATTATTACTATAATTCATGATGCATCATGGTTATTGTAGGATTGGTTATGGTATTTTTGAGAATGCAGCATCTTCAATTATTTATAATGTTTGGTCATTTTAGTATTAATTACTGTATTTGTTACAGGACTTGCTGCTGTTGTCATTGATAAGGGGAGATTACTCAATATTTGTGATAGAGCTTGTGTGTATTTTAGTTTGAACATCGTAGATAGAATCAATGGCATATACGTCTTGTGTTCATCAAGACAGACAGAACTTAGTTTATGTTTTTTTACATTTCTTTAATTCAGCCATGTATGTTACCTATACTTGGAAGAGTCATTATTTTCTTTTTAGTAATTGTGATAAATTTCTTACTTCATGTATTTCTGTTATCAATACTTTAAAGAGTCGGTAAGCTTTTACACCATGTTTGTTATCCAAAAAATAAGATTCAATAGGCTTTCTTTTTCAGTAATTGTGTGCACGCGCGAAAGAGAGATAAGATTCATACTTTATTTTTTCTTATATATTTCTCGTTAATCCATGTTCATTACCAACATTTGGAAGAGTCAATATGCTTTTATTTTTTCAGTAATTGTGTTCGCATACAAGAGGTAAGTTTCTTACTTTATTTATTTTTGCTATCAATAATTGAAAGGTGGTAGGGTTTTTGGTAACAGAATCATTCTCAAACTCATAGTGACAGATGTACGCCCTTCAAGGTCGTACCGTTGTCACTGTTTTCTTTTCTTATCTTAATTCTTTTAAATAACCAATATTTCGAGATACCTCCCTTTTATTAATAATTGCGATCATTTTTTTTGTATATCTGTTATTGGATACATCAAATGAACATTAAATGGAGACGATGTATGTAACTGCTAGGCATTCATTCCGCTGCTTCAGCCGTCATAAGTCAACTACAAATAGACAAAAGCAAAAACGAAAGTTTACAGAATCTCGGGCTACGCCGGTTAGAGACAGCTAGTATAAGAAATGAATGAAAAGATTACTTATATTTATAAGTTTTTCTTGTTGACATGTGGGAGCTGAATAATTGTATAATGTGTTATTGACAAAGTGTTCAATCCCGCTTGATGTGATGTTATCATTAGTGTAAACTGTGTAATAGATGCGACTTGAAATGTTTATTTATAAACATGGAAATGAAACAGAAATAGAAATCTGACATTAATGTGAATGGCTACATTAATAAACAAACGGAAAAAGGAGACGAGAAAGAGAGAAAAATATCATGGGTAAACGATGACACTTGATTTAAAATGATTTTAACACCAGAAATGATTGGATGATGTTCAAGGAAGGATTCTGATAAAACTGTCACAGTGAATCTTATCATCACTCATATGTAAATGAAAAAGGAAAACAAAGGGTTTGTGAATAGCACATTTGTTTATTACTTTTATGAACGTATTGAAGGCTATTATGTTCTCGACTTAGGGGAGTGTAACTGGCTGGAGTCTTATGAGATATCTTAGGGAATTATTTTAGCTTTAGATAAGTCAGAGTTTGGATATATATATCTATTTTATTGAGTTGGAAGTTGAAGACAATGAATATGTATGTTTATTCTGAGTTTCTGAAGATACTGGCTTCCTGACCAAAAATGCACCAAACATTGATGCTAGTGTTTTTTCCTTTCCCTTTGCAAAACTCAATCATGTTCTGCCAAGCCAAAAACAACAACAACGTATTTCCCTATGTTGTCTCACTCATCTCGAAATATTGTCTCACTCATCTCCCTATATTGTTCACTAATCTCCCTATGTTGTCCTACTTATTTCTCTATGTTGTCTCACTCATCTTCCTATATTGCATTGTCCCACTTTATGGTGTCTTATCCATATATTGTTTCACTGATCTCCCTACACTCATATTGTCTCACTCATATGCCAATATTGTCTCTCATATGCCAATATTGTCTCACTCATCTGCCAGTTCTACCAATATTGTCTGCCAATATTGTTTCACTCAATATTGTCTCACTCATCTGGCAATTCTGCCAATATTGCCTCACTCATCTGGCAATTCTGCCAATATTGACTCACTCATCTGCCAATATTGTCTCATCTGCTAATTCTACTAATATTCTCACATTCATTTGCCAATTCTGTCAATATTGACCGCTAATATTGTTTCACTCACAAGCTAATTCTGACCACATTGTCTCACTAATCTACCAATATTGTCTCACTCATCTGCCAATTCTGCCAATATTGACCACACCTGCCAATATTGTCTCACTCATCTACTAATTCTGCCAATATTGTCACACTCATCTACTAATTCTGCCAATATTGTCTCACTCATCTACTAATTCTGCCAATATTGTCTACAAATTCTTCCAATATTGTCTCACTCATCTGCCAATTCTACCAATATTATTTGCCAATATTGTCTCACTCATCTGCCAATTCTGACCACATCTTCACTTTCAATATTGTCTCACTCATCTGCTAATATTGTCTCACTTACCTGACGATATTGTCTCACTCATCTTCCAATCTCACTCATCTTCCAATGTTGTATCACTCATCTTCCAATTCTACCAATATTGTATGCCAATATTGCCTCACTCATCTGCTAATATTGTCTCACTCATCTGCTAATATTGTCTCACTCATCTGCTAATATTGTCTCACTTATCTGCTAATATTGTCTCCATATTCTGCCAATTCTGCCAATATAGTCTCACTCATAAGCTAATACTGTCTCATCATATGCCAATATTGTCTCACTCATCTGCCAATCTGCCAATATTGTCTCAATCATAAGCTAATACTATCTCGCTCATCTACCAATTCTGCTAATATTGATCATATCTACTAATATTATCTCACTCATCTGCCAATTCTGCCAATATTGACCACATTCGCCAATATTAATCTACTAATTCTTCAAATATTGTCTCACTCATCTACTAATTCTGCCAATATTGTCTCACTCATTTACCAATTCTGCTAATATTGCCTGACCACATCTACTAATATTGTCTCACTCATGAGCTAAATTGTCTCACTAATCTATCAATATTGTCTGTCCGTCAATCCAGCTACGTATGTCCGTCAATCCGTCCAGCTACGTATGTCCGTCAATCCGTCCAGCTCCGTCCGTCCATCCAGCTATCTGTCTACTTACGTACGTTCAGGTACATCTATCCAGCTACGTCCGTCTATCCAGCTACGTCCGTCCGTCCGTCTATCCAGCTACGTTCGTCCGTCCGTTTGGCCAGCTACGTTCGTCCGTCCATCTGTCCCGCTACGTCCATCCGTCCATCTGTCCAGCTACGTCCGTCCGTCTGTCCAGCTACGTCCGTCCATCTATTCCATCCTTCCTCCTTTCTTCTGTCCCTCTCTTACTTACTTCCTTCCTTCCCTACTTCCATCCATTCATCCCTTCCTTTTTTCTGTCCCTCCATCCCTTTCCTTTCTTTCTCCTTCCCTTACTTCCTTCCTTCTTTCCGTCCTCCCTCCCTTCCTTCTTTCCTTCCTACCTCCCGCCTTCCCTTTCACCTCCCCTCTCCTTTCCTTCCATCTTTCCTCCCTTCCTCCTTTCCTTCCTTCCTTCTTCCCATCCTTCATCCATTCCTTCCTCTCTCCCTTTTTTCCTGTCTTATCATATGCCAATATTGTCTCGCTCATCTACCAATTCTGCCAATATTGACAACACCTACCAATATTGTTCCACTCATCTGCCAATTCTGACCTTATCTGCTAATATTGTCTTACCATATCTGCTAATATTGTCTCACTCATCTGCCAATTCTGACCACATCTGCCAATATTGTCTCACTCATCTGCCAATTCTGCCAATATTGTCTCTCTCATAAGCTAATACTGCCTTATCATATGTCAATATTGTCTCACTCATCTACCAATTCTGCCAATATTGACCACATCTGCCAATATTGTCTCACCACATCTGCCAATATTGTCTCACCACATCTTCCAATATTGTCTCACTCATCTGCTTATTCTGCCAATATTGACTTACTAATATGCCAATATTGCCATTTCTACCAATATTGTCTGCCAATATTCTCACTCATCTGATAATATTGTCTCACTCATCTAACAAAAATGTTTCACTAATCTTCCTATATTGTCACTATGTTAACCTTCCTTCATCTCCCTATGTTTTCTTACTTATTATCCTATGTTGTCTCACTCGTCTTCCTTTGTGTTGTCTCACTTATCTCCCTTTGTGTTGTCTCACTCATCTCCCAATATTGTCTATATTCTCACTTATCTGCCTATGTTGTCTCTCCCCCAGAGTTTCCAATGTTGTCACCCATTACCATATATGGTTTCCTATGTTGTCTCTTACTCATCTCCCTATGTTATCTCTTACTCATCTCCCTATGTTGTCTCACTCATCTCCCTATATTGTCTCACTGATCTCAGAATATTGTCTCACTCATATTGTTCACTTATCTCCCTATGTTTAACTCATCTTTCTATATTGCCACACTTATGACCATATATTTTTTCCTTCATCTCCCTATGTTGTCTAACTCATTTCCTATGTTGTCATCTCCCAATACTGTGTCACACATCTCCCAATATTGTCTCACTCATCTTTCTATGTTGTCTCATCCATCTTCCAATATTGTTTTACTCATCTCCCTATATTGTCCCACTAATCTGCCTAGGTTGTCTCACCCATGACTATATATTGTTTCCTTCATCTCCCTACACTCCTCTCCCAATATTGTCTCACTCATCTCCCAGTATTCTCACTCACTTACCAATATTGTCTCACTGATCTACCAATATTGTCTGTCCGTCAATCCACGTATGTCCGTCAATCCGTCCAGCTACATCCGTCCGTCAATCCGTCCAGCTATGTCCGTCCGTCTAGCTACGTCCGTCCGTCCGTCTAGTTACGTCCGTCTGTCCGTCTAGCTACGTCCGTCCGTCCGTCCGTCCAACTATCTGTCCACTTACGTACGTCCAGCTACATCTATCCAGCTCCGTCTGTCCGTCCGTTTGTCCAGCTACGTCCGTCTGTTCGTTTGTCCAGCTACGTCCGTCTGTCCAGCTATGTCCGTCTGTCCAGCTATGTCCGTCCGTTTGTCCAGCTATGTCCGTCCATCTATGTCTGTCCATCTGTCCAGCTACGTCCGTCCGTCCATCTAGCTACATCCGTCCGTCCATCCAGCTATGTCCGTCCGGCCAGCTATCCCTTCCTTCCTCCTTCTTCCTTCCATTCCTCCATCTATTCCATCCTTCCTTCCTTCGTCCCTCTCTCCCTCCTCCCTTCTTCCCTTCCTCCCGTTTTACTTCCTCCCTTACTTTCTTTCCTTCTTTCCGTCCTCCCTCTCTTCCTTCTTTCCTTCCTACCTCCCTGCCTTCCTCTTCATCTCCCCTACCCCTACCTTCCTTCCTTCCTTCCTTCTTCCCTTCCTTCCTTTCTTCTTTCCTCCCTTCCTTTTTTCCTTCCTTCCTTCTTCCCACCCTTCATTCCCTCCTTCCTCCCTCCCTCCCTTTTTTCCTTCATTCGTTCATTCCTTCCTCCCTTTATTCCTCCCTCCCTCCCTCTCTCCCTCCCTTCCTTCCTCTCTGTCTCCCTTCCTTCCTTTCTCCCTCACTTCCTTCCTCCCTTCCTTCCTTCTTTCCGTCCTCTCTTTCTTTCTTCTTTCCGTCCTCCCTTCCTGCCTTCTTTCCGTCCTTCCTTCCTGCCTTCTTTCCGTCCTCCCTTCCTGCCTATTTTCCGTCCTCCCTTCCTGCCTTCTTTCCGTCCTCCCTTCCTGCCTTCTTTCCGTCCTCCCTTCCTGCCTTCTTTCCGTCCTCCCTTTCTGCCTTCCTTCTTTCCGTCCTCCCTTCCTTTCTTCTTTCCGTCCTCCCTTCCTGCCTTCCTTCTTTCCGTCCTCCCTTCCTGCCTTCCTTCTTTCCGTCCTCCCTTCCTTTCTTCTTTCCGTCCTCCCTTCCTTTCTTCTTTCCGTCCTCCCTTCCTTTCTTCTTTCCGTCCTCCCTTCCTTTCTTCTTTCCATCCTCCCTTCCTTCCTTCTTTCCGTCCTCCCTTCCTTCCTTCTTTCCGTCCTTCCTCCCTCTTACCCTGCCTTCCTTCTTTCCTTCCTCCCTTTCTTCTTTTCCTCCCTCTCTTCCTTCTTTCTATAAAAACGTTACTGAATTAACGTCATTTATATTTCTGTACATCAGTACAGTATGGTTGTATTTGAACAAAGATTGTACAATTCTCTTATGGGGTCTGCGTTCACGCCCAACCTTCATATAATACAAATATATAACAAACTCGTACAAGGGTTTCGAAGATAAAGGTTCTTCTTTTTCTTTTTCTTTTATGATAGTGACGCTACATAACTGAACATGATTTTTTGTCTTTGATACGACAGGGACGCATTGATATGAGTTCTATCTTTATGATAGTGACGCTACATGAATGAACATAATTTTAGTTCTTTAATACGACAGGGACGCATTAATGAGTTTTCAGGGGCTTGTGCAGTATAGCGCCCAAATGGTAAACGCTAATTTAGGAGCTTGTGCAGTATAGCGCCCCTATAGAATACGTTTTTAGGGGCTTGTGCAGTTTAGCGCCCCTATGGTAAACATTTACTGGGGCTCGTACAGTATAGCGCCCCTATGGAAACACTGTTTGGGGGCTTGTGGAGTATAGCGCCCCTATGGAAAACGCTTTTCTAGGGCTTCTGCAGTATGGTACCCTTATGGAAAACGCTTTTCAAGGGCTTCTGCAATATAGTACTCTTATAGAAAACGCTTTTTGGGGGCTTGTGCAGTATAGAGCCCTTATGGAAAAAGCTTTTATGGGGCTTGTGCAGTTTGGCGGCTCTATAGAATACATTTTTAGGTGGCTTGTGCAGTTTAGCGCCACGATGTTAAACACTTTCTGGAAGTTTGTGCAGTATAGTGCCCTTATAGAAAACACTTTTTGGGGACTTGCGCAATATAGCACCCTATGAAAAACACTTATTTGGGACTTGTGCAGTATAGCACGCCTATGGAAAACGCTTATTTGGGGCTTGTGCAGTATAGCACACTTATGGAAAACGCTTATTTGGGACTTGCACAGTCTCGCGCACCTTTGCAATACATTTTTAGGGGGCTTGTACAGTTTAGCGCCCCTACGGAGAACACTTTTTGCTAGCTTGTGCAGTTAAGGGCTTCTATGGAAAACGGTTTTCGTTGCTTTTGCAGTATTGCACCACTATGGAATATGTTTTCTTTTTCTTCATGAACAGGAGAACAAAGACACCCCTTGGGTTCTTTGATACGACAGGGGCGCAATTATATGAGTTCTTATGTATGCACACTGGGGTGGAGATAGGTACTATATAGTATTCGCACCGGGGCAGATATAGGTACGTATATAGTATGCGCACCGGGGCAGAGATAGGTGCGTATATAGCATGCGCACTGGGGTGGATATATATGTGTGTATATAGTATGCGCACCGGGGCGGATATATATGTGCGTATATAGTATGCACACCGGGGCGGAGATAGAGAAGGCACAGACAGAGGTGGTACTGTTGTCCCATGTGGGGAGGTGTTGCTCATAGAACTCTTTCCTGACAAAGTACAAAACTTACTTCGAAATCTAGTATGCAATGTCCTCTTCTCCACCCTAAATCCTCTTTCTCACAGAAGAGACGTTGCTAGTCTTTCTCTACTCTATCGTTACTTTTATGGCAGATGCTCGACTGAGCTTCATTCTATGGTACCCCCCTGTAAAACATTCACAACAAAAACTCGTCTAGCTACGACCACTGTAAATAAATTCCTTTTCTCTGTCTGTGTACCTAAAACGAAGCAGAACTTCCATGAGCAAAGTTTCTTTCTTAGAACTGCCCGTCTGTAGAACACAGTACTAAAGGGTTGCTTGCCAACTGACTATAACATTGCTGTCTTCAAGTCCAATGTAAACAAATTCTTGTTGAGCCGTCATCTTAAATAATCAATTTCTCTACCAGTTACAACGACTGTTACAAATTCCCTCGGTGTCTCATCGTCTACCTGTCTATCCCAATAACCTTTATCTTCGAGTGGCCTTTGGACCTTGATAAGAGGTGACTCATTTGTAAGAAAAAAAAATCTGTTATTAATTTGTGGATTGAGTCTAACTGCAAGTATTGAGTCCTTAATTCTAAGTTCGCCAGCATTTCCTTCAGTACCCACGAATGTACATATATTATAGATATGCGTCAACATTTCACTATGTTTTATTTCATCGTTTCCTTCTAATCATAAGATGAGAATGTTTATAATTATGATCCTGAGAAACATGAAACAGACCCGTGTTAGATCGGGAAATATATATAATATACATACATTTATACACACGTGACATATCACAAATAAAATTAAAATATAAATAAAATGAGTGTGATAAATTTCTTCCATTTCTACAAAGCAGGGTATTAGTCAGTGGTAGATCATCGAACGTCAGTCTCTGGGATCCCGGTTTTGAATCTCACTAGGTCTAGCCACACTGATAAGTCGTAAGACGACGAAACACGTGTCTGTTAATAATTCTATTTTATAAATATATATTCGCTCCCATATAAGGACATAACATCGGTGAACAAAACAACTATTCTCACCTAGCATTTAGGTAAAAAAATTTCTGTATAAGTAATTGAATACGTTCAGTTATCAATATCGCAAATAAAATAAAAATATAAATAAAAAAAGATGACATATATTGCATGATATTGCTCAAAATAGCCTCAAATATGATGTAGACAGCGTAAAAAAATGGACTTTGCAATCTAGTGGAGGATGGTCTCTTCTCTTTCATATAACCTCTTTTGCACAGAAAAGACGTCGCTAGTCTTTCTCTACTCAATTTTTATTTTAATAGTGGGTGCTCAACTAAGCTCTAATCTCTCGTTCTTCCCTGTAAAACATTTACAGCAAGAACTCGTCTACCTACTAACATTGCAAAGAATGTTCCTTTCTTCCTCTGTGTACCTAAAAACCAAAAAGGATTTTGTATGAACAGAGTTTCTTCTAATAGAACTTATGTGTGGAACACAAAACCGCAGAACTGCATCCCTGCTCACTACAACATGGTAATCTTCAAGTCCAGCGTCAAAGAATACTTGCATGTCGTCCTATTAAATAATAACATTTTGTCCATTGTTTTTTTAATCTTCTCATCATCCAACTGAAAATCGCATTAACACTTATCCTTAAGTGGCTTTTGGTCTTGGTAAGTAATGACTCATTGATATAGAAAAATACCATAGATAAAATAGCACTTGATCTAAATTATGACTAGTATTTAAAAAAAGAAGTGAAAATAACTTTTAGTAGGGGAACTCATGTTTTAGGTTGATTTGAATTAATAGCATGAGAAGTAATAGGTAACTGATAGCATTTACCCTGCACCTTTTTAGTAAAAACGACACGGTGACCAGGTGAAAACATGGCTTACCACTGTGAGGTGATCTGAACACGATTTCTGGGCCAACAATTTATGGAATCCGATACAAGCATGAATGAAGTAATTTGTGAAGCAGCTTAGTCATTTAAAACATTGATCATCATCATTATACCAAGAACCGAACATTCATTTGCTAAGAATATGATATTTATAGCATCTTAGAATTAACCTAAATTTTTCTATTAATATTTCACTGTGCCGTGTCTCAAATATATATATTTATGAAGTAGATAATCTGACTATATGGGCTTTCATTTTGATCGCATAGTATTTTTCTTCTTTTGTGTGAAATTAGTAAACAAAACACGTAATCTCCCACAGAAGGACTAGATGTCGTCAGCTATAAATTATCATATATATATAAGATTATCATTATATATATATATGTATATAAGATTATCATTATATATATATATGTATATAAGATTATCATTATATATATATAAGATTACCATTATATATATATATATATATATATATATATATATATAAGATTATCATTATATATATATATATATGTATATAAGATTATCATTATATATATATATATAAGATTATCATTATATATATATATATATATATATAAGATTATCATTATATATATATATATATATATAAGATTATCATTATATATATATATATATAAGATTATCATTATATATATATATATATATATATAAGATTATCATTATATATATATATATATATATATAAGATTATCATTATATATATATATATATATATAAGATTATCATTATATATATATATATATATATAAGATTATCATTATATATATATATATATATATATATATATATAAGATTATCATTATATATATATATATATATATATATATATATAAGATTATCATTATATATATATATATATATATATATATATATAAGATTATCATTATATATATATATATATATATATATATATAAGATTATCATTATATATATATATATATATATATATATAAGATTATCATTATATATATATATATATATATATAAGATTATCATTATATATATATATATATATATATAAGATTATCATTATATATATATATATATATATAAGATTATCATTATATATATATATATATATAAGATTATCATTATATATATATATATATATATATATAAGATTATTATTATATATATATATATATATATATATATATATATATAAGATTATTATTATATATATATATATATATATATATATATAAGATTATCATTATATATATATATAAGATTATCATTATATATATATATATATATATAAGATTATCATTATATATATATATATATATAAGATTATCATTATATATATATATATATATATATATATATAAGATTATCATTATATATATATAAGATTATCATTATATATATATATATATATAAGATTATCATTATATATATATATATATATATATAAGATTATCATTATATATATATATATATATATATATAAGATTATCATTATATATATATATATATATATATATAAGATTATCATTATATATATATATATATATATAAGATTATCATTATATATATATATATATATATATATATAAGATTATCATTATATATATATATATATATATATATATATATAAGATTATCATTATATATATATATATATAAGATTATTATTATATATATATATAAGATTATCATTATATATATATATATAAGATTATCATTATATATATATAAGATTATCATTATATATATATATATATATATAAGATTATCATTATATATATATATATATATATATATATATAAGATTATCATTATATATATATATATATATATATATAAGATTATCATTATATATATATATATAAGATTATCATTATATTTATATATATATATATATATATATAAGATTATCATTATATATATATATATATATATATATATATGATTAACATTTAACATAGTTCATTCCAGACAAGGTAGGCCGCCACTGTAGCCGTAAGGGGCTACTGAGAAGAAAGAAAAGGGAGAAGGTGGGGGGGGGGGTCAACCTAAATTGGGAGCGAGATGTCTGTTTACATTTGTTTTAAAGTTCTGCATGTCAGTACCGTCGGGGAAACAGGGAACAGGGAGGTAGTTCCAGATGCCAGCAGCACGAGGAAAGAAGCTATTTGAGTAGAAAACTCTCTGGCATCTGGGGACCTCCACAGTTAATGGATGGGATTTAGTCGATTATCCTGTTGGTCTAGTGAACTTACGTCGAGGGGGCACCAGAGCAGCTAATTCATCGGAGCACAATCCATTGAAGTATTGTAAAACAAGCACAAGGATGTTACATTGCGGCGATGGGACAGGGACTGGAGCTTGGTTGACAGTGAGGGACCTATTAGGTTGGCGACTCTTTTTTGGCCCTTGTCAAGCAGGGAGAGACTAGTAGATGATGCACCAGCCTAGATGTGACAACAATACTCCACGCATGGGCGGATGGTGGCTTTGTAGAGATACAGGATAATGTCAGGTGTGAGCAGTTTAGTAGCACGGTAGAGGGAGCCAACCTTCTTTGCGACAGTCTTGGCAATGTCTTTAATGGATAGCCTAACATGTTAGAAGAAAGAAAAAAAAGTTCAAACAACCCTCGACATACACGTACCCCCCCCCCTTCAAAAGCTCCCTTCACCATTCCTCAGATGTACACGATATGATTTTGTTGAAAGGGTCATTTGCAAAGTAGTCCGACTTCAATTAATGCCAACTACATGGCTGCCAGAATGAAAGATTTCTCAAAGTTTTCAGTTGAGTTTTCTGTTCTTTTACTATCTTAAATGAATTTGGCATTTTTACTAATTTCAAACAATGCTACCAAACTTACTTGTATTTACCCTGTGTATTCTTAAACTTTATTCTTTTCTTTTTTTTTCTTTTTTTTTTTTTCAATTTTGAGCTTCAACTTACTCTATCTTCTCTAGCGTTTAATCTTATAAATAGCAAACTAGTGTCCCTTAACTGGCTGCAAATCTCGATGTTCTTCTAGCTAAATGTTAAAAATATATGGAAAAATTGATTGCCTAACATGTTAGAAAGAAAAAAAAATTATCATTATATATATATAAGATTATCATTATATATATATGTATAAGATTATCATTATATATATGTATATGAGATTATCACATTACACACCAATTCTATCATTCTCATATAATCTCTCTCCATGCAACACATCTCCTCAATCCTCACTGGCCAGGATTCATTCCCATACATCATCATCAGGTCTTTGATCAAAATTCAGTAATCATTATCAAATGAACAGCTGAGTTTTGTTGGATTTTTGTTTTGTTTCATGTCCTGGGTTGAACCTGAAGATATTGAGCTTTTAGGACTCTGCCCTGACACTCGGTATCAACACTAAAACGTGATTATTACACATGCTCACCCATTTTGTATTGGCGTTTTTCCAAGTAGAAGTTTAAACAAAATAAAAACTTAAAATCAATGCTCCTTTGTCCTGCCCAAACTATGAATGTTATCTGTCTGAAACCCTGCGATTTTACCCATTAGCATCGGAAATATCATAATTATGTTATCTTATCAATATATAACTAAAAAATGCCAACCAAACAGGGGATTTTAGTCTAGCTTGTTTGGTAGAGTATATTTATGCATCGTACGTGGTATTCTTTATTTGATTGTATCATGCAGCCCATGGGCTCTTTCATGCCAAAACTGGTGCAATTCTAATTAATACTTTTGGAGCCTATAAGTGTTTACAATTAGTATTTGAATTTTAACCCTCTCCGAGGACACACCTGACATCATAAGCGATCTTTAAGTTAAATTTGCTGCAATACTTTTGGAGGCTGTAATGGTTTATTATTTACTCACTTGAAATTCTCACACGAGTCATTATCAATGATTGCTCACTAGAAATAACAACTTGCGTTCCCTGGCATCTGAGTGACAAGTCTCCCAAGATTCCCAGCACACTCTGCCCCTTTCGATAACTGTTGCAAATAATTTTGTGTTATCACGGCAGCCGTTTGCCATTGATTTCTTGGTGGCACCAATAGTTGGCCTTCTCTTGAATTTCAGTGGCAGTAAGACTCTCCAAGGTTTCAGTACTCACTGTACCCTTTCAGTAATGGTCTGGTTATTACTATTAGTAGTAGTAGTAGTAGTCATAGTTGCAGTAGTAAAAGTATTATGTTTTGGAGCATATAAGCGTTTATTATTATTATTATTATTATTATTGGTAGTAGTAATATACACCTTCCGTCAGAAATAATAGAAAAATATATTGGCTCTGCCAGTGTTTGCACTAATATTCATATAAAATCGTAGAATTACGTCATAATTTAATTGTTCATATATAGATTATCGTTTCTGATGACCTAAAGAAAAAACAAACAAACCTACCATTTAATTTTTATTTAGAGTGTAGGATTTTTTTTTTCCAAGCTCATATCAGTGGGGGTTATCTGACTTGCTATTTGCGTTCCTGATTCGGCTCACCACTTCAAATGATTTCGGCTAGAAGCCAAAAAATGGCACATTTTTAACTTGCTAACTTTTGCGACAAGACCGAGATGTTATATTTATTTATATGAAAATATGCAAATAAATACACATTGGTCTTTATTATAGAGTGGAAGTTTATTATTATTAGTAGTAGGAGGAGGAGGAGGAGGAGGAGAAGCAATAACAGTATAACCGTTTTGGAAACTATAAGTTCTTATTATTTTAAATTTGCTCGGAGTTCTCACACTAGTCATTATCAGTGATCGCTCACTAGAAACAACAGGCAGTGTTCCTTGGAGTCTGAGTGACAAGTGTTCACAGATTTCCAGTACTCTTCATTTTTTTCGATCGCCTTTGCAAATCACTTTGCCATTGATAACGGGCGATGGTTTTCTCGGGGATCTGAGTGACAGCGACGGTTTGGATAATGCTCTCTCTTCTCAGTCTTTCCATTCTCCTAGACACACCGTGAACATTTTGTGCGGTAGAAACCGATGTTGGTGCCATTATATTTTGAGGAGGGGGGGGGGATTATAACATTTTTCTTACATATCTACCTTGGCAGTTTCAGTTTCCTTAGATTAATGTTATTAATTTGAGGCTAAGTGACAGCAAGTCTCCAAAGATTTCCAGTAAGCTCTGTTTCTTTTGATTACCATAGCAAATCAGCTTACGTTCTCGCAACAGACGTTTACTATTGATTTCTCACTGATAACAACTGTTGGCTTTCTCTGAAATTTGACAGGATCCTATTTTCTGTGCCTTTCTAGTGGAGGTCTGGATAGTGCTCTCTTTAGTCTGTCTTTTCATCTTTTACGATCCTTCATGACCATTTTGGGGGTGCGAACAAATGTTGGTGCCAACACATGTGTGTCTTATTTTTATTTTTTTGAAAGGCGTCAGATTGTGTTTTTTTTCTTACCTGGTAGTTTCATGGGTTTCGTATAACAATGTTATTCTATTTCAGTTTATCTGTGATCGGTCTGCATTACCTGATTATGTGAGTTGGTTTTCGCACTCAAGGGTTTTTTCTTAGTATTTAAGCTGTTTTTATCAGTGCCGTGCTTTATAAGGTGTCTTTCCTCACTTTGATTCCAATTTCTCCTAATCTTTTTCCATATTTTTTCAGAACTATTCCTAGTGGTTCTACTATTATTCATATTACGAAGATCTTAATGTCGCATATCCACTTCAATTCTATGGCAAGGTCTATGTATTTGGCGAGTTATTCTGTCTCCTTAAGATTCCATGCCAGATATTTCTTCCAAAGGCGAGGTCGTAATTTTGTGTATTGTGTTCTCTGGTGTACACATACACGGGTGAGAATAAAGACGAAAAAGGATGAAGATAAAGTTAGATTCACGTATATACACATTTATTCTCGCATAATTTATCGCAGATAAACATACAAGAGGCATGGAACATCAGCGTTAGTACTTAACATAATATGAAACAGGACAGAAAAGATGTAAGTACTATGCAGAGAAATACATTAAAGTCCCAATACAATAGAAAAAGACATGTGTTACCGAGGTCATAAGAGAGAATGACAGAGATACTTTAGCATCTTATTTAAATGTGTGTGGGTTAGTCTGGGAATCTTAATGACTGCTACCAAAAGGGGATTCTATGGGATTTTGATCGTGAAAGACTTATGACATGGTGTTAGTTGTGAATACAATATAAAGATGGCAGCTGATCAGATGCACGTCTGATGGCTTTGAAACCAAGCCAGGAAAGAGGATAATATCCAGTTCTATATTCCCAATGCAGGTGAATTGAGATGTTTTCTTAATTCATGCACATGAGAGTGCATTCTCTTGTTGGTCAGTAAATTTCAGGGAATATAACTTGGATATAATCCAAGGGAGATCACTCTGAATAATTCTGGATCCAGCACTGGGATGACAGTAATAATAAAAATCTGAAAATTTTATATTTTTATTAAATTAAAAGAACGAAAAAAACATTTGCTGCTAAGATATTTGGCACTTTAACTTAGAAGAACAAACGCGATCAGATTTCCTACTCCCTGCAATCGACCAATGCTTTCTTTTATGTTCTGTACATGAATTTACAGTCATAAGCCTACATGATAATTCTGCCAAGATGATTGATGTAACTAGATAAGAAATTTATTATTGTTATGATGAAGAGGTCATCCCTGTCAGGAAGTCAGTTTAATGTGAGGAGGGGGGAACCGGCTTCCCCAATGGGGCACTTTGGAAGGGTACAAAAATAGTCGATAACAGATCTGTTGGCATTCTCTGGTAAGGGCGCTTCAGGCGACTGCCAATAAACCAATCCCCCTTACAAAAGAGGAGGAAATGATTTGGAGGGTGCAACTCCTACGACCGAACTGGACTATATCTCATCCCACAAATAAGGGTCTGATGATTCCAGACGGACTTTAGATTTATAGAATTATGCCTAGGCGAACCGTAGCTGGATAATTTTTTATGATTTATTTATAATTTTATGATTATTATTTGTTGCCATTTAAAAAAAATTTTTTTTGTTTTTTTGTTTCCTTTCAGTCCCCTGTAGTCTCCATCGTCACATCGTTTTGTATAAACAAAAGACTTTCCCCAGTTTACACGGAATTCATAAGACTCTACAATATTTATTCTTCTCGTTTCCTTTGTCAATCTTATCTTTCTTTTATGAGATTTAATTTTATGAAGGCCCGCACGGGGGGGGGGGCAAAACCTTTTATCTTGCAAGTCTTTCATTTCCATACATTCAAAAAGGTAAGCTTGCATGTAGTTTTTTGTCTGAGCATTAAAAATATCATTTGCCTTCACATGGAAAATGTTTCCTCCCCTCCCCCCCCACCCCCCGAGGATGATGCAAGTTTTTTCCGTCTAATTAAGTTCCGCTGTTGGTAGCAGATTACGTTAATGTGATTGTTAAGTAATCTCGCTTTTGTTGCTAATTGGGCTGATAAAATAATGCAAACGAGAGTAAATTAAATTGAAATGTTGTTTCTGCTTAAAAATGAAAGCAAATCAATAAAGGAAATCTGTCAGCCTGTTGAGAAGTAATTAAGAATCTGATTTAACATACTTCAATAGATTCTTATTATTTGAAAGAAATTTACCAGAAGCTATTAAAACTTTTTTTAAGAAAGTTATATGAACACAAAATTTGTTTAAACTGTTTATCCAAGCATTTAAAATAATAAGAGAATTAGCCATTTTCAGTAACAGTTTCTTATTCCTCTTTTTAATAAGAACGCATATTCATAAAATGCATACATTCAATTAAGTTATGAAAATGCTTGTTAAATTTATCTGCCGGTTCTCAGCTGTCTGACCAGTTGAGCTGGAACTAATACCAGAGAGTTTGCATATAAGCAAGGTTAGATATACTATTGTGCTTAGCTAGGCAAGTTTATTCGCTGGGTTTTGATTGGTTGCTAGTTCATGAGTGGACATTCTACCGTATAAATATTGCTTCATTCAATCAAGAGTCAACTGGACGCCATTTGAAGCTTTTACACGGGTAAGTGTAATTTTGATCCTACATCTCCTTCCCTCCCCCATTACGCATGCATGATAGCCTAGTTTGAGGAAAAATGAGTTCCTTCTAGCGTGGCTGGTTGTGAAAGTTTGTCCCCAAAAGTATCCTATCATTTAAAATAATGAAAGAAAATTCCGCATTTTGAGTAAAAGATTCTTAGTCCTATTTTTTAAAGCAAATAACAAAAACATTTATGAGATCATATTTTTTCCGAAGAAGCTGAAAGCAAAACTGATTATTTTTTATTTCACACCTGTAAGAAAAGACAAATAGTGTAATATAAATTATATAATTTAAATGTTACTGTCAGATATGAATTAAGCCTTTGATACGCTTTAAAAATTTTTGTCAGATAATGCTTTTGTTAGAAAAATAGCAATAAAATCTGGCGGTGTCCGGAACTGAGTAAGTAATAATAATAACTGAATTTTTGTGGGTAGCCCATAACACAATATTATCGTTTTTATTCTTATATTTTGCATTTTATAAATTCAATTCTTGAGGTGGAGCCCAAGGGTGTACTAATCATTAAATGCATTAATTCAATCTGCATTTTAGGTGATCAAACTCACTTACTCACTATCCAGGTTTATCGTCTATGTTCTCTTCGACAAGGGTTTGGCACTGTCTGGCTGTCCTTATGCTAAGTCTCCAATGATCAGGATTGTTGGGATACTGTCTCCGGTTCTCACTGTTAAACTTTTTATTGACTGCCATCTGATTCTGGAGCAAGGGTTTTTACAGCTGGATGCCCTTCCTATCGTCAACTCTGACACTTCCAGCAGTCCGACATCTCCGTGCTTATTTAATTTAGTAATCAGTGTTCAGCTGTCTGTCTGAGCTAGAATTAAATAGAGATCAGAAGCCAGAGAGTATGTATATAAGCAGGCTGGGATATACTATTTCTTTAGATGGGCAAGTCCATTCTCTAGGTTCTAATTGCTTGCTAGTCTATAAGTGGACATTCAAGTGTATAAATATTGATTCATTAAAGCAAGGGGTTGTCTATCAGCTGGACGCCATTTGGAGCCCTTAGTGTCATTTTGATTCTACATCATCTTCTTTCGTCCCCCATTGTGCATGCATAATAGCCTTTAAGGAAAAGTGAGTTTCTTCTGGTGTGGCTGATTGTGAGGGAGTAACCTGAATAATTCCCCAATGGTTTTTACTGGCATTAGTTTAGGAGGCTGAGTGATGGTAGGTGCCTGGAGAATGCCATTACGCTTACTCTAGTTTGCACCAGTGTATTGAGTTTATGAAAATCCCCAGGCATTGGTTTGGGGGATTCAGACAAAGCACTGAACTTAATCTCATATTTTAATTAACTTCAAAACTATTTATCAATCAAATACAAATTTAAGTCACATATTCAGAGCTTTTTTAGACACATTAACTTTCATAGTTTGATCGTGTAGTTCTATAATAAATTAAACTTTACGGAAACAAAAAAATTAAGCATGAGAAACCGACTGATGAAAGTCTCTCATACAAAATGGGGAAACACAGCTAAAAGAAAATAATTTTTTTAAATTTCTCATATGCTTAGATTCCAATATCCCATTAACTTTTGAAAACAATCTGCATCATCATCATCTCTCGTAAAAAATATCAGTTGCTTAGTCACATCATCATTATATTTGACGGCATATGTTGGACGGCTTTTAGAAATTGATTTCCAAACTAACCTGTCTCTGGCCAGGTCTTTATTTCTCCCTCTTTCTTTCAAATCCATACTTATCATTTCCTCTCATCTTATCCTTGACCTTTCCTCATCAACTGATCATTGAACCTCAACTGTTCTATATCTACTAACCAAAAAAATCTCATCCATTCTTTCAACATGGCAATGATATCGAAGTCTCCTGTTCTGCACACATCCCCCTATAATGTCCAGATTTTATTTTCCTCTGAGGTCATCAGATGTACAGTCCAGATTTAATCTTCCTCTGAGGTCATCAGATGTACAGTCCAGATTTAATCTTCCTCTGAGGTCATCAGATGTACAGTCCAGATTTAATCTTCCTCTGAGGTCATCAGATGTACAGTCTTGATTTAATCTTCCTCTGAGGTCATCAGATGTACAGTCCAGATTTAATCTTCCTCTGAGGTCATCAGATGTACAGTCTAGATTTAATCTTCCTCTGAGGTCGTCAGATGTACAGTCCAGATTTAATCTTCCTCTGAGGTCGTCAGATGTACAGTCTAGATTTAATCTTCCTCTGAGGTCGTCAGATGTACAGTCCAGATTTAATCTTCCTCTGAGGTCATCAGATGTACAGTCCAGATTTAATCTTCCTCTGAGGTCATCAGATGTACAGTCCAGATTTAATCTTCCTCTGAGGTCATCAGATGTATAGTCTAGATTAAATCTTCCTCTAGGGTCCTCAGACCTAAGCCTGTCTTTAAAGCTTACATAACACAACAATTTTATCATTCTCATATCATTTCCCTCCATGCAACACATGTCCTCATCCGTCACTGGCTAGGTTTCACTTCTATGCATCATCACACTGCATACACATGTCTGATAGACTATTCACTTGGTCAACAGTGGTAACGCCATGCTGGTTCGTAATGCCAAAAGTTCTCTGAACTTCTGCCATTCACTCCTAGCTCTTGCAATCAGACTAGAAAATAATACAATTTTATTTTGGAATAATGGTAACATTGCAGGAAGAGTGGAATTCTTCGATCTCTATGGATTGCCCATCATCTTGTTCGTCTACAGAAACAGCTGTTCGTCTCTCTGACATGTAAGTAGTTGGTTCATTAGATAGTGTTGCTGGTGACCTAACAGCCATAGTTTCTGTATCTCCTCTCTCCTTGTAGCTTCGAACAATCTAACAAAATAAATGTAAAAACACCAACAACATTGTGTCTCAATAGCTCATGTTCTTTGTTGCTTCATTCCTCCACAGCATTACATGAGCCTCCCCTCGCACGCTCCCCAGAGAGGCTAATGAAGACAGAGCCTCAAAATAAAAATCCATACAATCAGCTTACATGCCAAAGAGTTCCTTCTTTTCTTTGCCTCGTTTCATTTCGGAATTCCTTTCCATGATGTCATATCCTGACACGTCGCTCAAACTTCAAATTTTTTTTTTTTTTTTTTTTTTTTTTTTTTTACTTCTAACGGAATTTTCCATTCCTCTGCTTATGTTGGAAATATCGTTTTTAACAGTTTTTTGTACGCACCCTAACTATTGGTACAACAGATTCTTAATTTTTGTTTTTAAATGAGAACGTACATTCTTAAGATACGTCCATTCAATCTGCACACAAAGTGATGAAACTACTTAAGTGTGACAGACCAACGAAAATCGCAGTTTTTAATTAACTTCAAAATTGTTTGTCAATCAAACAAAATTTAAGATACATGTTTCAACTTATTGTCATAGACGACATGCTAATTTTTAGGAAGATTGACCATCGAATTTCTTTTTGTAAATATGAAACTTTATTGAAAAATAACTTATGACAAACCGACTGATGGAAAGAAAGCCTCCCCTAGAAATGCGGAAACACAGCTAAAAAAAAAAAAAATTTTTAATTTTTCATATACTTACATTCAAATGTAAGTTTAAAAAAAACAAATCATCATCTCCTGTTATAAACATCGGTTGTTTCAGCACATCATCATATGCATCATATTTGCTGGCATGTGTTGGACGGCTTTCACTTAAGCACTCTCATCCAGTTTTTCAACGTGAATAAACAAACGAAATCTCCAGTTCTACACACATCTCCCTATACTGTCCAGATTTAATCTTCTTCTGAGGTCATCAGATCTAAGCCTGTTTTTAAAAATCACATTACACACCCATCATATCATTCTCTCCATGTAACGCATGTCCTCCATGCCTAAATTTCACTTCCATACATCATCACACTGTACACACATGCTTGATAGTCTTCCCTTTGTTGACAGCTATAACACTCTGCTGGTTAGTAATGGTAGTAAGTTCAGGGAACTTAATGCATCTACTCATAATTCTGGCTATCAGACCAGCACCAGCACCAGCACGTGCTCATTCTCATTAATTTTGTCACTTGTTTGCTTATGACATTTTGAGTTTTTTTTCTTTTTAATGCTGAACACACAATGCTTATTTTTTGGTGTTATGTAATGACCAATTGCTTATAAAATAGTTATTATAATTAACAGTTAAAATCATCTTAGCTTAAAATTATACCTTGTTTCCTCGTTGGTTGTTGTGCATTCATGTGTGTTGCAGTGATCCTGACGGAATGAGGACAATCCTGCAGCTGTCATCAAAAGCCATTGCATGCTTCTTAAATTAATTAATACGACACAAGTTCTTTTGGGAAGAAAATTATTTATTTATGTCAGCATGTTGTCATCATGGCTGCAAGTCAAATGAAGGTGGACGACCAGAGAGCAAACAAGAGTGAGAGAGAGAGAGAGAGTCAATCACTTAGTTCAAGCACATGTCTGAATTATTCTATCAAATCAACAGAACATGTCTAGTCTCTTCGAACTTCTGTGCCAGATTTTCTAACGGCTACTCGTTATCAAAGTGTAGTATCTGTTCTGATGGATACTGCACCCCATAGACTGGCATTGTCTTGGCCTTCGGGGCTTGATTTACGCCGGTCTATGGGTCTGTCCTGTGCAGTTCTAGGAGGTCCACCCTCCCAGGCTCCCCTCTTTGGGGAGGAGTAAGTTTATTGCTTACAGCCTGAGGCGCCCCTACCGGGAATGCCGACAGGGCTGCCCAGGCAATTTTTAAACCCCACTTTCCCGACCCGACCTTGGGTCACATCTTACTTGTGGGAGTAAGATAAAAACTGGCCTTGTGCCTAACTCCTGGAGAGGAGTAAATCAATACTCGTTTTTTGTGACGTAATATCCAGCTAGACTTTGTCACTTCTGATTCTCAGATATAAATTATACAAGGTCACCTGTTTGAACTCTGCTGACCTTTCTGTCTACAATATATCCTATTTACACATGAGGCTAGATCCATCCAAACAAAAACATTTCAACTAAAATTCATACAAGATAAGATATTTAAGAATTGTAAACAATTCATTGAACTCCAGTCACTATTTTCTCCATTGAAAAATTTATTCATATCTTTCTCAAGCATAGTACAGCCTACCATGTGAAATGTAATAGATCCAATTGAATTTGAACTTAGCTTAGACGATCCTATAGTCTACATCTGTATCCATTATACCACTCATATTCATTCATTTATTTATTTACTTTTTGTCTATCGCATTCCAGTTTTGCAAACTGAACTAAATGCTATATAGTGGGTTGTGTATTCGTAGTGAACTTCTCCAGAATGCATTTGGATTGGGTGGTCTTTGAAATGGGAAAATTGTGTACAGATAACTATTTATTGATTTTAGGGTGTATGATTAGACTAATGGATATTGTTGTGTACTATGGAATCGGCTATATGTTCAAATATTTCCAGATCTACTGTCGTCATTTATCAACTACTATTCCTGAGAAAGGTATGAGCCCACAATTTACCCCCAGGAAAACGTATTACATGTTTGATTAATCATATAGGGTACTCCTTCCCAAAATTCCTCCCATAGAATCGTTAATAATATTCAAACTTCTTTCTGCAATCTTACCATATTTGGTACAAATAAACTTCACTCTATGCCTGACTTGCCCACCAAGTTTCAGTTATAAATGTCCAACAGTCTGACATGCTGAAAAACAAACAAAACTTTCCTGATCACCTAAAAATTGAACAAATGTCTGTCTGCAAGTAAAACATGGCCTCTTTTTGTACAAAACTTGATTCAAAATTTAATATTCTGCAAGTATAGAAATGTTCAAATAACAGACCAATGTAAGAAACCTGTTGATTGGTACCTGATTATTATGATCACTGCTTAAAAAAAGACACAATTTTAAAGATATCTTTGATTTTTTTATCATCATGTGTCAATTTCTGATTTCTAGTTAAAATGTAATATACAGCAAATAATAAAAAATATTGATTTCATGAAACTTATTTACCAGACTATTCACAACGTTTCTTGCCTTCTTCAATTGCTATTAGCTCGTGTCTTTCAGTCGTAGACGTGTCCCTTTTCTTTCTGAGATTTTCATGGATGCCTCTGCTCTTTAGGAGAAATCAACTCTCAAACTTCTTGGTCTTTCTCATCAAATCTTTCTTGGAGTTTATACATTAGATTCGTTGTTCTTTCTGCTTTTCGTAAAGTCGGTTCTCTCTATCGCTCCAAATCACTTTATCCTGCCTGAGGCTATTCTCTATCTCTACAAATCTACTATCAGACCATGTATGGAGTACTGTTGTCATATTTGAGCTGGTGAATCTGTTATATTATTAAAGCGTATGGTGGCAAGCAGAAAGGAATAGACAACACAGGATGGAAATTATAACAATTCAATCATTTATTTTCCAAACAAACGGAAGGAAATTACCAAGAATTGTCGTCGTTGTTGTTGGTGGTAGTGATGGAAGCAGCGGCGGCACTTGTTGTTGTTGTTGGTAGGAGTAGACACAGCGATGACTGTTGTTGTTGTTGTTGGTAGGAGTAGACGCAGTGATGACTGTTGTTGTTGGTAGGAGTAGACGCAGTGATGACTGTTGTTGTTGGTAGGAGTAGACGCAGCGATGACTGTTGTTGTTGTTGTTGGTAGGAGTAGACGCAGCGATGACTGTTGTTGTTGTTGTTGTTGTTGGTAGGAGTAGACGCAGCGATGACTGTTGTTGTTGTTGGTAGGAGTAGACGCAGCGATGATTGTTGCTGTTGTTGTTGGTAGGAGTAGACGCAGCGATGATTGTTGCTGTTGTTGTTGGTAGGAGTAGACGCAGCGATGATTGT
Organism: Sepiola atlantica; assembly: GCA_963556195.1. Lineage (NCBI taxonomy): Eukaryota > Metazoa > Mollusca > Cephalopoda > Sepiida > Sepiolidae > Sepiola > Sepiola atlantica. Next base: position 31,977,063 of record OY744537.1, read on the forward strand.
TGCTGTTGTTGTTGGTAGGAGTAGACGCAGTGATGATTGTTGCTGTTGGTAGGAGTAGAAGCAGCAATGACTGTTGTTGTTGTTAGAAGCAGCAGCGCCGATGGTCGGGGCGGAGCGGCCGTGATGCCCACCGCAGCAGCCGCGGGTCTCGGCGGCCAGCAGTTCCTCTGCCTGCCTGTTACTTGACCCCACTATTTATAGAAAAGTGGCGGACATAGTAGTAGACATATGTCTTCGGATAAAAGATAGCCCCCTGATTCAGAAAACTGTGTTTGTTTTGGGACGTTCTTTTTGCCACAGTGAGCATGGCACATGGGCAATCCGCGTGTAATTGCTATGGTAACAAGTATGATCATGTGCTCCGACTTTTGTGCCATCACAGTGATTACAGAACGAGTCCCAATGCAGCCGATTCCACTTTTAAGCGGTCGGGAATCACGTACACAAAGCTTACTTGGGTAGCAGTCGTCACGGTAACACGTGCCGACAGTATGACGGCGTCTTCAAATCAAAATGAGATCTAAAAATCATAACAAATCTCAGTCCCATTTGAGGGTTCTTGGTAAGGTGTAGAAACGTATCTGTAATTTGATTGGCCCCACCCTTTCTTCTTCCCTACATCCTCTCACAGACGTGATGTTGCTAAGTCTTTTTTATACATATTAATATGACATGTGTTCTTCAGAATTGTGTGATCCATTCCTTGCTTCTTTTGTTCCAGCTTGTTTGACTCGTTGGTCTAGTGGTCTCTATCAATTCGCTGTTTTGATACCTCCTTGTAATACAGCTTCCTATTCCAGTAGCTTCTTTCCATGAACTGCATATTTGCGGAACTCTCTTCTTGCTGACTGTTTTCCTCCTACTTACAGCCTTGGTCTTTTCAAGACTAAGGTCAATAGGCATATCCTATGTTTGCGCTAATCATATTTCGTTCTTGTTAGCTCCTTACATCAAGTAGCTTCATGCCTTGTATGGAGTGATTTCCATGAGAAAAAAGTTGAAGTCAGAATGTTGAACTCCAACGAGATGAGACTGTTCTTGTGAATGAATTGCTTCGTGGATTAAAATGTGTAGTTGAACATGCGTTTTGAGCGGACATAGAGACTGCGAGTTAAATCCTTGTATCTTGCAACTAATATGAAATATACCAACACAGGCAATGTGGAATGAGAGCAGTCTACGATCATCATCATTCCCCCTGCCCATAAGACTTTTGACAAAAAACAATAACTATGATACATCAAGAAACCACTCATCAAGCTATTGTGATAGTAACTAACCTAGTTCACAAGTTCATTCAATAATATCTCTCTATTGTAGGGTTTACTCAACAGGAGAGTATGTGTTTACATAAAAATTGTTATGGTTATACGATTGCATCAAGGCTGCACATTCAATTCTCATGATATTAAAACTGATCTGAATTAACACAAAATACATGCAACCCTATTTTGACCCCATTTGTATAAAAGTAAATTAATCCAAATATAGCCCGATTGCAACTCCTTACGCCTTGCAGCTGTTTCAGAATTCACAATGATCGGTTAGTTAGTTGAGGAGTGAGTCCTGTACATACAAATATATAAACATATACACATACCTACCTAACTTTATATAAATAGAGATATCTTCCTGTTGTACGAGTAACCCCACAGAAGAGTATGTGTTTATGTATAAATGGTTGGTTATGGTTGCCAGATCGCATCATGGCTTCACATCCCATTCTCAAGATAGTCAAAATGATGGCATTTATTCTGGTGGAAAAAATCACGCAGCAAAGTTTACAAAACTTTAAACCACAAATTTTGTTAACTTGGTGAAAACTTTTAAGAACTCCTAAGAATATTTTATTGATATAATACAAAACCCTCCGGAAGCAAAAAAAAAAAAAGAAAAAAAAAAAAAAAAAAGATAACATCCGCTTTTGATATAATTACATTAGATTCCAGCTTTAAAATGACATCTTATCAAAACTCTCCAACATTTATGAATTGATATTTTAGTAACTCAGACTTAAAAAAAAACAAAAAAAACTAAAAGTGTTAAATCTTAAAATTTCAAAAAAATCTTTGTAATGTCTGGTAATTAATGATTAGGTATGTAATAGCCCGATATCCTCTCCAGAATAAAGTTATTTCTTCCTAATTGTAATTGATTTTTTATAAATTTATAATTAACTAGACCACCCGTGACCCGTTGGGTCAGTTTGTTATATTAGCTATGGAATTCATGTATGAGCGTGACACTTGTGACATAAAGAAAATAGGTTTTTTTACATAACAGAAGCATTTCTATGAAAGTATATTAAAATGAAAAAAGAATATAGATAGATTTCTATGAGTCGTTCTGTTTATTATAATTGTTTTTTTTTAAATTACAGTTACTGAATTATAAGTGGTTGGTTAGGGCGATTTGAGAAAGGAAGGGGGTACAGCAAGCTTTCTCGCGTACGTAACGAAAACAGAGGGAGTAGGAGTGGTGAAATCTATGAGAGGGAAAGTGGGAGGTGGTTTCGTTCACCGACCGCTAGTATGGCTGATATTAATAATGAGTGTTGTTTTTTTGTTTGTTTGTTTTTGTTTTTTAAAAGGGAGGAGTTTTTTTGAAACTGCGACAGACTTTACGAAGTCCTCCCGTTGAATGTTTTTAGCCGTGAAGAAAACAAATAAACTATTTGATGAAATTAAATGAAATTGTTTAAAAATTTCCAGAATGAAAAATTTCATGCGTTCGTTAATCATAATAGAGAATAACGGAATTGGAATAACAGATTGAAGACGATGCTATTTACGCATGCGCAACCGGATGTTGAAAACCGGAAAGCTGAAAGCTGATTGCAAACATACAAGAACAATAGAGTTTTAGTATTATATAGATGTATTATTTAGACTACTATTCTGATCTTGCTTATTTTCACAACGTTTCGGCTGATAAAACCCCCAAGCTTCTTCAGGTCACTTTATGTCGAACTCAGGAACCTATACAAAATTTCGAACTGACACTTTTAATTCATGGGGGTAGATTGTTCTCGTTTCGTCAGCCATGACCGGCAAGAAGTGTTAATTATTATGTTATTTTTAGTTATTAGTGCCTGTAGTGAGGATTGAACCTTCAACCTTCAGAAGACTGTCACTTAGAACTGATTGTTTTTTATTATTATTATTTTTTTCATTTTTCGTCTTGTCTCAAGCTTTGAGGTTAGACGTTTCGTGAAAGACTTCCAACTTTTCCTGTCTATTGCCATTTCGCTTGTGCTGCCCGCCAGGATCAGGTCGTCATCAACTGATCCTCTCTACGTCTTAAGTGGCCTACCATGTGACTTTGAGCCATCGACGTCAATGTGGTACACAGTTTAAAGGTTTAAATGCAGGGGACGTGGCCATACCAGTTGATACGTTGTTGTGTGTCGTACTTTCTCATAGAGGCTGATAGAGTGAGACTGTCAATTTTCTCCATTCGATGTGCTGCAGCCAAGATCATGTCATTGTGACGTTTCGTTGTTGACCATGTTTTGCAGGTCGGGCATGTGTGTTGTATGCAGCCACTCTCGCATACAATGGGATCCATGCATTTTGTAAAATTGCTGCCAGCTGCCTGAAGACTCTCCATGATGCAGATATACGTCGTCTTATAGTTGTGTCGGTTTGCCCACTGGAATCAATTGTGTTACTCAGGTAGATAAATTTATTGAATCTTTTTGACACCTGCTACAACTTCTCTTTCCATGGGAGGCGGATTTCGACAGGTGCTGCAAATTAAATTAGCTGCATCTGCTATACGTAACACCAGCAGGTTGATGCACCTTTTGTGACACCACTTATTGCATATTCTTCATTTGAGCCAGTTTCCAGCTTTAAAATTCTGTATCCTTTTCATAATCAGCGTATTTAGATTAATATCTCTGTTCTTGTCATTACAATTGTCCTAATTCTTGACCATTGACAATTTCTTTCTGACAAGATGAGAGGAGGGAAGGGGAGATAGTGGTAGTGGATGTGTTAGTAAGGGATAGATAGACATGGAGGGAGGGAGAGAGAGAGAGAGAGTTTTAAACGAAAGATGTTATGCACACTTTTTAACTCTATTTTGTTGTTCATGTCCCCAAGCAATGTCGGGTAGCCATGCTAGTCGATGATTTTGTCTGTGTTTTTGGCTAAAACTCAGAAACCACCAAAGATACACTAACAACCCTTACATATTCTTCTTCAGTATAATCTCTAGTTGATTATGTAAAATAAATATTCTAATATTCCTTGGTCTTTTGGCTAGGAACAAAGTGTAACATATGTTCTGATGCTACACTTAGTCTATTCTGTTCTCGGTCAGAGAAGACATCCTTCCAGACAGAGGCAGTTTTTTTTTTTGTTCCATCCAGAGTGCCCCTTTTTTGAGGAGCTGGATTTTTCCCACATTAAACATCGTCCTTGTGTCTAATTTTTCCCCCATGGGGAGGCAAGTAAATAGGAATATGCTTGGGGTCACCAGGTGCGGTAATATGCTGTTGATGACTATCTTTTTCTTTTTTTTAATGTTTTCTATTATTTTTTCATATTATATTGAACCAGTTGCCAAAGTTTGTACATGAATGGGAGAGACATGAACAGTCAGATGAAGTAGTGTATTCAAGTTAGGTCTTATTGTTGTCTAACTAGTTATTCGGTTCACCAATAACTTTTTTAGTTCTCGTCGACTTCGCTGTTTATTCGTACGAACGGCATTGCTACTAAATGGGACGAGATGCCGTTTCTCTGTTTCGCCTCCGGCTGTCAGAACTATTTGCACTACAGTGCGCGCTTCTTCTTTTGTTGTCACTGTCTGCCGGCAGCCATTGCTTGCATCTGCAACCATTCTCTGTTGGGCTGCTATGTTGTCTCCATCCTCGCCGATGCCGTCGCCCACCACATCTTATCATTTTTGGGCTGTTGTCTTCGCTAGCTGAAAATCAAACCTTCACTTCAATAAGCTCACAAAGTCTCTCCTGCTTTTAATCAGAGCATCTTTATTTACTACTTCAATTAGCCGACCTGAACGAGTCTGTTGCTAATTGAGAGAGAGGTCGCGCTAACTAAATTCACTAGTTATTTTCGTAATTAACCAAGAGAGAGGAGTATTGAGATTTACTAATTGGCTCTTAGATTTCCATCATTCGGAATCCTTCTCGTACAGTTACATTTCTGGTGATCTTGACTCTCTCGCTTCCAAGTCAAATCTGAATCAAATGCCGATTCAATTCTCCCCAAATCTTGTCGTCAACACGCCAGGTGCAACCTGAACTCCCTGACCTCACTAACCTTAAGGTCAGATCAGTTGTCACCGTGAGCCTGGGAACGCATCGGACTGAACTTGCACGAGACGACTTCATTACAACCGCGCAAGTCAAACCCGTCTCAAACAGATGCGTCCAAGCCATTATCTAACATTATCTGTTTCTTACCTGATACGAGTACCATGTAAACTAATATTACTTGTTATAGTCGGTCTGTTGGCAACTAAACTGGCACCCCATCAGACAAGCCAAGGCTTGCCTGATGAGGTGAGGGATGAGTGCACACCCAGCAACACTAAAAACACCAGTTGTCAAATGGTAGATGAGCTTTATGGGAGCCAATGGCAATCTATGCTGCTGGAGAGCAGAAAGTAGACCTTAGGTTTACTTTATATAAACTTGTATCTCCCGCTTCTCTTCTATGTTGTCCTTTAGTCCTCACAATCCATTAACAATGTTTCTGACAAAGGGGGAAAGGTTGCTGTTTTATGGGTAGGCTTTTGTTTTGAATGTGTGGAATGTGAAAATTTTCAATCCTCTCATAATATTCATTATCATTAACTATCGATCCATCTATCCTTTATCCTCTGGTGGATTTTGGCCTTGATAAGTGGTGACTCATGAGTAAAAAAAAAGTTTTTAGACATCCTACTATGGGTAAAATCGAGCTTTCGGTAAACCAAAATGCTATGGGTAAAATCGAGCTTCTGGTAAACCAAAAAGCTATGGGTAAAATCGAGCTTTCGTAAAACCTAAAAGCTATGGGTAAAATCGAGCTTCTGGTAAACCAAAAAGCTATGGGTAAAATCGAGCTTCTGGTAAACCAAAAAGCTATGGGTAAAATCGAGCTTTCGTTAAACCAAAAAGCTATGGGTAAAATCGAGCTTTCGGTAAACCAAAAAGCTATGGGTAAAATCGAGCTTTTGGTAAACCAAAAAGCTATGGGTAAAATCGAGCTTTCTGTAAACTAGAAAGCTATGGGTAAAATCGAGCTTCCGGTAAACCAAAAAGCTATGGGTAAAATCGAGCTTTCGGTAAACCAAAAAGCTATGGGTAAAATCGAGCTTTGGGTAAATCAAAAATACTACTGGTAAAATCGAGCTTTGGGTAAAACTTGTGTTTAATGAATCATTAACTGTAAGTATGGTATTTAGGCTTAAAAAAGAAAAAAGGGTTGATATGCCCTAAAACATCTCTCTAATATATATCAATGTCTCTGTGAGCATGTAAAGAAAAAGTGATTCTTTTTTTTCAGGGTTGCTATCTAATTTCGATAATATCTGTACACACCACATATAAATAGTTGAAATATGAAGATTTATAGAATAAGAGTCTACATTCTCTATTGTCCCAGACATGACTCTGACAAGAGCCACTTTATTATTCATCTCTCCTTAAATGAAACAATAAATATGTCTATTCTTTTTGGTAGGATTGGTATCCAGGAATTGACATTAGAAAGTGTAATTCAGTAATAAAGCGAAATGTATTAGTTTAGCCATAACAAATGGTAAACTGATGCCAAGCTCAGCTATCAATGCGATTCTATGTTATCTTTAAAAACGTCTTTGAAACAAAGTTTTGAAAAGAGAACAAAACGCTCTGCATTTTTCCACAAAATTTTAAATCTGCAAAAAAAAAAACATTTTTTTTTACGCCAAATAATTCAGTCAAGTCTTACTTACTGATAAAATTAGATTTAATAGATTACTTCCCTTTGTTTTATTTTGAAAGATTTTATGAGGAGGAGGAGGAGGAGGAGGAGGAGGAGGAGGAGGAGAAGATAAAGAGATTTTATTGAAAAACTTTTAGAAGTTTTTACATTTAATTCATGCTGCAGAGTTCGACTGAAAGAAGGCAGGAATCGTGGACAATGGCATGAAAACTTTAAAGATTGTGTTTAATTAAAAGTTTGCAATGAGACAAGATTCAATTAATTAACTTTTTTTTTTAAATTAAAGAGAAGCAAATGTAAATAATGTAACGATTGGAAACACATTTGTATTCATGAGCAGATTTTGAGACAAGCTTTATCGCCATATTTAACTTTTTATTAAGATACATCCAACTGTCAATTCAAGTAAGTTTATAGAAAAGACACACACAAAAGTTGTCATATATATATATATATATATAGTAAGTAATGAGAATATATTTATGGCAATTAAGCTATATAGAGGCTTTCATTTGGGAATTTCCTTGCTTTTGTACATTTAGTGTATATGAATTTTCATCTTAACCCTATTAAGGGCATATGATTTCAGTATACTGGCATTTATCATGGAATGTTCAATAAAGTTAAAAATTGAAATCATTTCTTTCTTTTTTTTTTCTTTTACTTAAAACCATGAATGAAACCCCTTTCAAAACTCGTTCTTTTATCTCTTACTACTATTAATGTAAAATTGAATGAATGAAGTGCATACATCAAGGAACACAGTCTATTACTCGATGGGCAATTAATTTGTGCTTATTGCCAAAGAACATTTTGAGTTTTACTCAGAAAACAAGTTTTTTTTTATTTGGGAAACAGGGATGACCTAAAGAATCAAGTCATGTGCATATAATATAGTGTTTAAGCTGATATCATCTGGAGAAAAGAAAAATATTAGATTCAACGAGTTCTATATGGAATCAAATCTTCGATCACATTCCAATACTATCTATCTTTACTTGAATCAATATCCCAATAAATCTATTTTCTCTCAGTTCTCCTACTAATTTATTTCCCCAAATAGTATATTTTCCAAAATTTTCTAATGGGACAAAAGTGATTTGATCTCTGAAAATCTAGAAAGAAGGATATAAATGCCTGATACAATTCAAGTCCATGTCTACAATATGTGTCTTTCCTTTGAAGCCAATTCTTCTCTGTGTCTGGCTTTTTATAGCATCGGTTTGATCATAAACAGTGGAGCCGATGGGAAGAGTGGGGTCCGAGACACTTTTGCAATAGAACTTCTAGCAGACATTAAAGCTCACATGTATTTTTATTTTATTTATTTTTACTTTTTGGTCGTCTCTTTGATCTAAAAGCAAATTTCAAGAAGAAAAAGTTGAAGGGAAAAAATATGAAATAAGCATTAAGAAGACAAAGTGCTGTTGTATTTTATATTAATAAAAAATGTCTGTGTCTCAAATCATTAAAAATAAGTTATATTTATTTGTGGATGTTTTTTGCTTTATGGAATATTTCCGTCTAAATGTTTCTTTGGCGAAAAAATGCAATAAATGGATGAAAAATAATCAGTCTAGAAAAGTTTTCCCTGAAATGGGAGACTAGAGAAAGGAAAATGATTTTTTCATCTACAATATTTATTGCGGACGTTAGTTTAAATATATCCGATTGTTTTTGGTGTTTAATTTTATATTTAAGCATTTTTGAACTTCTCAAAATGTCTATCAGTCTCTATGTGTGCATGAATAATCCTATGTTTGCTTGTCTTCTTGTTGTTGGTCGGATTTTAAAAGTTGAACCTAAATAGCATTTAAGCTGACAAATCAAACTTTGATTCTGAAAAGACAATCTTAATTTGTTTTTGTTGTACCATGTTATTGGCAATAAACTGATAATACTTCGCTACAATTTATTTAAAAAAATACTTAATCTGGTTTGGCAGTTTGCTGATATGGAGTCATTTTTAAATAAACACCTAAAAAGACAAATCAACAAAGGGGAATAACTCTTATCATTTTAGTAAGAGTTAGTGATCCGTATTTGCTTTTTTAGCTTAGATACTGAACCCAACAGAAAAGGAACGATTATAGAAGATAGAAATATTTACAAAACAAATTTGAATGTAATGGATCCCGGACAACGCCAGGTCGATAGGCTGGTCTTAAATAAGATGTATAGTTCTGTATGTGCATGGGTCATTTGTTATTTCCAAATTTGTTAGCTGGTCTTGTCGTTGGCCCCTTCCACCTCTGGAGACAATGGATACCCTCTGAAAAGGTCCATGCATGATGAAGAGTTTATAATGTGCAAATCCCCAACTGCATTGTGTCAGTACAGCATCGATAAGTCATTGAAGACAACCAGAATTAATGATGATTTAAGCTGGCTGGTGCACTGTCAGAAAGTGAGGATTCTGTTTAGGTGCATCGTACTTATGAGCAAGTACAGCCATACATATTGACAAAAACGATATACCTGAATTTAATCTTTTAAGAGGATAATTTTGGATTTTGTCTTTTTATTTTTTTAATATTTAACTGGCTTTGGAAACTCACTTTTTTCTAATTCAAACGATTTAACTCATGCTCAATAGGCGATCCAACGGGGCAGTTTTTCTAGTCTCTCTCTCTCTCTCTCTCTCTCTATATATATATATATATATATATATATATATAATTAATTATTAAAGACAATATATGTATTATCATATATCATCAGATCCTTTTACTTTGTAGTCTCCTTTGAAGATTCAGCTCAATGTTTGTCAATTATTGATAACAGAGCAAAATATAGAACAGTGTTTTATTATATTCCAATAACCATGGTTTGTTTTATTACTTTTATTTTTATTTTTTTCACATTTCCAAAAATTCCAAATTTCTGTGAGATATATTTAACGGTCCGTTTCAAACCATGGTTATTGCAATATAATAAAAAACTGTTCTATATATATATATGTATATATATATACACAGTGAGTTACTTTTTCCATCAGATTTCTATTCTTTTGTGTAAAATCTATTATATTTCGGAATTTTTTAGATGTGGATTAATAATTTGCATTATTCGGACTACTGTTCTAATCCTGGATATTATTCTCACAACGTTTCGGCTGATGTAACTTCCGATCAGGTGTATCTTGTCGAACTCAGGAATGTGTACGTAATTCTGAATGGAACCATTTAATTGCAAAGACCCGTAGTATAACGAATAATGTGCTAAGTAATAATCAGTTCTAAGTGACAGTCTTCTGGAGATGAAGGTTCAATCCTCAGTGCGGGCAATACTAATAATACAATTACGAATTACTTGAGACTTCTATTTGGTCATGACTGACAGAACGAGAGCAAGCTATCGCCATAGATTAAATAAAACGTTCTGTTCAAAAAGATTTGTACAGATTCCCGAGTTAAACAAGATACAACTAAAGATGGTTGGAGGTTACATCAGCCGAAACGTTGTAAGAATAACATCCAAGATGAGAACAGTAGTCCGAATAATCTAAATGATACAAGTTAAAAATCCCTCAGTAACTTCTTAGCCATCCTGTACATTAAACTTAAGCATGACACAGCCAATAAAAATGCTATTTTAATCTTAAGTGTGACTGACAAACATGATATTTCAAACTTATATGTGACAGACCAACTAATCGAAGGAGCCTCTGATAGAGATTCTGTGATACATCTAAAATAAGATATGCCCATTCGATCCCTGTATTTAATGATGAAAATGGTATTTCAAACCGAACCATGACAAACCGACTAACCAAGTTTTACATATAGAAACTCTGTAATGAGTTAAATGAATGAAATTTAGCTCGATGGTCTTTCTGACTCCATGTTTGAAACAGATAAAATGTCCCTCCGATTCACAGAAGAAAGAGTAGACGCTATTGTTGTTAAACAGAAAGTACCTTTTATCTTGGCAGTAATATGAAATGAATTAAAAAACCATCCAATAGTGATCTTTACAAAAATGTTGGTACCACGCATTTTGGCAGATTCCATTCCAGGCTGCTGCGTTGGACGGGGCCAGCATTAGCCCATCCGATTCTGGGTGCTGTCTGACTCCAACTGGTGTGAAAGCAGAAAGAAGCCAGACTGTATAAGCGCTGGAAGTAGTCCAACAAATTCCTACGCCAAGACATCTGATTGGTTGATCAGCCAATTACTCAATGATTAACCATGTGTATTTTCATCAAGATAAAATAGTACATCAAAATATATGACTGCTACTCATCTTGGCCTTTTGGCTAAGATCAAAGTGTAGTATCTGTTCCGATGGATACTGCACCCCATAGACTGGTATTGTCTTGGCCTTCGGGGCTTGATTTATGCCGGTCTATGGGTCTGTCCTGTGCAGTTCTAGGAGGTCCACCCTCCCAGGCTTCGCCTCCCCTCTTTGGGGAGGAGTAAGTTTATTGCTTACTGCCTGAGGCGCCCCTACCGGAGAATGCCGACGGGCTGCCCAGGCAATTTTTAAACCCCACTTTCCCGACCCGACCTTGGGTCACATCTTACTTGTGGGAGTAAGATAAAAACTGGCCTTGTGCCTAACTCCTGGAGAGGAGTAAATCAATACTCATCTCAAAGAAAATACGAATGAACATTTCCGATATTCTTACAGCTGTAATTATAAAGAGCGCCTAAAATATGAATAGAATTTAAGAAAGGCAAAGATGTCGAGATTTCCTTCCTTTCTGCTTCTGACTTTAGTACGTAATTCCTTCTTGTACATTTATTTCTTATGCCTTAGGCAGTTTAGGAATAAGAGTCTTGCAACTTTACAAAGGATATGCTGTATCAAATGATATTCCAAGAGGAAACCTGTGATGAATGGCGAACTCTGAATCACCAATAGTTATTTCTCATGTTATAAATGTCAATATGAGATCAGTGAAGCCAAAGATAGCATGCGAGCATGAAGAAATCTGTGTGTGCATTGATTCATTGTACGCTGAATCTGTAATTCATCACAATTTAGATTTTTTTGCATAAAATCATATTGGAAACTAATATCCTCTTTGAACCATAAATATATGAGCGCACACACACACACACACATATATATATATATATATATAGCATGTATCACAAGTTAGTTGAAAAAAAAAACAAAGTGCTCGATCGTAGATTCTACAAGAGCTAATATAAATTATTTTATTCAAAAACTGTGCATTAGTGTCTGTTGGGTGTACTCGGGTTTCATCATGCCGGATCTGAGGTAGGAACCGGCTGGTAGAAACAAATCGATTCTTCAGCACCATTCAGTAGGCTAAAACTCAGAGAAAGGAGGGGAAAAAGCACAAAACACCGGTTCGAGTCAGACGGTGCTCACTTTATATATATATATATATATATATATATATATATATATATAAAGGCTTATCTAAAAAGTATCTGCCCTTAAGCCAGAAAAAATATTTCAAATACGTGATGGGGTTGGAATGGTGTTCATCTCTGCTGTCGCGTTAGATTCAGCAGGTGTATGGAGAAGATGCGATGTGTAACACAAATTAAGGAGTGGTTCAACCGATTCAAAAATGGCCGCATATTAGCAGAGAGTGACCAGCGCTCTGGCAGCTGAGAGAGTGCGAAAAAAGAGATAATGCAGAACACGACGGCGGAGATGAACACCATTCCAAAAGATTTCCAGAGGTGTTTCCGACAGTGGATGGATCGGTGGGTTAAGTGTGTGCAAGTACAAGGGGCCTACTTTGGAGGAGATTACGGTCCCAACCCGGTCACGTATTTGAAATATTTTTTCTGGACTAAGGTCGGATACATTTTAGACAGGCCTCGTATATATATATATATATATATATATATATAAGATTATGAATTTTGGAAGACAGCTGCTAAGCATAAGGGGGGCAAATGTGGGCTATATCTATTGCTACTGGACATTACATATCTGTCAGAAACCAAATCTTTACTTCTATTACTATTCTTATCTTATTACTCATGGCGATTTCTGTCTTTCTGTCTGAAACCGAACCTATACTATTACTACTATTAATTGTATTATCTTTTAATGCTCAATTAGTAAATCAGTTTACTATACTATTTCAGACTAATTTCAGACTAGTATATGTACTATGTTTCAATGCCCAATACAGGAGGTAATGTAGTATCTGTTCTGTGGCCATGATATCATCCTCCAAGATATTGTCACAACCGGCTGTTCATTAGCTAACTGAAAACTTATTTCTATATATATATATATATATATATATATATATATATATATATATATATATATATATACTAGCAAAATCATGCAACAAGAGGGAGCATATTTTTGCTAGTTTTGTTTAATTTAGTTTCATGCAAAATTGTGAAATTTTAAAGATACATATTAGACAACAATTAATAAATATTCTCCAAATTTCAGTTTCTTTGGAGTATTTGAAAGTGTTTTTAGTGGGCATAACATAGGCACAACCTCCCATTTGAAAATTCTAATCTTTCAAATTTACATTGAATTTAATCCATAGTCATTAGACACCAATTAAGCAAGATTCCTTAAATTTCAATTTCTTCTTAAGACTCTTAAGTCTTAAATTTTAGACATTTTCTAGAACCAAAATCATGTAAGAGATTTAGATCAAAATTAGAATGCAAATTCTAGACATAAGGTTTAGTATCATGATATCATATTTTCATCGTTGTTAGGAGACATAAAACTGGTGCAAAACTGTTCTCTTCGGGGAATTTATTTTATCTGTCTTGGGACATATATTCTTCTAGTATGTATATGTATATATATATATGAGAAAGAAAGGATGAGAGTAATCCAACGTAATGTGAAACGAAAAAGGAAAAACCAAGGGATATTTTTTATATATTCATCAACGTTTCGTCTTTATTTGTAAGACTTCCTCAGGATGATAATTTTAAGAAAAATGTCATGCAAGTACATCGAAATATTGGGTTGACATTATGGGTTGATGAGAAAAAAAGTAGTAGCCGCGGCTACTAAGAGCGCTGGACCGGGCTGAGAGAAGTCAGTCAGTGGCAGAGAGTGAAATGAATGTGGATGACTTTAATATTTAATCACACACACACACACACACACACACACACACACACACACACACACACACACACACATATATATATTCTGTTTATTTATTTTTTTATTCGTTTTTTTCGATTTGTCGCACGACCGATTTGGTATTGTCGTCCATGTTGTATAAAAATCGCCATATTTTCGCGAACGTTTTCGACCGACGTCGGTCATCTTCAGGCAGATGAATGAGTGTGACGAATCGAATAAACGAATCAAAAAATAAATAAACAGAAGCTTTCGCTACTGTTTAACCAAACATGCATAAGAGAAGGAATTCTGCCTAATTACACACACACACACACACATATATATATATATATATATATATATATATATATATATATATATATATATACATATATGATAGTTATTCTGAAAATATTCCAGATTACATTAAAAAACACTTTATTTGCATACAGCTGTTTCTGCCCAACTTTAAAAGTATCCATTTTCATGATATACAAAAATGATAATCACTCTCGAAAAAGGCTTCATCAGTGCATATATTAACCGTCGACGGGATTGTACGACACGGGCGAGATTGGCCGGTGCAGTAATGACTGTGATCTGCATTCGATAACAACGCTATCTTAACATGCATTTTAATTAATTGTGACTTGTGAGACATTAGACCTTCAAAGGGGATATTTATTATTATTATTATTATTATTATAATTATTGTTCTTCTTTTTCTTCTTCTTCTCTTTCTTCTTGTTGTTTTCCTTGTTCATGTTCCCGTTGTTATTGTTTTTATTGTTGTTGTTGTTGTTGTTGTTTTTATTGTTGTTGTTGCTGTCCTTCTTCTTCTTGTTTTTATTGTTCTTGTTGTTTTTGTTTTTATTGTTGTTCTTCTTATTATTATTGTTATTGTTCTTATTATTGTTCTTATTTATATTGTTTTTATTTCCACTTATACATACTTTTGACAAGTAATCCTCACCGACTTTTCACTTCGCTTTTTTTATAGCAAAGCGTAGATTGTATCCAATGGTTAATAGTTAAAATAAGTCCCCTTCTAAATTTTAAGTGGTAAATGAACCGAAGAATCATTTGTGTTTAACTTCATTCGAATATTTATCTGTTAAACTTGCTTTAATTACTTACTATCAACTAGTTCAAAGTAGCCCATGGATTGTATCCAACGATGATGTAGATTTAAAATAAGTTTCCTCTTAGATTTTAACTAGTAAATGAACCGAACAATCATTTGCATTTCACTTCATTCAAGTTTTCTAAAGGCTCGTGGAGCACATCCAACGTGTTTAAAAAAAAAAAAATAAACATAAAGTAAATATTCCCAGAGGTATCTATATATTTGTTTTAATTTTATCTCTATCCCAGATAGCTGTCTGTCTATCTATCTTAATGCCTATCTTAATAAGTTCATAATATATATATATATATATATATATATATATATATATATATATATATATATATATATATATATATATACAGGGTGTCTCAAAAAAATGTACTCACTCGTAGAATGGCGGGAAAACTTTGCTTCATCGCTCCACACAATTTTGTGTGCAAACTCGACATCTTCTGCACATTTTGCCATTCTAAGAGTGAGTACATTTTTTTGAGACACCCTGTATATATATATATGAGAGAGAGAGAGAGATTTCTGTTCCTTCAAATCTTTTTCAATCTATTTATATTATCTCAAATCAGTTCATATCAGTCTGTTTATAAGCATCTTATTCGATTCTGTACCTATCTGTACATTCCGTCATATAAGTATACATATATGTTCTCAGAAAGATGTATATATATATATTAGTAAAAAGAGTTACACGAGAAGTTTTTCGAGGACTTTTAAGTTGAGATCGTAATAAGGGTAGAATAAGTGGTCCTCATCTCATTTTCATTTGTTGGACATTGTGGGGGCAAGAGTTTTACTTACGACTGAAACATTGTCGGCCGCTTTTGCAATGACAGATGCCCCGTGGGTCAACTGCAGACTCCTCGTGTCGTTGATGCTTTCCTCATATCAGTTCACGCAGCAATCCACACAGGAATCTCTTCAGCCACTAATTGGTTGCACAATTCATGGAGAAGCGTTCTGATGCTCCCCTATGCAAGAATCTGCCTCCGGCTCTTTACTTGCCCTTCTTGGACAGCATCGTCTGCCTCTTGTTAGGCTAGAACATTAGAAAGAAATTGTTTGCTGTTTTTATTCCTTCGAGCTACGCTGCATTGATATTGAAACCGTGAGATATCCAAAAGGAATATGGCTGTGCTTAAGTAAGAACTTTACCTTTTGTTTGAATTGTCATGTGTCAAAAAAAGAAAGGAGAGCGGCAACCAAATAATAAAAATAAAAAAGACTTGAGTTCAATTTGAAATGATTTACTCATAGCCATTAATAGGCGCTACTTACGAACTTATAAAAAAACAACTAATGGGGAAATATTATGTTTACATTAAGATAAATAGAAGATGCAATTACTTATAACAAAAATATACACTTTCAATTAATAAACTGAAAATCTTTAAAAAAAAACAAATAAACTGTTATTCACCCTAAACAAGACATATTGCCACTGAAGCATAAGAAGCTACCGTGATAGGGGTCAGATTTATAGGTATTAACCTGGGTGGAAGTCTGGCAGTAAGATGTTTATTCATATCATATTCAAATTCCTGCATGTTGATACTGTCGGAGAAACTGGGAACAGGAAGGGAATTCCAAAGTTAGACGATCCGTGAAAAGAAGCTATAAGAATAGAAAATCTTCCCGCATCTCGGGATCTCTACGGCTTAGGGGTGGGTTTTAGCAGCTAGTTGGATGAGTCAGGGGTATTTTCGTTTAGAGGGGTACAAATGCAGTGAGTTCATTCCGTGGAAGTAAACATCAAACAAGTACAGAGATACAACTCTACATCGATGTGACAAAGATTTGAGCTTGACAGACAGTGCAAGACCTGTTAAGTTAGAAATCATTTTTTTCACCCTGTCCAAGAGAGAAAGAGAGAGGCTAGTGGTTGGTGCACCAGCCCATATGTGGCAAAAGTACTCCATGCATGAGTAAATGGTGGAATTTACATTAAATACCTTCTCTCCATTATCTAGAGTAGTATTATTTTGGATTATTTGGATTACTCGAACTACTGATCTCATCTTGAATGTAATTCTCAGAACGTTTCGGCTGATGTAACCTCCGACTTTCTTTAGGTGCGGTCCTGGGTATGACCTTAAACGATATCCAGTGGTGAAGCTTCCATTTGGGAGCTGTGGAGAATGTGGAGTTGCCCCTTAGTTGCCATTGCTCCCAGGTCCACTCTGGCCCGGAGTGGTAGTACCTGTAAGGGCCTCATCTATGGGTCAAATAGAACCTACTGGCGCTACCAAATCAGGTTGTCTGAAGTTATTGACTTCCTAAAACAAAATGCACCAAACATTGATGTTTTATTGCTTTTCTTTCCTTTGCAAAACTCAATCATGTTCTGCAAAATCCCAAACCAAAAACAGCAATTTCCCTCCCTCTCCTCTTCTTCCCTCTCCCCTCTTCTCCCTTTCACTCAACCAAACACCATGAATAAATACTTAAACATATAAAGAACTTGAAACACAACAACCTTCGTCAAAATGATCGAATTCAGCATTAAATAACCCGAAAAGGGTCGATATGCCGTAAAACAAAAACAACCAAACCTAAAACCATGATTAAACATTTGAACATATAAAGAACTTGAAGCTTAAAACCTTCACCAAGATGACAACAATTCAAAATACCAAAGCTCTTAACTAATGACTATAAATGACCCACTGACTTAAGACTCAAACGAAGGATATTTCCTTCTGCATTCATGGCATGAAAATGACCCTTAGGGTTGATGTGCCATTAAGCAATATCTTACCTTTTTAGGTGCATCTTGTCGAACTCTGGAATCTTTATGAAAACTTGGCAATTTATTTGGAATTTCAAACTAAAATCTCACTGAACAATTACTTAAGACTTCTACCCGGTCATGGGTGACAGAACGAAAACAATCTACCCCTGTGGGTTCAATTCAAAATTCCATATGGATTACGGAGTTCAACAAGATGCACATGAAAACGGTCAGAAGTTACATCAGCCGTTGTGAGAATAATAATGATATTCAAGAAGAGAATAGTAGTCCGAATAATCCAAATAATACAAATCATCGATTCTCATCTAAAAAATGTTGTAACAGTATTTATTTTATCCCAATTTAGTTGTTCATAGTTTAGAGAACCCAAACAACAGGCAGTTAAGAAAATACTTGTAGTTAAGAAGTCAGTTTAGAATATAAGTATTTTAAAGTTTAAAAACTTGAAGTTAACTTTGGTGACTCGTAAGCTTGTGAACTAAAGGTACAAAAATACAGAAAATTTAAAACAATGAAATGACTGTTTAGGAATATTTTTACATTCTAATTTATGTCATTTTATAGAATTTTTTTAGACGTTTTGAATAAAGAAATCGCGTCTGATTACACTAAACTATGTATTTACTTGAATAAAATGTGACCATTTGGGTCATTTATTAAGCCGGTTTAGATTATCTGAATTAGGAAAAGCCAGTTCAATTTAAAAAAAAAAAAATTGAAGACAAAATCTAAAATTAGACTTTCTGTTTGTTATATCTCCTCTCTCTTTCTCTCTTCTCTCTCTTGCCATGGGTTAAATAGTATTAATACTGTGTTGATATTCCCTATTGTTTATAATGGACTATTCCAATGTTTAAATTGTGTCCTTACTTTATTACCTAAGATGCCTAATAAAGAGAGAGAGAGAGAAGGGGAGGTAGATATCGTATAGAATAAGAGTGTGCCTCAAACAACATACAGTGAGAGAGGTTGAAAGTGATAAGATGCGAATAAGAAATGGGTCATTTCGTTAAAATTAAAGTTTTTTTTAAAAACATAACTCAATCCCCAAACTGAAGAACATTTTATAATGTATTTTGTGTGATTAAAATATATAGGAAAAAATGTCTAAGGGATTAGCTCAGCTTTAGTATAATAATAGATACATGTATAAATATACAGATATGTATATATATATTTATTGCATGTATAAAAAAATATATTATTCATAAATATACTCGCCGTACCCATGACCCGTTGGGTCACAACCACTATCACTGTTGATTCCACTTTGATTTCATTCGAAATTCATAAACTGTGACATAGCTGTTAAGAGATTCTTCTCGTACAACTAAAAATAGATACGTCTTTTTTACTTCTATATTCTCATGGATGATATGAAAGAAAAATAATTCATTATTTTACAATCTAATTCACATACCTGTTTCTGGTGTGTACGAACAAACTGTAAATTAGATGTCAAAGTAAAGCAATTAAGAAGTAACACTGAAAAACAGAGTAAATCATTCGCAGATACAGTAAAAGCAGTGAAAGGGGAAAGAGAAATACATAGATAACAAAGGGATGGATGACTTGTTCAGTTAATTACAAATTACGGCTGATTAAAAGAATTAAGATGGATTTTTTTCGAGCTTATTCAATCTTATGTTTACTGTACTTTGGATGGTTACGATTTTAGTTTAAATGACCATGAAACAACTTTTAAGCCTTCTTTTTATAACGATTGAAAATGTCAAATAAATCCTCTCCATTTGAATGTACGCCATTGGTTGTGTTTGTATGAAATTATAAAAGTGTTGTTTTAAATCACAGATTGCTCTAATCGATAAAAGAATGAAAGATAAATAAAAGTCAGATAAATCAATTAATGATTGGAAATTAGAATCAAAATCTGTATATCATTGCCTAATCGAATAAAATGAGTGAAATCTGTTTTGTGATTTTGAAAAGAAATCTCGTGAAATATTCAAAGACTTGATGTGAACTTGATGAAATCAGTCGGTCCGTGTCTAGAGAAATGGTAATCGCATCTACAGAACAAACAAACGATTTCAGATTCTATGAAATGGTAAATACTCAGAAACCTTTTCTGATAAGGCATCTTTTAATGCATGTAAAAACAACGTTCCAAAGGCGTGACAGCGTTGGGTGAAGGGGGGATGTCTGGAAAGACAATGACGCCTTATGTTTTTACAATTTATTTTTATTTTGCCGACAAACATTGGATAATTACGGAAATTTAATTAGGTTAAGTGAATATGCATAAAATCAAACATTGTCCGCGTCTGTGCTTGGAAGTAAACAAGAAATAGAACACAAAATGAACGATAAAAAAGGTTAATTTATAAACGTGCAAAAAACATTGTCGCTTGTGTAGATGTTGATGCGTACAATATTCTTAAATATTGAATAAACGTGAGTTAATTTTGGTTAATACTAAGGAACCCTTTCAACTAATTCATCAGAAGAGTATCTTTAGGAGTTAAAAAAATTATCTCAGTTTAGTAAATTTTAAAGGTGTTTAAATATCGAATGAATGTGCATCCATTTTGGTAAATGTATCTCCTTACTAATATTCAACGAAAGAGTATGTTTAGAATTAAAAATAGCTCATGAAAAAAGTTAATTTTAGTAAAGTTGTCCCTAAAATCAGCTTTTTTCCAACTAACATTAAACAAAGACGTATCTTTATAGTTAAACAGTAACTAATAAAATTGTAATTTTAGTAACTTTCCCAAACCAAGAAAAGGCTTTGCTGTCCTTTTCGATCCTTAACAATATTTCAGAGTCTACAGATCATATCTATTGTGCCACGACCGAATCTAAAACCGCCTTGGTATTCTGGGATAATCGAGAGACCCACCCACTTAGTAAGCCGGTTAAGCAAGATCTGAAAAAGACCTTACTCACTGCTTTAAGAATTTCTATGCCTTGGTACGTCTCGGCCTTTTGGCTGGGATGAAAGTGTAGTATCTGTTCCGATGGATACTACACCCTATAGACCGGTACCGTCTTGGCCCTCGGGCCTTGATTCCGTCGATCTGTAGGTTTGTCCTGTGCAGTTCTAGGAGGTCCAGCCTCCCAGGCTTTGCCTCACCTCTTTGTGGTGGAGTAAGTTTATCGCTTACTGTCTGAGGCGCCCCTACCGGAGAATGCCGACGGGGCTGCCCAGGCATTTTTTTGTAGGCCATAGTGCTCACCTTCTCGGGCGCTGGCTTTTCAACTCCCACTTTCCCGACTTTGTGTCACATCTTACCGCTGTGGGAGGAAGATAAATACCTTCTATGCCTTGAAAATTGCCGGAGACCGACAATGCTCATTTTCCTTTTGATATACAGGTCAGAATCACATCAGTCCAGTCCTGAATTACATAGGCACTCATCTATACAGTAGATATCATAAGATGGACTTCTGCAGCAATCTTGTCACCTCCGTAGCAGAGAAACTTAGCAAGGATGGGATCAAGTTAAAGTACCTTCTTATATTCATTTCCCTAATTGTACTGAGGATCACCTAGATGGTCAGGTGATCCATTTTCAGGTGGACGGATTTATTGTTGGTAAAACTTTTTGTTTTCTTCCAGGAGCTTATTGATTTGGGAGTTGTTCTCATCGAACAAATTCCACATCTAAAAGCAAAAAATCTCAACGCTGGCTTTGTAGAACTCGGTTCTGAATTGATTCAACATGCCATCAAATAATCGATGAAGATCCCTGCATACATTTTGTCCGGCAGTACTTGTGTATTTTATCCCTTAAGAGCAAGGCTTATACATGATGTGGAGTTTCAGTTTATTATACACAAACTTGTGGTTTGAGCCACTTTTCACATCACATCTGTATAATTTCATTTGCAGGTGATTATGTAAACAACGATCTGACTCTGCTTTGACTGTGGGTAAATCTAAGATGGCTTATGGGCAGCTTTCTGATGTGAGAAAGTGTTGCAAATGACGAGATCAAATTCAGTACAGAGCTGGAAACGATGAACGCCGGCGATATTCATGCTCTTCACTCTATACTCAATCAACACTGTTCTGAGATGCTTGTAGAAGAGCAGGATAGTTCCCTCATCGCTTCTCAGAGTTTGACCATAAATCAAAATGAGTGATTAAGTGATTGAACCACAGTGGCATGGTCATATCACTAAAGCTATAGAGATGTTCGACTCTTTTTGTGTGAATGGCCAATTTTACTCTGCCTATTCGCTTTTCATGCTCTGACCTACTTTGCAGTGCTCATCTCAGTCAGTTGATCTTCATCGCTGAAATGGACTTATGCTAGTCCCACAACATCGATCTGAATGTATAGAAGGAACTGGCTTGGTATACAAGCCAGTTCCTGCGCAACAATACTAGTTCAGCATTCAGAAATTTTTAATTTTTACGAGTTATGTAAATACTGAAACAAATATACATAATATAATATTTGATAATGTATACATGTATACATATAATATTAAACATATATATATATATATAATAAATTATTTTTAATATTTTTACCAACGTACGACGTCGTTTTAAGCTTATGGCTCTCATCAGCACAGGGAAATAACAATCTCAGACGGTCATAGGGCGCAAACCCCGTTCACAGACACATCTTGAATCTGTAGGCGTTCATCTAGTCCTATTAGGCCACGAGAGATTGTCATGTAATAACGGAGAAATCAAGTGATGTTTACACTGAAAGCGACGAGTGTTGACGCCTAAACATTAGATAGCACTCAGCGACAGAGTCGGAGCATTGCACTGAAGCTTTTAGATGAATGTTTATTTTTAATCTTTCCGACAGTGCTCAACTTTAAATTTTGCTTGAAGGGGGCCTTATAATAATAATATTAAATTATTTTTAATATTTAAAAAAATATTTTTTACCTACGTACGACGTCGTTTCGAGCTTATGGCTCTAATGAGTGCAGGGAAATACCATTGTCAGACGGTAGTAGGGCTTGAACCCCCGTTCACAGATACATCTTGAATCTTATATATATATATATATATATATATATATATATATATATATATATATGATATACCAGGGATGATTCACTGTTCTTCGTTAATTATAGTAATATGAAAGATTTAAGATTAATGAAAGTTGGAAAAAATAAAGTCTTTACTCTTTCTTAAAGAAATTAGATCTCAAAATAACCAGACATAAATAATTAAAAAGGAAATCTTTTGGATGTAACATTAAATTAAGATGAAAATAATTTTAAACATTACCATAAACAAAACCATATTATATAGACAGTAACTCAAACCATCCACAGTCGTGTGAAAAACGTACTTATCCCAAACATCTCAACGAGAATATCAAGGCTATCCTCAACTGAGCAGATATTAAATAATAACAAACAACATTATAATAAAGTATTACTAAGTTCTGAATATAATAAGGAAATGAATTTTGTTAAGAGTGCACGGATGAGTAGTGTGGATGGAAAATTTGTAAATAAAACACCATACCAAGTTGTATCATATAATATGGCCATGGGAAATGCTAAATCAAAAATAAAAGTAAATTCGAATGATAATTTACATATGCGTAATGGGAAATCTAAACATGAGCAAAATCAAACAATAAATGATAGTAGTAATGAGAAGAAAAATAGACGACGTAATTCGACATGGTTCATCCACCATACAGTAAACATATTCTAAACAATATTTCTAGAGAATTCTACCAAATAATAGAAAAAACAAATCCAGAGATTGACTGGAGAAGATTATTAATAAAAACAATTTAAAATTATCATAGTCAACATCTAGCAACTTAGCTTCAACTATTATACCTTCCAATAATACTAAAATAAATCGGAAGATAAACATTGAAGTATCAAATAACTATTTAACCTTAATTAGGACCCCAATGTAATTGTAAACATGTTAATCAATGTTTATTAGTAGGAACTATTTTTACTTCAACATACTTTATAAATATAATGTTACAGTGGGAAATAAAACTAGAGAATACATAGCATCCACTAATTGTAACTTTAAATCAGCCCAAATATTACAACAGTACTTCATACATAGTCTGATAGTAGATTTATAGAGATAGAGAATAGTCTCAGGTGAGAAAGTGTTTTGAGCGATAGAGAGAACCGACTTCATGGGAAGCAGAAACAGCAATGGATCTATAAATGTTGTTGATGTGAGTTTTATCATTTTTTGTTTTTATTTCCTGATGTTTTGAACACGATTTTTTTTTACCCTTTTGGTTAATTAGACACATAGAAAAAATAGGATATTTAACTCTGTATGTTTGCTGTCTAAGTAATACTGAAAGGGTTCGTCAAGAAATGATCTTTTTAGAAATGGTTACTGGAATCTAACCTTCTATTATGTATTTATACATGCTCTGGAGTTTTAAAAAACCTAACATCTATTGAGCTTTATTCTGAAAGTCTGACTATTAATGATATATATATATATATATATATATATATATATATATATATATATGTGTGTGTGTATATTTAGGCAGCAAGTCATTATCTAAGCAAGCGTTGTTGAACATCACGGAACTTTCACGTTTATATATTTTCCTCGTGATGTTCTCAAACCGTCGAGTCATCTTTCTGGTTTCAGGTGGCAATCCGTATAGTACTTCGCCGATAGTTATTAATTCGGCCATTTTCTCGAGCGCTTTCGACTTTCGTAGTCGTCTTCAGGATTAGGGTTTTGTTTTGTTTTTTTTAAATTTAAATAAGAAAACTGGAGTTAGTGTTTTATAGTTATCGTTACGGGCGAATGAAAGAGAGAAGAGGGTGTGTGGTTGAGTTCATTTTATTCTATCGTTTGTGTGTTTGGTTTTATTGTTTACTTATTTATTTTGTTAGTTCTTATTTTTGCTATTATTTATTTATGTATTATTATTTATTCCTATTACTATTATTACTATTATTTATTTATTTATTTTGTTTTTACTTAATTTCCATTTAATTATGGAATACTTTTAATATGTTGGTACCTGTGTTGAAAGCTATTTTGTTAATGTTAGGCTGTTTAGTTTTAATGAATATTGCTTCTAGTATTTTAAGTCTGTTTGTGCAGTTATTTTTGTGTATTATTTTCGTGTTTGAGAACCTCACGAGGAAAATATACAAACGTGAAAGTTCCGTGATGTTCAACAACGCTTGCTTAGATATATATATATATCATGTATCCCAAGTTAGTTGGAAAAAAATGTTCGATCATAGATTCTACAAGAGCTAATTAAAATTATTTCTTTTTTTTAACCAGTCTGATTTTATCTTAAATCCAGGATGACCAGATCGATAAAATTCGGGTACCCTCAACAGACATCGTAATGTACAGTTTTTAAATAAAAGGATTTCTCTATATATGTATATATATGCGTGTGTGCATGACTATATATGCCCAATCTCTTCTTGGATTGAGCACTATAATAAAACGAAGTCGCCAGCTGTCATTAGAAATGATGCAAATCGTAAAAGCAAATAGAGCCCTCTTCGACTGCTGGTATTGTTTATATAAGCAGTAAGATTTGCTCTACCTCGCTTGTGCCAACAGTACGAGATAAAACCTCGGACTGTGGAGAAAATGGCCGGGTTTCAATCTCAGTCTGAAGCACTCGCATTTCTAACAACACTGAAAAGCTGTGATGCAGCGAAACGGTCTTGCTGTGGATGACTATAACACACGACCTTTTATATTGTATTTGTTTTTCCCAACAAGAATGATTGAATAAATACTCATCATTTTTAGTTCTTTCCTATTTCTGAGTTTCTTTATAACTTACTATTGAATTATATAAAAATGTTTGTCAGAATTATTTAAAATCATAATCCTAAACCAGAAATATTTTGTTGGTTTTTCATACACTTTTAAATAATTCTCTGTATGAATTCTTAACACATTCACGTATACAAATAGCGAGACATTTTTCTTTGCTTTAAAGCAAGACATTAAATTGCTTCTTTTTTTTTTTTAAATGAGGAGATATTTATCTAGTGAACCAAACACCATTTAATTTATGATTTCTTATACTCAATAAATATTCATGATTCGCTTTGAAGAAGCGGATAGACTTACTGAGTAAAGATTACCTTTGGGTTACGTCTGGTTATTTCTTTAATAAGACGTTTTTTATATTTCAACATTTTTTATATTTCAAGAGAGATCTTTTCTGTTTCAATATAAAGCTATTTTTATTAAATTTTTGTTTAAAGGTCACTTTGTAATTATTTTGTTTATATCATTCAACGTCAAAGTCTAGAGTTGTGCTTAGTGGCAGTTCGTCCCTCGGTCCTATTTGTTTTAATCGATATGTATAATTTATTTATTTATACTTTTGTACAATATGTGTTAGACTATAACCAGTAATACTCCCCTTTATAATAAAGAGCAATGTGTATTTATTTGTATATATATATATATATATATATATATATATATATATATATATATATATATATCCTTCCTGTCGCACAAACGTCTGCCTGATGAATAAAAGAAAGAAGAATGCAAATGTATTTCCATAAAGTTTTCCTTTCTGTCCTTTTTACTTCTATACCGATTTGTACGTTTTTTTTCTTTCATTTAAAAAAAAAAACTTTCCAGTTTTGGATGTTTTCTTTCTTATTACTTAATGTGAGCGACCATTTTTCGTTCAATTGCACTTCCGGTCTTTGATGGTTTTAACATTTTTTTAATGTCTAGCCACCTCTCAATAAACAAAAAAAGGAAAAATTTTAAAAAGCAAAGTAACGGTTGGTGTATTTTTTTAGGTCATCAGAAATGACTTGCGTTTTGTTTTTTCAACTCGCTATAGTTCTTGTCCTATCCCATTAAAATGAAAATGTATTATATTTTGGAATTTTTGAGATGACGGTTGATAATTTGTAGAATTTGGTATATTCGGACTACTGTTCTCATCTTGGGTGTTTTTATCACAACGTTTTGGCCGATGTAACCTCCGACCTTCTTCAGGTGTACCTTGGAACTCGGAAATCGGAACAGAATTTCGAACGGCACCCTTTATTAAATCCACGGGGATAGCATGCTCTCGTTCCATCTGCCATGACTAGGAAGAAGTCTTCAGTAATTTGCAATTCTTCATATTGCCCACACTGAGGATTGAACCTTCAACCTTCAGATGAGTGTCGCTTAGAACTGAATTTTACTTAGTACTATATCCTTGTGGACCGAGTTCAACAAGGTACACCTGAAGAAGGTTGGAGGTTACATTGGCCGAAACGTTGTAATAAAACACCCAAGATGAGAACAATAGTCTGAATATACCAAATTCTACAAAAATGTATTAGTAAGACTTACATTGGACAGCAAATAGCAAGTCAGGCTACCCCTCTCCTGTTGTCTGAAATAAATTCGGAAATAAATCCGCCACTCTAAATAAAAAGTGAACAGTAGATATTTTTTTGTTTAGGTCATCAGAAATGATAATTATATATGACGTAATTCTATGATTTTATATAAACACTGGCGAAGCATAATTTATTTTTCGTCATTTTTACGGAGGGTGTATAAACCTCATTTCTAGAAATTCACAGTAAATCAAAACTTAGTTAATATTTTTCTGTATTTTGAGTCATAAGGAATTTTCATAAGTATTTCACTTTATTGTATTAATGAGTCACAACTTATCAAGGCCAAAAGCCACTCAACGATAAGGGCTAATGAGATGGATGGATTGTCAGTTGAATAATGAAGAATATTATGAGAGGATTAAGAATGATGAATGGAATGAACAAAATTTGATTAGTTATAGGGACGTATTATGATAACTCAATGTTGACCTTAGATTTGAAGATGACCATGATATAGTTTGCAGGGAAGTAGTGCTATAGTAATTTGTTTCACAAATGGCAAGTTTTTGGAAACTCTTGAAATTTCATCTGATGTAAGACATATGGAAGAAGAAAGGAAAGTTCTTTGCAGTTGTGGTAAGAAGATGAGTTCTTGTCGTGAATGTCTTAGAGGAGGAACCAGAGATTGGAGTTTAGTCGAGAATCCTCCATGCTAATAATGATAGTAGCAACGTCTCTTCTGTGAGAAACCTGTAAAGAACAGAAGAGATCATCTCCGACTAGATTGCAAAGTCGATTTTGTACTCCGAGCGGCACCTCCCCAAATGTGGCAGCAATAGTCCATCTTAGGACGTATCTGATAAGTAAATGATTGCATCAGGAGTCAGATAGTTTCTGGCGGAGTAGAATGATCCAACCATTTTTCTACAAAACTTAGCAACAGATTAGATATGTCTTTCATTTTAGATTTGGAGTGAAAGTCAGTGCTAGGAGCTTATAAAAACAATGGACTTTCTCAAGGAGAGGGGCATTCCTTTATGATTTGTGGGCTGGTTTCTTCATTATGGTTGTTGTTATACCAACGTTTTGGACTGCAGCTTTCTTCAGATGACTCGAGTCAAACTCAGGAACCAACATAGAATTTTGAACTCAACACTTTATTGGAACCCAGAAACAAGACAATGACGATGTTGGTTAAATTGTGCAGCTTATCTTGAGGTTCTGAGTTCAATTCTGATCAAAGAGTGTACCAAGTCAACTGAAAGAATATCGTAAGGCCTGAAGAATGGAATGCGACAATATACCTCTCATGAGAGTTCCTCAGTTTGATACAAGAAAGACACCCGAAAAAGGCCGAAGGGCAAAACATCAGAAAAGTTGTAACAACAACCACCACCAAGATGATGGAACCAAAAATTCTAAATATTAATAAAATGTAACTAATTTGTTTATACCATTTATTTTTTTTTATATAAAACTCGAATAATTTAACTTTTTTTAAATGCTCATTCTTCTTTTCAAGGGCTCCACGTCTCTGGAACACATTACCGCAGGGTTGTTTCTCTGCAAATTAACTATTTACTTTTTTTACTAGTATTTTAATTTTTACTTTCCTTTGACATACTGGAATCCCAAGGCTCTTCATTCTAAATTAAGTGAAATTATGTTCTCCAGTATTTTTAAAGACTGCAAGTGTTTATCTTTAGTAATTATATTATAGATTGTAGTAATAATAATAGTAACAGTATAATTTTCATAACCTTGTAACATATGCGGCATTCCTAAGGTGTTTCATACCAAATGTGGTTCAATTCTAGCCAGTAGTATTGGAATCTATAAGCGTTTATTTCTTTTTTATGTTGTTGATAGTAGTAGTAGTAGTAGAAGTAGTAGTAGTAGTAGTAGTAGTAAGAGTATTAAAATATCACCCCTACTATGACACGTCTGACATCTCAAGGATATAATTGGTGAAATTCTGTCGAGTAATTTTGGAGCATATACGTGATAGATAAATATGCTCACTTATAATATACGTTATATACGGTATAATCATGTTGACACACCGGTTCCCATTAGATCACCGAAGTTAAGCAACGTTGAGCCTGGCCAGTACGAAATGGGTGACCATTTGGGAACACCAGGTACTGTATGTGACCTGGAGGAGATATGGGCACTACCAGGTTCTATCATGCCCACAAAAAAGTCAGGACAGATAGAGTATCTGCATGACTCCCCCAGAATCCTCGGACGTTATGAGAAAACAAAAAAATCAATATAGCTTATCTTCTAATATATAAAGTAGAGACGTTTTTTCCCCTGTACCTTCTCGGAGTATAGGAAAATAACTATATACAAAACAGGCTACTAAACTCACCGCTATACTATACTTATTCACTCGAGCGTGTTTTAGTAAAGTTGTTATTATTTTTTCCAACCTAACACTCAATATTACATTTGGCCCACCATCAACGTCTCTCCGAAAAACCAACTCCATATAGGTGGTAGCAAAGACTTTTCCCCCTAACAATTGTGTACTGTGACTACACTCATCGACACCGGGAAGTAATAACACAGTTTACTTTTCACAAAACAGTCCGTCCTTATTTATTATTTGCCTGGTATTAATTTACTACATAATATAAAACAATACGCAAACAAATAATGACCGCTCCCGTTGAATCCTATGATATTCCGCGTTTTATTTTCACATTTACATTCATTCCGGAATTAAGTGAATGACATTAACGAACACAGTTCCTGCAACATTTATTCTTCAAATATGGCGGCTACAATTTCTTTGTTAAATCGACGTCCTACTTAATTCAATAGCCACCAAGATACTGTTAGACCCCGACACATTTATATTTTCAAAATCATATACCTTTAACCCTTCTCAAATAAATGACCTAAAGCATGTCATTGTTGAACTTTATTTTTCGTCGCCAGAAGCTGCCAGTAAACAAGCTTAGCTTAAGTGGCCTATTTTTCCATGTATTTTTCAAGTTATAACTGTGGCGCAATGGTTAAGAAGGGAGGTTTCATTTTCGCCATTATCGCCAGTATCGGCGTTCGATCCCATTCTGCTTTCTTTTTCTTTTCTTTTTTTTTTACTTTAAAACATTCACCAACACGGTAGAGGGGAGGGGGGGGAAACAATAGGCGGTTTTTTTTATGCAATAGGTAGTACTTTCTCCCGCGCAACGCCGGGCGACGGGTTCCGCTAGTGTTTAATATAATAGACTTATGTCTTTTCTTTTAAACATTTTGGGGAAAAAGATATACATAATAAGGGTTAAAACTGAGTCTCCACTTAAAATTTATACATATGTAACTGATTGGAACTTCCAAAGTATTCAATCAACAGTAAAAATATATTCTTTCCAATGGAACTCAGTACAGGGAAGATTAGATTAATGCTTATGTATAAAGATATGTATTCAACATAAAAATTCAGACTAGTTCAAATAAGGGGTGCACTATTTGTTACATAGTCCCCGCTTGGGCCGCGGCAGCTCTCGTTTAAACAACTCGTCAGTTTTAAAACATAAATCATATAATTTGCATACCTTTAAATTTCTCACACCCTCAATCTTTCCTCGCCGCGTGGAGGGGTGCGACGTCTAGTGGTTGAATTCTTCTTTCTTTCTGCCGTGAACCACGCCACTGCAACACAAAGCTTCATGACCGACTCAATCGACAAACAATCTTTTAAACTTTCAATTCTTTTTATTACAGGCGTTAGTTATCTATCGGCTTGGAGATATTCACCAACGTCGAGAGAGAGAGAGAGAGAGAGAGAGAGAGAGAGAGAGCAAATTACTGCTTTCGTAATTACTCATCAATTAAGTCCTTAACCATTCGTGGAGGGGGAAAAGAGATCTTTCGCCTGTATTTTCTTAGGGAATCAATTCCCCTAATCATGTTGCAGACTACATCTTAAATCACGTCTCATAGACTCGCCTCCAAAACCCAGACTGGCAAAACTTTGCTTCCCATGCAGAAGCCTGTGACGTCACAGAGCCTCTATGCACTGGTGCACATTGACCCTTGATCTGAGGTCTCGTCAATGCGGTGATCCTGTCACATCTGTGAACTCCGACTGTGAGAACAGCCCTATTCTGCACTCGACTGCACGGGTCAACCTGCACTAAATCGCGCAAGTCAAATCAACGATTTCCAACAGATACGCCCACCTCAAGATGCGTCCGTTCCCACAGGGCCATTATCCAACATATTGTCTTAATAGAATCGACTATACTGAGTTCAAACCCAATCCACTCTATTTGAATCATTTACACACTACTTCCGCTAAGAGAAGATAGAATCATAATTGTCCATAACTATGGGTACAAGAGCAATTTTTGTTCAATTCATCACATACAATAAATCGTTTACAAAAAGCATTGTGTTTCGGAATTAAATAACCTCCAAAATTGTTGATCTGCTGTAAAACAACTGAAACAAAACGTTTTGAATGGGTACAAATATCAGCAATTTACACTTTTGAACTACCGTACATACTAATGTTATAAAGAACGTTTTAAGATCAATTCTATCATCATCATCATTATATTCGGTTTCACATGCTGGCATGTGTTGGACGGCTTTTAGAAATTAACTTCCAAACTAATCTATCTCTGGCCTGTTTTTATTTATTCCTCTTTCTCAAGTCAATCCTTATCACTTACTCCCATGTTCTCCTTGGCCTTGCTATGTCAACAGAACATGCTACCTCAACTGTTCTACATCTACTAACGCAATCACTCTCATACATTCTTTCAACATGTTCATACAATCGAAGTTTCCTGTTTTGCACACATCTTCCTATACTGCCCAGATTTGACCTTCGTCTGACGTCATCAAATCTAAACCTGTTTTTAAGGCTTCCATTCCACATCCATCATATCATTTCTCTTCATCCACGCGTGTCCTTAATTCTCACTGGCCAGATTTCACTTCCATACATCATCACACTGTGTACACATACCTGATAGACTCTTGGTCGAAAGTGGTAACGCTCTGCTGGTTAGTAATGGCAGAAGTTCCTTGAACTTATGCAGTCAATTCCTAACTCTTGCAATCAGACTAGCACTTGCTCCAAAGATATCACCAAGGTAACAAAACTTATGAACAACCCCAATAGCTTTGCCATCCAGAGATACTTTCTTCATTGTCTTACACTTCTTGCACACAAACTGTTTATCATCTCTCAGCCTACCTGTAATTCTATTGCACTTCTTGTGTACCCAATGCCTACAATTGCTACAAAAATATTAAGTTTCACCCGACTTCCTTTCCACAAACTGAGTATAGCAGGGGAACTTTCTTTTTTCCGGAGCTTTCCATCACTGCAACTATTGATCATCAGTTTGGTCTCGGTAACATTTACTCTCTGACCTTTACTTTCCATAGCATTCCTCCAAGTCTAACTTAACAAGTAAACTTTCTATTGTTTCACAGGCAAGTATTAACTCATCAGCATACAGCATCTCTTCTGAACAACCCGTGCAAAACTTCCTACACAATGCTTCTAAGTCAAATAAAAAGCAAGATAGAACCGTGATGTATCCCGACTTTAGCAGTAAAATTGTCAATTTAATATACTAACACGACTTTGAGTATTTCTGTACATGGTTTCAACAACCTTCATCAACCACTCGTTTGCCCCTAGTTTTCATAAAGTCCACCAGACAACATCGCTTGACACTCTATTAAAAGCTTTCTTCAAATCCACAAAAACAAAATACAGGTAGTTCTTCTTACCAAGAAACTTCTCTTGAATTTGTCTCAGGATAAATATCAGTAACTAAACATCAAGCAGGCTGCAGCTTATCCAATGAGATGAGTGTGTGGACACTAAAAACAAGGGGGTTTAAAAGGGCAAATGACCTCAATGGGAGCTAATGTTCATACACACTGATGGAGAGTAGAAAGTAGACATTAAGTTTAATTTCAGCAGCCTCATAATTCTCGCTTCATATCTATTTTGTCCTTTAGCCCTCACATTCCATGAGCGATGTTTCTGACAAAGGGGAAGAATTACTGTTTTCTGGGTCAGTTGTTGCTCGTATGAGAAGATTTTCAATACTCTCATAATATTCACCATCATTTAACTGTCAAGATATTCGTCTCATTAACCCTTATCCTTGAGTAGTTTTTTTTCTTTTGATTTGGAAGTCAAATTTTGAAAGCCGTCCAAAACATGCCAGCATCTAAAACATCGATGATGATGATGATGATGATGATGATAAGTGGTGACTAATAAATAAAATACAATATTTTTTTAAAATTACACAAAATATGTTTAGAAACGTCAAAGCTTACCTGGTTTCGTTTCAAAAACATATTTCGTTTAATAAACAACCTGTTGTGTTTGGGGTAAAAATTTTGTCTTAAACGATCGTTCATAAAACAATTATATAGAGCATTTGGTATCAGTCTGGTAAAAATTAATAATTTCCAACTTTCTTGAATTGAGATTAGAACTGAAGAAATGACAAAAACGAAAGTCGGAATCCAAAATGAGCAGAAGAAGAAAGCGTGGCAGTTCAGATCTAATCTCATCACGACGATTCAATTTATTTCAGTTTTGTCTTGTATTCTCTGCGGAGAGAAAACTGTCAGCTCAGTAGAAGATCATTTCATTTTTTTTCTATTTTCGACTGAAAAGACAGCTTGGATTTCTCTAGGTGATATTTATTCAGAATTGAGAACCTGCATATTCTTTGGCCGGTTAATGAACCCAAACTATAAATTAATAGCATTATGTCAATGTGGCGCAAGGTTTAAGCTGTAGACAAAGAACCTTACCAAGTGACCCTTCTCAGTTGGATAGATGAGCCCATCTTGATCCAGGATCAGGAAATGAATTTGTCAGAAATACCAATAAAGGTTGATCTTCAGATCACAACTTAAAATGAATGGAGGTGGTTTTCGAAACAAAAGACAAAATGGAACGCATGCATATTTGCTTTCTGTGGACTTGGCTTCCCTCGA
This sequence comes from Sepiola atlantica, assembly GCA_963556195.1. Taxonomy (NCBI): domain Eukaryota; kingdom Metazoa; phylum Mollusca; class Cephalopoda; order Sepiida; family Sepiolidae; genus Sepiola; species Sepiola atlantica. Next base: position 32,011,234 of record OY744537.1, read on the forward strand.
TATCCAACCCACTCCCACCTCTGAATTTGCAGCATTCCTCCCCTCTTCTTTTTTATTGACTTTTCGCTTCTTTTACCCTTTCTGCATCAACGGTTCACCAAGATTCTTTGGTTCAGCTGTTACTGACAAAATATTTTCGGAATGAGGAGAGGATGGGTTAGGGTTATTGGCTACTAAGAGTACTCTGCTTTCTATAAGACGTGTCCACAGCTGTCATACTTTAACTGGACATCGATCAATGGTCAGTGCAGTTGATCGGCGTCTGTAAAGAAGCATTTTCCTTGGTCGGTCACCCCTAACTATTCTGGTTACAAGTTGGGTGAGGGTGAGGATGAAGAAAGATTTTGTCAGCTCTTAGAATGGATTTGGCTGAAAGTTGAAAGGTGTGGGCGGGTTGGCAGTGGGGACTCTGCCTTACATTTCTAGGGTCAAAGTCACTTTTCACAGAGGTATCTAGAAATGTGCTCAGATGAAGGATAGTGGTTTGGTCGCTGTGTATTGAATGACCAGAACATCTGGATGAATATGGGCAGCTTGTGAATGGGCTTCTTTCACCTACAAGATATTTTAGGGTCAGAGGTTTCTCTATTGGGCGAGAAATTGCTGTCCAGTGTGATTTTAGATGTCTTCTGGGTCAGCCAAAGAGCCTTAACATGCATTCCAACACTTTAGTGCTACCGCCTTTGTTGCCAGAGGATTGAATACAATTTCACTAAAAACACGTGAATGTGTAAAATCGGTTCCTGATAATCAAGAATCGATGTTGTTGCTCTTCTACAGAAAAAGAAAATATGATTGAAGAAGAAGAAAAAGAAAATAGAATTAAAGAAGAAGAAAAAGAAAATAGGATTGAAGAAGGAAAAACTAGGATTGAAGAAGAAAAATAAAATAGCATTGAAGAAAAATAAAATACGATTGAAGAAAAAGAAAATAGGATTGAAGAAGAAGAAAAAGAAAATAGGATTGAAGAAGAAGAAAAAGAAAATAGGATTGAAGAAGAAGAAGAAAAATAAAATAGGATTGAAGAAGAAGGAAAAGAAAATAGGATTGAAGAAGAAAAAGAAAACAGGATTGAAGAAGAAAAAAAATAGGATTGAAGAAGAAGATAAATAAAATATGATTGAAGAAGAAAAAGAAAACAGGATTGAAGAAGAAGAAAAAGAAAACAGGATTGAAAGAAGGAAAAAATAAGATTGAAGAAGAAGAAAAAGAAAACAGGATTGAAGAAGAAAAAAATAAGATTGAAGAAAAAGAAAACAGGATTGAAAGAAGGAAAAAATAGGATTGAAAAAGAAGAAAAATAAAATAGGATTGAAGAAGAAAAAGAAAATAGGATTGAAGAATAGGAAATAAAAGAAAATAGGATTGAAGAATAGGAAATAAAAGAAAATAGGATTGAAGAAGTAAATTAAGGAATAAGATTAATGTCTTCTTATTCCTTAATGTAGAAGAAGAGATAGAAACTTAATAAAATAAGAATCATTAATGAAGAAAGAGAAAAAATATTTGCTAAAGAAATCTGAAGACGAAGAAGAAAATAAAGAAGTAGAATGAAGACGTATATGAGTAAAACTTAAAGAAGTCATAGAAAAAAAGGAAAATTTAAGAAAGAAAGCAAACAATAGAGAAAAATGTACAGAAAATTGATACGGGATAAGGAAGAAAATTACGAAACAACTGATGAATAAAGAAAATAAATATAGGAAGAATGAGAATATGATAAGTTGTTGATGAGAAAGTGAGGAAGAGGAGGAGGAATGATAAAGATAGAGAGTAACATGAGGAAGAAAAAAGAAAATGGACAGTAAAAAAGAGGATGAAGACGGTATTATTATTATTTATATATTAATACGATAGCGTGTGTGTTCGTGTGTCACACTTACATCAAAAGCTCTGCGCATGCGTGCCGCACCTAGATTTGGAAAAGCATTCAAGTCACCTAATTTTCGTAATATTTTCAAGTAGTTCCCTTTGTCGCAACGGTTAACGACCTAGGATTTTGACGTCGGTTTTTGATGTTGGCCTGACTGTTTTATAGTTCGATCTCAACCAAGCTCTAAGATTTTCTTTTCTACATCGAAGGGGTGGATAGGGAGGGGATGACCGGGAAGACACATATTAATACGATAGCTTGTGTGTTATTTTGTGTCACGCTTACATCAAAAGCAACGAACTTCCGAATCTGTGTATGCCACTCATGAATTGGAGCCAAATTTAATTTAATCTAAAGCATTTACAAAGCAAGAGTGAAAATTTGTCCTCAGAATAATTTTACTCATGACCAGAGAAGCGGAACTACCTTCACTAGAAATATTATATATAAAGAAGTTTTGTAAATTGTTTCATGGATTGTTAATTTTTAAAAATAAGTATACAAGTCAAATTTTATCATATTTTATTCAAACATGTATAGGTTAGGAACAAGATAATTAGTATTAAAAACAACATTTCGTGTAATTTACATGGGTCCCGCTAGTTATTATTATTATTTACTCATTAGTTTTAAAACGAGCCATTATCAGTGATCACTCACTGGTAAAAACAGGTGGTGTTTCCTGAAGTTTGAATAACAGCAATCTCCCCAGGTTTTCAGTACTTTGCACATCATATTGCGTTCTCACAACAGCTGTTTACCATTGATTTCTGGCTGATAACAGTGGTTGACTTTCTCTGGAATTTGAGTGATAATAGGCTTCTGTAGGGTTCCATTACTATCTGTGCCATTCCAATGTAGGTTCGGATGGTGTTCTCCCTCCTCGGTCTTTGCATATTCCTTAGCCCTTTATGATCAGTTTGTGTGGCACCAGCCGATATTGGTGCCACCATGATTCATTTATCTACCCTGGCAGTTTCAGTTCCTTTGGATTCAGGTAATGTTCGTTCTATAATTTCGTGGTTGTGAGTATGCAGCATTATTCTGTTTCAACTTACCTGTGGTTGTTCGATGTTACCTTTCACACTTGAGGATTTTTTTTAATATTTCAGCTGTTTACATCATTGCTGTGTCAATCCTCCATTTACTTCCAATTTCTCCTAGTCTTTTTCCAAGTTTTTTCGGAGCTGTTCCTAGTAATCGACAAGTGTTGTATTACTGTCATTTTCTTCATGTTCTATATTCCTTTCAGTTCTCTGGCAAGTTCCATAGATTTGCTTAGTTTTTCTGCTTCCTTAGTCTTGAACCTGTGATCTATTGGGATGGAAAAATCAACTATTTTAGCAGGTTTGTCTTGTCGTCTATTATCATGCTCGGTTGTCTTGCTTGAATGAGTTTGTCAGTTTATTGAAAAGACAGACTAGCAACATCACGTCTGTGAGAGAGAGAGGTTGCAGAGAAGAAGAAAGGGTGAGGCTAATCAAATTACAGATACATTTCTGCACCTTATCAAGAACCCTCAAATGAGACAGAGATTCACCAACCCAAATATGACAACAGTACTCTATACATGGTCAGAAAAGGAGACTTCGGTGGTATGGCCGCGTTAAAAGAATGGATGAGAGTTCTTAGTTTAGTAGATGTAGGAGAATTGTGGTAGGAGGGTCAATCCACAAGGGAAGGTTAAGGAAAACATTAGCGGAAGTGATAAGAATGGACTTGAGAGAAAGAGAGATAAATAAAAACCTGGACAGAGATAGGTTAGTTTGGAAGTCAATTTCTAAAAGCTATCCAAAGCATGCCAGCATGTAAAACGGATGTTAAAACGAATATGATGATTAAAGTTAGCAGATATTACATGTTGTTCATTCAATTCAAATGGTCTCTTTGCGTAGGTTTGCTTCTGTAGTAGAATTCTATCACTAGTCGATTTTCCATTATGATCCATTTTGTCGTGTGGGTTATCTTTGATTCATTGTCTTGGTCATTTTTACTTAACTGAATTTGCAATATGTCTACGGATTCCTCATGTTTTTTATCAAGAGAGCACCAGCCGATGAGTCCTCACATCTTTTATTTTGTTTTGTATCATTATCATTGTTCGGTTAATGTATGTGGCAATACCAGGCCCAGGCTTAATTTTCCATTTTTTTTTAATTATTATTATTATTTACTTACTAGGATTTCTCACATGAGTCATCAGCGATCGTTCATCGACAAAATCATGAGGTGCTTTCTACAGTCCGAGTGATAAAAAAACTATTTCCAGATTTCCAGTACTTTCTGGAATTTGAATTACAATAAGCTTCCTAATGATTTCAGTATTTTCCATGTCCTTTCAGTAGAGTTCTAGATTTTGCTCTCCTTCCTCCGTGTTTCAATCCTCCTAGACCCTTCAGAACCATTTTTAGTGGCACCAACATGCTGGTAACACCACTTGTGTGCGTGTGTGTGGATGTGTGTGTAGGTCAGATTATGTAATTTTTATTATATACGCTGGTAGTTTCAGTGTTTGGTTCCTTGATTCCATGTAATGTCCATTCTGTGTTTTCAATTGTATTTACAGTGTTATTCTATTTTGTTTATTATGGAAGTTGCTCCAAACAAGGCATGAAGCCACTTAATGAAGCTAATCCCTATAATAAAAAGAGAGAGAAAGGTAGAATCACTTCAAGACAAACTAAGCCTGAAAGAAATCCCACTACCAGCGTTCAATCCACTGGACTCCAAACAGGCTAGCCATAAAGTAAGCCCTTCAAGAGCCAAATAGGGAAGGAAATGTTACAAAGCTGACTGACAAAAAAGGTTACCTTTAAACTGGTTAAGTGGCTGACCAGAAACTGATGTCTTTATCCTTACACCATCATCATTTATTTTTTTTAGTATACCTTTAGCATATATATAACAATAATGAATATTTAAAAGGAACTTATCTGAACACCCGCTGCAGTTTCACAGTAAATCCGATCGTCAGTATACACCTGAATGCTAGCTCAAACTAGCCAGAATTTGAAGTTGAACGTAAAATCTCAAAAACGCTTACTTTTCAAAATTATTTCACATGAAACATAATCTTCATTTACAGCTTATGAATATTGTTAAACTGTATTCTCTCCTTTTTTGTTTCCTTTATTCATTTTTTAGTATACCTTATACATACATATATATACATATATATATATATATAACAATAATACATATTTAAAAGAAAGTTATTTCAACATCCAACTGCAGCTTCACAGTAAATCTGATTGTCAGAAGTGTACTTCTATCTTACCAGTTTATTTCAGTTTTATTTGTGCTCTGTCAGTATTATCTGATTATATTAGTTGGTTTCTGCACTCATTGATTTTTCTTAGTATTTCTGCTGTTTTTATCAGTGCTTTGCTTTTATGGTGTCTTCCATCCTGTAGATTAAAATTTCTTCTAGTCTTTTTTCCGGCCTTTCGGAACCGTTCCTAGTATTCCTCCTATTATTAGTATTACAGCGATTTACTTCATGTTCCATATTCCTTTACCCTAACACTAGCAGTGTATTTCCATGTCTTATAGGAGTTTATGCTTTTCAATTTCCAATACTGGCTCTTTGTAACATTTCTCTGGATCTTCAAACTGCATTCATTTGCATAGTTTTTAGTGGACTACCTTTCCAATCCAGCCATGTCTTTTTTTTGTATTCCATTTGGGTTACTTTTTTGCATTCACTTATGATGTGGTTTACCGTTTTATCTCTTTGTCCACAGAGTCTACATTCACTGTTTTCGTCTATCTTGGCTTTTATATAGTTTGCTTTGATCGCATTATTTAATATGGTTGTCATTATTGTTGTTGTTGTTATTATTATTATTATTATTATTATTATTATTATTATTATTATTATTTACTTACTACGAGTGTTCACACAAGTCATTATTAGTAATTGTTCCATGGAGTCTGAGTGACAAGTCTCTCCAGATTTCGAACACTCTCTTCCTCTTTTGATAACTGTTGCAAAAGTCTGGTTGGTGCTTGCCCTCTTCGAGCTTTCCATCCTCCTTTATCCATCATGACTATTTTATGTGGTATCAGCCACGGCTGGTGCCACCACATGTGTGTGCACTTTGAAGGGGTCAATTTATGGGGTGCCTGGCAGTTTCAGTTCCCTTGGGCTCGTATGATTTTTTTTTACTCTTTGTTTTATTCCTTTTTTAACTTACAAGTAGATGGTTAGCGTTTAGAGCTTATATGGTTGGTTTCCGTATTCAAGGATTTTTCTTAAGATTTCGGCTGTTTTCACCGTTGCCATATGTTGTATGGTCTTAATTCTCCCTTTGATTCCAATTTGTCCTAGTCTTTTTTCAAATGTTTTTCGTGACTGTTCCTAGTGCTCCTACAGTTATTGGTATTATAGTGATTTTCTTCATGTTCCATATTCATTTCAATTCTCTGAGAAGTTCCATGTATTTGCTTTGTTTTTTCTGCTTCCTTAGTCTTCACACTATGAACTTCTGGGACAGCAAAATCTATGATTTGGCAGATTTTTTTTCCTTCTTATTGACTATTATTATTTTTATTATTATTATTATTATTATTATTATTATTTACTCACTAGGAGTTTTCACACTAGTTATCATCAGTGATTGCTCACTTGTGGTGTTCCCTGGAGTCTGAGTGACAACAAGTCTCCCCAGATTTCCAGTACTTTCCAACTCTTTCGATTACCATTGCAAATGATTTAGCATTATCGCAACAGTCACTTAGCATTGATTTCTCACTGACAACCACCATTGATCTTCTCTGGAATTTGGGTGGCAATAACCCTTCCCAAAGTCCAGTACTCTCTGCATGCTTCCAGTGAAGGTCTGATCGGTGCTCTCTCTTCTTAGGTCAAAAAGGATGGAAAGACTATCACGACCATTTTGTATGGTATCAGCTACCATATGCGTGTGCGTACTTTTTTGTGGGTGTGGGGATTAATTGATGGTATTTCTAGCAGTTTCAGATTCCTTGTGTTCATGTGGTGTGTTTTCTATTCCAAATTACATGTGACTGGCTAAGCATTCATAGTTTATGTCAATTTGTTTCTGCATTCGAGTATTTTCCTTCAAATTCCGTCTGTTTTCATCATATCTGTGTGTTGTATGGTTTCAATCTTCCTTTCATTCCAATTTCTCCTAGTCATTGTTTTTAATGTGTTTAGGGACTGTTCCCAATGCTCCTACAATTATTGGTATTATAGTAATTTCTTAATATTCCATATTCCTAGCAAGATCTATATATTTATTTAGTTTTTCTGCCTACTCAGTTTTCACCCTGTGAACTGCAGATTATTTTCTGTACTGTTGACTATCATAATGTCTAGTCTTGTTGAGATGTGTTTGTCTGTTTGTACCGACATGTCCAAAGAAAATTTTGTGATTTTCATTTTTCAATACTGTCTCTCTGTCTGTACAATTCGTCTGCATGTTCAAATTGCAGATATTTGCATAGTTCCCAGTGGACTGCTTTTTCCATGCACTCATGTTTGTTATTGTATTCGTTTTGGGCTAATTTCCTGCATTCATTTATGTTGTTTACAGTTTCGTCTCTTTGTGATCAGAGTCTATATTTACTGTTTTCTTGGGTTTTGTCTATCTTAGCTTTGATATAGTTTGTTCTGTGCGGCTGTCAATAGCAATTCCGTTTCTCTGTTCAATTAATCTTTTCGTAGTCATGTCCTGGCGTTTTCGTGTGTCTCTTCTCTTTTTATTATTATTAATATGTACTCACTAGTTCTCACACAGGTCATCATCAGTGATAGCTCACTGATAATAACCGGTGGGGTTCCCTGGAGTATGAGTGACAAGTCACTCCTGATTTCTAGTCTTCTTCACCTCTTTCGATAAACATTACAAATGACTTAATGTGATTGCAACAGCCGCTTACCATTAATTTCTTTCTGGCAACGATCATTGCTCTTCTCTGGAATTTGGATGGAATTAAGTGTCCACAAGGTTCCAGTACTCTACACACTCTTCCAGTGGAGGTCTGGTTAGTGCTCTCCCTCCTTAGTCTTTCCATCTTCTTTGACACTTTACGATCGTTTTGTGTGGTATCAGCCGAAGCTGATGCCATTTTTTTTTTGGTGGAGGAGGGGGACAGTTTATAAGATTTATTGCAGTTTCAGTTCCTTCGGGTTCACATGGTATTCTTTGCGTGTTTCTGTTTATTTCTGTTGCATCTTTCATGTGGCTGATTAGTGTTCATAGTTTATGTCGATTAGTTTCCGTATTCAATGATTTTCTCTAAACTGTTTTCATCATTACCGCCAATTGTATAGTCTCAGTCATCTATTTGGTTCCAATTGTTCCTAGTCTCTTTTCTAGTTTTTTCGGGACTGTTCCTAGTCTCTTTTCTAGTTTTTTCGGGACTGTTCCTAGTCTCTTTTCTAGTTTTTTCGGGACTGTTCCTAGTCTCTTTTCTTGTTTTTTCGGGACTGTTCCTAGTCTCTTTTCTAGTTTTTTCGGGACTGTTCCTAGTCTCTTTTCTAGTTTTTTCGGGACTGTTCCTAGTCTCTTTTCTAGTTTTTTCGGGACTGTTCCTAGTCTCTTTTCTAGTTTTTTCGGGACTGTTCCTAGTCTCTTTTCTAGTTTTTTCGGGACTGTTCCTAGTCTCTTTTCTAGTTGTTTCGGGACTGTTCCTAGTCTCTTTTCTAGTTGTTTCGGGACTGTTCCTAGTGCTCGTACGATCATTAGTATTACATTGACTTTTTTATGTTTCATATTCCTTTCAGTTCTCTGGCAAGTTCACTAAATTTGCTTCGTTTTTCCATTTCCTTGATCTTTACCCTGTGGTCTGCTGGGACGGCAAAATCTACAATTTTTTTTCCTTGTTAACTATGACGCCTAGTCTCCTTGCTTCAATGAGTTTATCTGTTTGTACCTCTATGTCCCAGACTATTTTGTGACATTCGCTTTCCAGTACTCTCTCCAGATGTTTTCTGCATCATTTGTCTGCATGTTTAAAAGTCAGTCGTTTGCATAGTTCCCAGTGTACTGCTTTCCCCATGCAGGCGTGTTTGTTCTTGTATTCTTTTGGGGCTAGTTTCCTGCATTCACTTTTGTGATTTACCGTTTCGTCTCTTTGTTCATAGCGTCTACATTTTCTGTTTTCCTGGGTTTGATCTATGTTTTCTTTAATGTAGTTCTAATCGCATTGTAAAAAGAACTAACTATTGGTACTACCAGATTAGGCTGTCTGAAGACACCGACTTCCTGACCAAAAATTAATGTATAGTTTTTTTCCTTTCCCGTTGCATAACTCAATCATCTTCTGTAAAGCCAAAAAACAAAACGAACATATTTCCTCTACAAAACAACAACAAAAACACTATTAATAAATACTTAAACATATAAAAAAAAACTTGTATAAAAATTGTTGATATGCTGTAAAACAACAAAAAAAAACAAACAAACACCATAAATAAATACTTGAACATATAAAGAGCTTGAAGCATAAACACATTTGCCAAAAGGACCGGATTCGGTATTAAATAACCCAAAAAGGGTTGATATGCCATAAAACAAAATTAAAGCTAAAATAGATCAAGCCTAGAAAAACAGTAAATGTAATTATTATTATTATTATTATTATTATTATTATTATTATTATTATTATTATTATTATTATTATTATTATTTCAGTTCTGCTTCTTGCTGATTCCCCATTCCTTTGCTGGTATTTATCATATTGTCTTAACTTCCACTGGGAAGGGAAATATTACATTGCTATTCTGTGTTCATTTGCTGTGAAAAATAAAGACAGCATGATGTATCCCATCAGTACAAATAGAGAAAGAGTCATGTATTTCATTCTTTATTAATATGTTATGCTTCATAACAAAATATGCTATGCAATAAATAATGCATACCGACGTGTAATACATACAAGTATTTATTTATTCTAAGCATATCTCACTCATATATATATACATTATATATATGTGTGCTTTTATTTGCACCTTTTTATTACTCTTTATGTATTTTCAGCAATAAATATTTTATTTGTATATCTTCTTATATGTAGAGTGGAAGCAAATGTTTTATTTTGTTTAGCAGAATAGTTTTAATAACAGAAGTTTTTGTCAGTCATATTGGCCAAATATTGGTCCGCCTTTTAAAAAACAGAAATGTTATCTTCAATTGCTTTCATTGATTTTAATATTTAATCCTGATCGGTAATTTTTGTCATACATAACAGTATGTAGAGGATATTTTCTCTCTTATTAACATGTAACTCTACTCTCCTAACTGACACCAGGACAAAAAGTAATAAGACATATTTTGTTTACATCAGTTCTTTTATATTTGAGCATTTTCATTGGCTATTTCAAATATGTTTGTCCAATCGGTGCTTTTCTTTACAATTACAGATTTTGAACGTTACTTGACTTATACATTTGAATTGTTACATCGAATTCGATAAAGATTTATTCTTTTCCAGATTTTTAAGTATTTTTTTTAAGAATACGTATTGATGTCTGCGATAAAAATGCTAACTCTAAAAGACAGTCATTGCTTTTAATTTTACAGGTAATATTTTCTTTGGACAAAGAAAAAATACCGTTGCTTTAAAATATTTCACCCACGGAATTTGTTCAGTTATTTTGCAAAATAAAAATGACAGTAAGGAATCTTTTTCCTTTGATAAAAAAAATCCCACTTAAAAGTTCTGATTTACAAGTTTAAACTTAACTGTTTTACCTCGAAAATTTCAAACTTCGGAATTTTATTTTTTCATCAGATATTTAACATCATCATTCATGTTATAAGTATTATTTATGGTTACAATTTTCTGTTGATAAGCTTATTGCATGTTTGCTGCGCTAAAGGTTTTCATTAAAAATCTAATTAGTTCCAACCAATTTCAGTGGAAACGTCGGGTGTGCTTGGCCCCGAGACTGTTAATTTTTTTCAGGACATTGGACGGAGGATTTCAACGTCTGCTCACGAGCCCCGTGAGTCAGCCTGGTTGCTCCAACGCATCTCCCTGGCTATCGTTCGTGGCAACGTTATGTCAGTAACGATGGCGTCACTTCCGTTCTAATCGACATCTGTTGACTCTCTCTTTCTTTCTCTCCCCCTCTCTATCTACCTATGTCTATATCTGTCTCTTTGCTTCTCTTTCTCTCACATTATTGTTTAAAAAATAATGTGTTGTGTATCTATTATCTAATTAAATGTTCGCCTCAGCTTTTTTGTTATAATTCAACTTAATTATTTAGTCTTCTCGCATAGAAACTGTTGTTGGAAGAAGCAGTGGCAGTGAATATTGTAATTACGTATCGACTTTTGATTGGATAATAACTCGCATCAGCTGTTACTTTCAGTCAATCAGAGAAGCGAAAATATTAAGTGCCGAAAATTATCGCACACTATAGAACCCCCAAAACAGTGTTTTTCTTTCTCTTTGTTTCCATATTTTTCGCCCCCAATCCGACGCATGTAGGTACGTCCTTACAAGCTAATTTCTTCCCCTGACCAACGCAGCTAGACAGACGCAACAGGAGACTTTTGCGATTACTAAACACCACCAGAATAGACACACTGCTAACCGAACACTCACATACAGATTAGTACATTCTCTCATAAAAAATAGGTACGCTAATACACACACACATCTTTATATACCTATCTTATTTACATATACGTAAACGCACATGGCGCTAGCCGAAATGAACACACATTCTATCACTAATAAAACAGGCACGCTAATAAATAGGAAACTACGAGTTAACTAGATTTCAAAATACTGTTCCATCATTTGTCTTTAAGCTAATAGGTCCCACACTGTCTGCCAAGCTCCATCTCCTGTCTCATCGCTGCAATGTTGCATCCCTGTGCTTGTTTTACAAGTACTTCCACAGAATGTGCTCCGATGAACTTACTGCACTAGCACCCTCTCAATGTAAATACTCTCAACCAACCCGGCAATCAACAAGATCCCACCCCCTCACTGGTTAGGGTACCCAGGATGCCGGAAAACATTCTACTGGTATAGCTTATTTCTTCAAACCGCTTGCCTTTTGGAATGCCTTTAACTGCTCTCTGTTTCCCCGCCTGAACCAACATGCAGAAATTTAAATGTAATGTGCACAAACATCTTGCTGCACAACTCCCTACTTAGGATGCTATCTAATTCAGAGTAGGCCTTAGATTGCAGTCGCAATGTTCCTTGTTTGAGGTGAATAATAAAAATAAATAAAAGTCATTGTTCATTTGTACACATAAATACGAAATGAAATTCATTTTTATAAAACATATTGATGTCTGCAAATAAAATGCTAACTCTGAAAGTCAGCCATTGCTCTGCAGTGATGCTTCTTTTGGACCAGGTAAATAATAATACCATCGCCTCCAATCAGTTCATCTTGTGGAATTTGTTCAGTTATTTTACAAAACAAACCTCATAAGTTCTCTTTCTTTTAAAAAAGATAGTTAAAGTTTAAACTAGTGTACAACAAAAAAAAAGGGGAATAGACTTAGATTTGCGTTATATCTTCATTCATCAGATATCATTGATACGTATAACATTAATAAATTAAAATATCATGGATATTCTAATTTATTTATGTTATACGTAATTCTATTTTTATACAACATGATTAAAATATATTAATTACAAAACCGATTTCACTATAAATACTTTACAAAATAGGAACTAACTCTATGATCCACATCTAATTCTAATTTATTTTCTAAGCAGAGTCTGGATAACATTTATCAAGTCATTGCCTTGCATGAACAGTATTTTTTCCCATCAGAAAGCAATGCTTTATGAACATGTGGAATTCAGATATTTCCATTGTTTTGAAAATTTGCAACAGTAGCTTCACTCAAATAACTGTAATTTGTAAAGTAATAATCAGATTGGGCTCAAATGTTGACATGTGCGATTTGAAGGTTAGTAATTTATAAAAGTCATATAGATTTATTTTTATTAGTGGCACCATCTACATGTCAAGCCTCGAAATTACTGTGTGATGTTACTTTTTCTAACCCCATTTCACTATAGATAATTTATGTGACTGAAATAGGAATTAACTTTACTTGTACTACCCGAAATCGATTGTTGCAATTGTCCTTATTTTCTAAGCAATATGCAGAATCAAAAATAAACTAAACTGATTTGGTTAATACAATTATAAGACAACTTCGTATGCGTGTATTTTCTTCGCAACTACGTGACTTACACATACAATTAATCATTTTTTTTTGTAATCATAAATGCAGTAAAGTCGTAATCATATATTCGGTTTAACACCCATTTTACATGCTGGCATGGGCATGTGTTGGACGGCTTTTAGAAATTTTTGAAATTGACTTCTAAACTAACCTATCTCTGCCAAGGTCTTTATTAATCCATCTTTCTTTCAAGTCCATCCTTATCCTGGTGCTACCAGATCAGACTGTCTGAAGATATCGTCTTCCTGACCCAAAATGCACCAAACATTGATGTTTTATTGTTTTTTATTCTCGTTACAACACACAATCATTTTCTGCAAAGGCAAAACCAAAAAAACAACAATTTCCTTCTCCCCTTCTCCCTTTCACTCCTCCCTTCCCCTTTCACTCCTCCCTTCCCGACTCCCCATTTCACGTCTCCTTTTCCCCTTTCACCACTCTTCACTCCTCCCTTCCTCAAAACTTTTACCAAATGACCGGATTCAGCATAAAATCACCTGAAAAGGGTTGATATGCCGTAAAACAAAACAACTAAACAAAACCATCTTTATAACTTCCTACCTGTTTTCGTTGACTGTATCCCGTGAGCTGACCCTGCCGCTTCAACTGTTCTACATCTATAAACCCAAGAACATAAAATAAAATGTAGTGATTAATAAAAAGTTCAGTATTTTATGAGATTTCTGATTTAAAAAAAATTTTTTTTTAACATAGTTCACCCCAAACAAGGTAAGCCGCCATTGTAGACGTAAGGGACTGATATGAGGTATTGTCTTTTTTCTTATGGTAATCGCTCCAGACTAGGCATGAAGCCACTTGATGTAAGGAGTTAAAAGAAAAATTGTACTTCAAGGTCAAAAACTAGCCAACGATAAGTGTTAAATGGATAGATTCCGACCTAGAAAACAGCAATTCTTCGCTTTTCATTTTTCCCCACTCCATTATTTAAATGTTTTGAGCTATTATCTTCATTTTGGTTGCTCATATGTCCACAATGTTTGTCGTACTAGACGTCCGTTAATTCGAAGGAAACCGGTCAATCTCCCGTGTGTTTTTATTTTTTCCTGTGTTTAATTTGTTTTTCCTTTTTGTCTTTTATTACATTTTATCTGTACAGCATTTCATTTTATGATCTTGTGTATTTTATTTTCATATATTAAGTGAACTCTGAGGCACTAAACTTACTAGGAATTTCGAACAGAGATTCTATGCATAACAGTAAGTTTCATAGGATATATATATATATATATATATATATAATGGAAATAATAATACAACATAATGGAAAAGGAAAACTCAAAAATTGTTTATATATTAATCAACAGATACTCCACCCCATACTAGTGTTGTCTTGGCCTTCGGGTCTTAATTTACGCCGGTCAATGGGTCTGTCCTGTGCAGTTCTAGGAGGTTCACCTTCCCAGGCTTCGCCTCCCCTCTTTGGGAAGGAGTAAGTTTATTGCTTACTGCCTGAGGCGCCCCTATCGGGGAATGCCGACGGGGCTGCCCAGGCAATTTTTAAACCCCACTTTCCTGACCCAACCTTGGGTCACATCTTACTTGTGGGAGTAAGATAAAAACTGGCCTTGTGCCTAACTCCTGGAGAGGAGGTAAATCAATACTCGTCATTGGTACTGAAAGGAGTAATCCTTATTTAACTAATTTTTTAACTGTGGGCTAATATACAATAACATGACTCCCGGCGTTGCCCGGGGGCATGGACAACAAAATAAGAGTTAAAAAGTGTGTAACATCTTTATTTTTAAACTTCTGTCTTTCTCTACTTCTCTCTATCACCCCTCTCTATACCCGCTTCTCCCTCTCCCTTTCCCCTTGCAGCCTTCCTCTATCACCCGTCGTCTCTCCCCCTCCCTCTCTCTCTCTTTCTATATATTAATATATATATATATATATATATATATATATATCACAAGCACCATTTTACACCGAAGGTCGATGGAAAAAAATCGCTCTAAATGCTAACAACCCCCTGACTAATTTTGTTCTTATTGACCTCCAAAAGAATGAATATTACAATGAAAATGTGTCCATATTCTGTCTGAGGAAATGCTGAAAAAGAATCTATCAGCTTTGTGGATGTGTATTGTGTAGTTTGGACTTGTAGGAGGACACAACACACACAGGCAACAGATCTTTATATAATATGTTAGAAAATCCCCAGGCGAACAATCTCATATGAATTACATCTGGACTGTTAGTGATCAAAACAGGTTTTTGGTGCCGAGACGAGGATTAATTTACAGCACTGATTATTAAAAACTCCTACATCTTGTTATAAATAACTAAAAAACCAAATATGCAATTATTGCTTCCTTTCATAAAATAGGTATAATTTCAATTTTGTTTAAGTGGTTCCATCAAACAGAGTAGCTTTTATAGCATGTGTCACTATCAGTGGTGCGCGCGGAAATACTTCCATATCGCTGTGACCGGAAGAGATACGCACAGAAGCGTTTTGTCTTCTACTTCAGGGGGGGACGAGACAAGAAGACATTCATTAAATACTTGATTTGTTGGAATAAATATGGACCCCCCCCCAAAGTTTTTTTTTTTTTTAATTTACTTCATTAATTTCTATAATAAAGAGTCTGTATCTACATGAGAGTAGGGATTACATACCATTCTGCGATAAATTAATATTCAAGACTAACTAGTCCGACAATGTATCATATGATGGTCAGTATATATAAATGTGTAACTATTACCATCAATATATTAATATTTCTTATTATTCCATGATCTTAAGGATATTACTTTTCATCCCGAAGCTGCCCCCCCCATCCTTAAATTCCCACCTTTCCTCACCGTGGTAGGTAAGGTGTTAGCATTATAGTCAGAACTGTGGCAGCTAGAAAACCGGTTACTGGTAGGGTAACCCATCGAGACAAGTTTGGCACTCCTCGACCTAACATTCACAGGTAACATGAATTCAAACAAATACCTAGAAGACATTGCCAGGATGCTGCAAAGAAAGCGGGCTCCCTCTACCGTGCTAGAAAACTTCTCATACCTGACAGTATCCTGTATCTCTACAAAGCCACCATCTACACATCCATAGAGTATTGTTGTCACATCTGTGCTGGTGCACCATCCACTTGTCTCCCCCTCTTAGACAACGTCCAAAAAAGAGTATCTAATCTAGTAGGTATCTCACTATTTACTACGTTCGAGCCCCTCTCCCATCGCCGCAATGTTGCATCCTTGTGCTTGTTTTACAAGTACTTAAATGAAATGTGCTCTGACGAACTTGCTGCTCTGGTACACCCTCGACTAAAATGCACTCGATCAATGGTAGACAGGTTTGGCGCCAAATGGTACTAGGGCCGCAACCGGGTTAACAGGGTTATGATGAAACTCTAAGAGAAGTCAACATTAGGATTCGTCGTCTCTGCCTCTGCAACAAACAAGGAGGTGTCAGGCACAGAACCACAGATCTATAAAGCGAGGATAGCAATGCTTCTTCTACGCATGTGCAACCACCATTTCTTTGTGCGTTCTGGGCCAAACCTTCCCCGACTTCGTATGTAACCACTGCCTTTAGTGTCATGGATAAAAACCTGCGATCTTGCAGTTATAACGAGCTACTGCCAACGAGGAGGACTTCATGCAGACCAGGCAGCATAAACAACAACAGCATCAGCAGCTCTCCATCCATATGTGGGAACCTACATACATGCAGCTAGAAAGAGGTGTAGATGGCTAGGGAGGAGGTGAATCACACTGCAAAAGCGATACTTACAGATGGGGGAGGAAGCAAATCAGAGTAATTCACACATGCTGATATGTACGCGAGTAAGAAAATATAATTCTTTAATATTAATTAAAATAAATAAAATTATATAGTAAGTAGATGGAATGATAAAATTAAAACAATTTTTCTGTAAGCAACCGTGGAATTTCCACAGGTACCATTGGTTCTGTTGAATGAATTAAGCTTATTTTGATGTGTGAAATAAGGAAAGTGTCAAGATGTTAAGTGACAAAAAATAGGACTTTTCTTGGCGTTTTCATTGTTGTTTGTAGAGTTTATAAATCCCACAAGAGAATCGGATAAAGTAAACCTTTCAAATTGGCTAATGGCAATGGCATCAACTTTTAATTTACATCATAAAATATTCATGAATTGTTTACATTCTAAAAAAAAAAACCCTTGTTAAAAACAATAAGCATTTTAACATGTCATCTCATCCTCCACTCTCTCTCTCTCTCTCTCTCTCTCTCTCTCTCTCTCTCTCTCTCTCTCTTATATATGTATATATAAGAGTAGAAAGTTGACTTTGGGTTTACTTTCGGCAGCCTCATAATTCTCGCTTCCCTTATTATTTCCTTTAGTCCTCACATTCCATGAGCGATGTTTCTGATAAAGGAGGAAGAATTGCTGTTTTCTTGGTCAGAATCTACCCATCTAACACTTGGCTTGTTTTTGACCTTGAAGTAGTATTTTTTTTGCTCCTTACATCAAGTTGCTTCATACCTTATCTGGGGCGATTTCCATAAAAATAGATATATGCGTGTATATATATATATATAATCAACATTTTTTAAATAAATATTTATTATTTGCTACAGACATCGATGTTTCATGCTTCTGCAATATTTAGTGCAGGAGATGTTAATTCTTTCCGGTCAGAGGGCACGAACCGGACTTCAACGTCACAACTGACTCGTAGTCCTGTATTCTACCCCTCAACCACCACCAATAAGACCGGAAATAAATAGAAATTTAATTCTATATACGCATATATATATATATATATATATATATATATATATAAATGAAGAAGAATGGAAAGGAATTAGAGAAAGCAAAAGCCAAATCAAATTCAATTCAAAAGTTCAAAGCAAGGTATATTCCGCAAAAAGGCAATTTATTCAAGTTAAATTTTCCTTAAGCCAGGCTTTTCAAAGATCAAAATCTTATCATCAGAGGAAGTCGCTGGGTTTTACCTTTCCTAAAAGTTCGCTTTTAGTACACCTCTTTATATATATATATATATATATATATTTATAAGTAAATATTAAATTATTACTACCTACAGATGCCAGCGTTTCAAAATTATTGCTCTCATCAGTGTAGGAAGTGATAATTTCAAACGGTCGGAGGGCACGAACCCAGTTCACAGAGTAAGCCTAGACTCTGCAAGCTATCGCTCTATCCCCACAGCCACCGGGAATTATCACGTTATTAAAAGGAAATTAAGTTCTATTTACACCTAGAGAAAACGGGCAGCAGACAACAGACTATCGAGAGGGTTCAAGGAACGTTTTCGGAACCTTGCTTTAAAGCTAAGTGAAAGTCTATTTTGAACATCTCAGAGAGTGCTCAACTTTAATTTCTTAAAGGGACTTCATGACAATATTTATAAGTAAATATTAAATTATTTTTACCTACAGACGCCTACGTATATAATGTATTAATCCAAGTTAAGTTTTCATCTATAGGGTAAAAATCCAGAGAACTCTTACTGTGTTTATGTAACAGTTCTCAATAATGAATAGGCATAACTATTTTTATTGATTTATACAAACATTTTTTGGCTACACATTTGCAAAACATGTTTCGGTCAGTTATAGAGCAGCTGAACGTCCTCAAGGTCAGCATCTTTTCTTGAGAGTTTTATTTGATGGAATAGAACAAGATTTTTTTTCTAAAAGGAACACGTGATCAACTCATCACCTAAAAATATCATTAACCGTTAAGTTTTTATTTGTTCATTACTGTAGTTATTTATTCTTGTTTTATTTTTTGTTTTATTATTTTTATAGATTAGGCTGTCTGAAGTTATTGACTTCCTGGCTCAAAATGCACCAAACATTGATGTTTTATTGTTTTTTCTTTTTCTTTGCAAAACTCAATCATGTTCTGCAAAATCCAAAACCAAAAACAATAATGTTCAATTATCAGTATCGTAAATAAAAATAAAATAAAAATAAAAATAAGAATATTAATAAATAAAATGATATAATTATAAGTGCGATTTATCTCTACCACTACTAGTGAGGTTCCTGGCTCAGTGGTAGAACGTCGGACGTCAGTCACTTGGTCTTGGTTTTGAACCTCGTTAGCGTTAGACATGTTGATGAGTTGTAGACAACGAAATACGTGTCTGTGGATATATATATATATATATATATATATATATATATATATATATGAATAAAAATGGGGATAAAATGATCAATCGTAATGAAAAATGAAAAAGGAGAGCCAAAAACTATATTATTTATGTATTCATCAACGTTTCGTCTTTATTGAAAGACTTCCTCAGGATGAAGAAACAATGTAGAAAAATCATACAGATATTAATTTTGATTTTCCAGAAATTGTCCAAGCATAAAATGAAAATCATGATTTTGGTTTGTCCGTTTTCAGCAGTAGTCTGTCTCTTTCATATATATATATATATATATATATATGGATAACGAAATGGTGGTTTCCACTTCGCATAATGCAATACTCTTTCATGAAAATAATTGAGTCCTCTTTGTTACAAATATCGTAAAATTTTTGAATAAATGAATTCATTTAAAAACAATATAATTTCTTCCAGTCATAGTAGTGGGTGTGTTAGCTCAGAAGGTAAGACGTTGAACATCATTTTGTCACGGTTGTTACTGACTTGGTGTTTAGGTTTCAAATTCTGGGGCTGATGCGCTCGCAATGTCTAGCCATACTGATGAGTCGTGAAACGACGAAACAGTTTTCTGTGAATGTCATTCTTGTTTTTAACTTTTATTTGTTTGCACATTTTTAAACTTAAGGTAGACAACTCCTATTATATTCTTCAATTTAAAATGAGTCATACCTCTTGTTGATTTTGATTTTTAGATTATTATCTAAAAATGTTTGATATTAGCATACGCCTTGGCTGCACTAAATCATTACAAAAAATAAATTGTAGTGCGTTATTATATTGCCAATAACGCAGTACAAGAATAACTAATTAAATTTAATTAATTGGCTAGTCAAAAGCAAAGTATAATTTGTCATCTTAAATGCTACTTGGGTCTAACTTTGAAACACTGACAAAATAGCTTGAGATGTATATCTCTCTATATAACACTCAATGTTTGTGTATGTGTCCTATAGAAAAAAGGTTCAAATCTATATAAAATCTAAAAGTGTATTCTTATGTAAAATTAACCGAAGAAGATAATAGAAATATTCCCGAATCTCTAAATGAAACCCTTAGGGTGCTATGGGGTAGATTTCGCCGAGGGAAGGGTCGATATTTTCAGTCATTTTTCATCCAATTTCAATGTAATTATGTAATAATGTAAAAATGGCGAGTCATTACTTCCGGAAACAATCTTTTAATTTATTTAACGTTTCTTAACGTCATTTGTCTTCGAATGGAAGGAGTGAGAAACTCGGAAAGGGTGGTTTTAGTTATGCTCTGGAGGCATCTTTCATTTTATTTGGCTGGTTTCAACTTTCACACAGATTTAATATCTATATAATAATATGCTAAGCCATTTAAAGTTCGTACGTACGTTATCACCTTTCACACATATTCAATATCTATATAATAATACGCTAAGGTATTTCATGTTTGTACGTACGTTATAACCTTTCACACACATTTAAAATCTATCTAATAATACGCTAAGACATCTCGTGTTTGTACGTACGTTATCACCTTTCACATAATTTAATATTTATATAATATAATAATAGTAAGGCTGCCTGTGGGGGTTAGTCTATTGTAAAACTAGGGTTTCGCAATCACCAACCCTGTTTACTCTGATATATCATCTCATAATATAATGGCCACTTCTCTGTGATTGTGTGTGTTTGCCTGCCTGCCTGTCATTTGAAACGAATATCTTCTTTTAGAAATGGAAAATATTGCATTAATACGAAATAATAAATTCCCAACAAATAAAGAGGACGCCATGACCGGAACTTGAAACCTTGAGATCTTCAATCTAAAAGTGTATTATGTAAAATTAACTGATAAAGATAATGGAAATCTTCCTGAATCTGTAAATGCACCATTAATGCGGCTTTGGGGCAGATTCGTTAAGGGGTCGAGTTTTTCAGTCATTTTTCATCAAATCTTAATGTAATTATGTAATAATTTGAAAATGCTGAGTCACTACTTCAGGAAAAAAATGTTTAATTTCATTTAACGTTTTCTTAACGTCATGTGTTATCAACTGATGGAGGGTAAGAAACTCGGAAAGGGTGGTTTCAGTAGTGCTCTGGAGGCATCCTTAATTTAAATTGGCTGTTTCGGTAGCGCTCTGGAGGCCTCTAAAAACCGGGAGCAATGAATGTAAATGGCAGGTAGTAATCCAAAAATGCTCAACATCCTAGATAGAGCAGGTGTGCTTAAACGTAGCGTTGCCCGGGGACAACAAATTCTGTCTTTTGTTAATTCGGCATTGCCCGAAAGACATAATAGTAATAATTCAGTATTCTATTTGGTAAGTGCTATAAGTCAATCCAAAGTGCTCAATATCATAGAGCAGGTGTGTTTAGTTGGCGTTGACCATGTGTCATCAATACCATAGATAGAGCAATCCTACATAGAGCAGGTGTTTTTAAATGCCACGTTGCCTGGGAGAAAGATTTTCACTGTATTTTGTGATACTAGTGTATACCAGAAAAGGTGCTCTGTGTTGCTCAGGAGCAATGATACAGTAGTACATTTTCGATGTGGTACATGCTTGATGGGGAAGGAGAAGACAAGAAACTCAGTGTTGCCTGAGAATACACTAAAATAAATATAGGTTTCATTATATTATTAAAGGGAAGATAAGAAACTCGATGTTGCTCGGGAATAAATTTTTTAAAAAATATAGATTTCATTATTTTCTAGTAAAGTGGGTGGGGAAGAAACTCAATGTTGCCCGGGAGCAATAACTTAAACACTGAAAGCTCAGGTGAATGACTAACATTATTATTATTTTCAATACATTAAAACAAGAGAGAGATATGGGCTCAGCGTAGGTGGGAGAGGGATATAAAAAAAGGGGGGAGGCAGAAGAGGAGATAGATAGGGAGAGGAACTGCAATAGGTAGCGATATAAGTTTTCATATAAAGATGTTACACACAATGTTAACCTCTTCTATTTTGTATTTTAATTGCCTTGGGCAACGTTTGGTACCCATGCTAGTATATATATATATATATATATATATATATATATATATATATAAAGTTACGTTTGTTTATATATTTGTAGTTACAGTATTCAGGCCTAAAATAACCGATAATTCTGAAGTACAGGTGCTAGGCTTAAAGGGGTCCACACGTAGGCTATATTTAGGTTAAGTAAATTTAATGCAAAGAGGTAAAAAGAGGGTGAAAGTCCTTCAAAAGATTCAGATTCCTTCGATTTTTGTGAAATTTTGACAATTAATAAATATTCCCCAAATTTCGTTTTTTGGGGAGCATTTTAAATGGTTGTAGGGAGCATAACATGAGCACAACCTCCCAATTAAAAATTCCAATATTTCAGATTTGCATTAAATTTAATCCATAGTCATTAAACACAAATTAAGCAAGCTGTAAATTTGGGACATTTTCGAGAATCAGAATCATGTGATGAATTTTGATCAAAATTGGAATAAGAATTCTAAACATAAGGTTTCTTAGCATTATATCTTGATTTTTCATTTTCAGAAGAGGTCATAAAGTGGTGCAAAACTATTCTTTCCGGGTAATTCATTTTAATGGGTAATTTTCTAATATATATATATATATATATATATATATATATATATAATAGAATTTTACAGACTTAACCACTTTAAATAAACAGTTTCTAACAGCAGTTGGTTGATAACATCGACATGCCAGTGTCTCAGATTTTGTACATGTCTGTATAAATAAAAATAATCATATATATATATATATATATATATATATATGTGTGTGTCAGGTTGTATATGAAAAGAAATCAATAAAGTGCTCGATCATATAAGAGAGCTAATATAATTCATTTAAATACTATATGTTACATATTTCAGAAATGTACCGCGGTTTCATCTAAAAGGGTAGATTTAGACATCTTTAGCACAGAGATTTGCTAAAGATGTCTAAATCTACCGTTTTGGATGAAACCGCGGAACATTTCTGAAATATGTAACATATAGTATTTAAATAAATTATATATATATATATATATATATATATATATATATATAAATGCATTTTTGATTTAGTCTCTGTACTGTGTTAATAGATTGATAGATAGCATTGGATTTTTTACAAGATGGACATATAATGACCTCATATATCTCAGAGATATGAAAAATAAAATAAATATTTAAAATTATTGTTGTTTAAAAAATATTACTATTTTATATTTGCTGCAGTTAAGGAATGAATATCATTTTTATATTTGAATGTTTTTCGTTTTTTGAAAACTTGTTTTTCAGCACATTGGCAATTTTCTGTGATCAGCCAATTTTCTCACCAATTATAACCCTCTGCGGTTGAATAGAAATACTGCCTTTCATTTCAACCTCATCAATGCGTTTCTTTATGGCATCCCCGCCGCCAAACTAGCTCCTTATTTCATTATTATATAATTAGCCACTCTATATTACTCGTCTTTTATCACTGGATTCTAAATTGACTTTGGTGACTCAAATGGAGGCAGACATGTTGGTCCCATGTTGCTCTTGCGACTTATTGAACCCGCAGACAAGAAATTCAGTGTCGCAGCAAAGACTTTAACTTTTTGTAAGCTTGGAAAAAAGAAAAAGTTTCAATTCATTGCAATTTTATAGTTTATTCATATTATAATTTATTAATTTCTATCTGAGTTACTTGCTTATTCCATGCTGCTTTATTGTATCTTAATAAAGATAAAATACTTGTCAACAATACACTCTCACACTCACACACACACACACACATATATATAAAAAAAAAAATATATATAGTATAGATTTTTATTTATACATACATTATTGGCTACATATGTGCATACATGTTTCTGTTGTACTCTTCACAGAGAGTCAACCTCTTCAGACCAAAAAAAAACGAGGAATGTTTGTATAAATTTATACTAAAGAACAGATCTACTTGTTATTGAGCACTTTTTATAAACACTGGAGTTTCAAAAGATTAACTTCTACAGAAACTAATATCAGGTTGGAAAGAAAGTAATGTCGTATTTTTCCAATACATTTATTACACATGAAACATTCACATTAGGGCATTTTTAATCTTTACAATAATTCCCTTCATTTTCTATGACTTCTGTCCAACGATCAACTAGCTTCTTGATGCCTTCTTCAAAAAATTCTGATTTTTTAGAGAAAAACAAATTTAGATCATTTTTGAGTTAGTCGTCATTTTCATAAATTTTATTGTTTAAGTGCTGCTGCAACGACCGGAAAAGATGGTTATCGGATGGAGCAATGTCAGGTGAATAAGGCGGATGAGGCAAAACTTATCAATTGAAACTCATGACCTTTTCCTGAGTGAGTTTTGATGTGTGAGGTTTCGCGTTATCATGCTGAAGCATTACACCCTTTTTATTGAGTAATGCTGGTCGTTTTTTTGATAGAGCAATTCTTAGATCATTCAGCTGCGAACAATATTTTACTGCTGTGATTGTTTGATTAGGCACTAGTAACTCATAATGAATCATGTCCTACCATAAAGAGAGCAGAACCTTCTTTGGGTGTAGTCCTTGTTTTAGAACATGCTGTAGACTTTGGTTTCGGTCTAACCATTGTCTTTTGCATTGGGTATTCTTGTAAAGAACCCATTTTTCATCTCTAGTCACAATTCTTTGCAAAAATGTTTCTCGAGGATTCCTGGAAAGCAAAGATGTGCAAACAGTCAACCTTTGATTTCGTTGAGCGTCGGTCAAATCGTGGGGAACCCAGAGTCCAAGTTTTAAAACTTTTTCTAACTCGTGAAGGCATGAAATAACTGTTATGTGGGTTTTATTGAATTGTTGAGCTAATTCTTTGCTGGTTATTATTGGCTTGTCCTCCACAGCGTCTTTAATGTCGTATTTATCAATTGATTTTGGTCTTCCCGAACGTCGCCGATCTGACAGGTTGAAGTCTCCAGAACAAATTTTCGCAAACCACCGTTGACATTTTCGATCATTCAGAACATTTATCCCATAGACAGTTCCAATATTCCTTGTAGCTTCTGCAGCTGAGTTTCCTTTTTTGAATTCATAGAGCATGCAATGTCTCAGATGTTCCTCACTGATATCCATTTTGTGACGGCTGAGACCGTTAAACTTAATATTTTCCAACAAATTACTATATCTGAAAGGCAAAGCGAGATATTAAGACACCAGTTCACCAAAAATCATGAACAGTGTACAACTTAGGAGGCTGCAAAGTGATGAAGTAAAAATACGACATTACTTTCTTTCCAACCTGATATAATACATGTACTATATATATATATATATATATATATATATATATATATATATATATATATATATATTAGTATTTCATGTATCCACATAAAATTTTATAAGGAGATATAATTTTTTATGTATCAATTTTCAGTATTTACTTCAACAGTGCTCAATACGTAAGTAGAGCTAGGTAGTAAGCTATGAAATATATTTATGGCAATTAAGCTACACAGAGGCTCCCACATTTTATCCCCGGGGGGAATCTTCAGGCTAAAATGCATTTTAGCCTACTATATATATATATATATATATATATATATATATATATATATTAAAAGCGAAAGGTTAAATAATACAAAATCTATTTATTAACGAACTAGAGCTATATGAATCTTTCAGGATATATTAAATACTGCACATAGAAATAAACGCAATGGTTAACAGGATATGCTAATAATTATAATATGCTAACCAGAGCTATCATATTATAATTCGGTAAATTATAACATTTACTACATAATTAATCAAACTTTTAAATATTATAATTAAACTCTAGAAAAATAACACTTTGCGATGTTTATCCATAGTGAGCAGAAGTCTAAAACATGTAGTATCAATGCCGGCATGCGTCAAGGATCCATTCTGGAACCAACCTTCTTCCTGATCTTCATAAATGATCTTGCACATCGTGTTCTGAGATTATTCGTTGAGATTTATGCAGACGACACAACTATATATATGGCAACACTTCAAAGAGCATTGATGATCAAGATCTCTCTGAATCTTATGAATCTCCCATGATATATTAAATACGACATATACAAATTATTTCAATGGTCAACAAGTTTCATATTATAATTTAGTAGATTATAAAGTTTATGATATAATTTATTAAAATATAAATATTATAATTAAGCTCAAAAAATCAATACTTAACAATGTTTATTCATATGTACCTGCGTTTCAAAAATGCATTTTATTAACAAATTAGATCTTATAGATCCACAGTATATATCAAAAACCGCAGATGAAAATAAGCGCAATGGTTATGAGCTTTTATATTATAATTTAGTACATTATAAAATTTAGGACATGATTAAAATTTTAAATATTATAATGAGACGCAAAGATCAACACTTAATGATATAATTTATTAAAATATAAATATTATAATCAAGCTCCAAAAATCAATACTTAACAATGTTTATCCATATGTACTCACGTTTCAAAAACTCATTTTATTATCACTATTAAATCAGAGTAAAGTTTGAAAACTTTTATGATTTCCCTCATCAGCATATAGACTTCACCAATTACAATTCAGATGATTTCCAGTTGATATATATGCAATAAGTCAGAGAACTAAACCATGTCCGGATAGAGGAGCCAAATAAAACATTTTTTAATAATGAGGATAGGCAAAACAGATGAAATTCACAAACATATTTCAGGGTAAAAAGATAAGCGATTATATTTAAATCAGTTTATAATTGATTTTTTAAATTAGTTTTTATTATAAACACTTTTAAAAAAAATATATATTTTGAAAAACTATCGGATGGTTATAACTTAAATACAGCTGTAAAGAAAAGATGTTAGCCCAAAGAGGTCTGGCTATATGGCTATATATGACTCTGACCGGCATATGTTTGCAAATATGTTGCCAAATAATATTTGTATAAATGAAGATTTTATGCCTAATAAACAGCTCTAATATTGTGTACTTTTATATAAGCACAGTACGGATTCTCTTAAATCTTACCCTGCGGATGTAAACTTACTTGGATATATATATATATATATATATATATATATAGTGAATGCTTTTATTCAAACAAGTACAAGGTCTGCTACACTGGCATGTCGATGTTATCGATCTACAGCTCTACCCTGTGGATTTTTACCCTACCTGGATTACTATATATATATATATATATATATAGGGTGGGCAAAAATAAGGGTCCTATTTTTTAAAATTCATAACTTTTTTATTTATTGATTTAAAAAAAATTTTTTTTTAGAATAAGTAAAGGACCCCTTCCGAAGCAAGCATGAGCCGTATTAGCCCTAAGGAACGTACCCTCATTTAGAAAACATTATTTTTGCTTAAAAAACTCAAAACAGTGTAAAAAACAATACTTTAGTTTTTGTAAGTTTTAAGAAGTGTTTTTCGGCTAAAATTTGTTTTGTTTATTTCAAAAAATCTCGGACGGGTCAGTCTACACACACATAAAGTTTGGTGAGTTTAACTTTTATTTTGTGGAAGTTATTCAAATTCAAGTTATTCAAATTTAAAGATAGGACCCTTATTTTGGCCCACCCTGTATATAAATTCAATTCCAAAGTCCCTGCAAAAAGCAATCCAAAGACATAATTTACATCAGTTTCTTCAATTCTTTATCTCCACACTTCAGTGGAGGTTTATCCTTATTTACATTTTCGTCTTACATACAAAACCATCAGTTTTTCCATATTTATCTATTTGTACACCTACACGTTTTTCTTGACGGATAGAACCAAAATTACAGTTAGAAAGTCTATCCGTCATCAGGGAATGATAGAAATATATGGTGTAGTGGTAGCAACAACCCACACAGTCCAAAGGCAGAAGAAAAAAAACACAGAAGAAAAAAAACGATGAGAGGACTCCAAAACCTTGGAGACACGAAAGGCAAGAGTTGATAAAATTGTGAGAATTTAGGAGGGCATGGAATAGACTCACATGAAGAAAAGGACAGAAAAGAAGTTTAAAAAGTTACAAAAATGTAAAAATTATAAACTAAAAATGAAAAAATAAATAAAACAATATTAACGAATGGAGAGATGACATAGGAAATAATTTTGCATAGTCTAGGCAGGTGAAAACTCTGGAGTTGTTTCCCTTTGAACACTCATTGTTGTCGTTTGGTTTAGAATCGATAATTAAAAGAGATAGACATTCTACTGTGTTAATTAGATAAAATATTTTTTTAAAAATGTTAACTTTTAATTTTTTAACTTTTAAATTTTTTTACTTTTTGTCTATTTTATTTTACTTTATTTCTGGTTTCTTTCCTTTGAGGGAAAGTAATAAGACTTTATCTAACAGCATTGTTGATGTCCGTTTTGGTACGGACGTATAGTTTTAATAGGGGCTGGCTCTAATGATTGGCCGTGTGCAGCTTGTTGCATCATAAACCTCTTGAGACCTACAACGGTGAGGTGTGGTAAATATAGCTAACTTGCTAAGTTTGCAATTTGGTAACCGTGTCTCGTGTCGGCTTGATGAATCACCAACGAGTGGCTTCAATTATGGCAGAAAAATTTTGCACCACTTTTACGAAGATTAAAATAAAGATTTAACGATACTGAACCTTATGGCTAGAATCCTTATTCCAATTTTGATCAAAATCTATTACATGATTTTGATTCTAGAAAATGTCTAAAATGCAAGGCTTAAGCGTATGGCGTCTTAATAATAAATCGAAATTTAGGGCATCTTCTTTTAGTAGTGTCTAATGACTATGGATCAAATTCAATGCCAATCTTATATATGTCATCTGGAAGGGTGTGCCCATATTATGCTCCCTAAAATCCCTTTAAAATACTCCTAAGAAACATAAATTTGGAGAATATGTATTAATTTATCGTTAAATATCTGTTGTTTAAATCTCACAAAAAACGGCGATACATGAATTTTCATAAAGGGTTTGTGCACTCTTTTTACTCTCTTTGCATAAAACTTAATTAAACCTTATATAGCCCACAATACGATCCCTAACGCCTACAGATGTTTCAAAATGCATAATGATCGGTTAATTAGTTTAAAAGTGAATCCTATAATATAGATATATGAACGTAAACACACACTGAACTTTCATATATATATATATATATATACAGGGTGGGCCAAAATAAGGGTCCTATCTTTAAATTTGAATAACTTGAATTTGAATAACTTCCACAAAATAAAAGTTAAACTCACCAAACTTTATGTGTGTGTAGACTGACCCTTCCGAGATTTTTTGAAATAAACTAAACAAATTTTAGCCGAAAAACACTTCTTAAAACTTACAAAAACTAAAGTATTGTTTTTTACACTGTTTTGAGTTTTTTAAGCAAAAATAATGTTTTCTAAATGAGGGTACGTTCCTTAGGGCTAATACGGCTCATGCTTGCTTCGGAAGGGGTCCTTTACTTATTCTAAAAAAAAAAATTTTTTAAATCAATAAATAAAAAAGTTATGAATTTTTAAAAATAGGACCCTTATTTTTGCCCACCCTGTATATATATATAATTATATATATAGTGGACTGTTGATTAATACTATAATTATATTTTCTTTCTTCTATCTCCTTTTCTGAACATATCATTTTTTGAAAAGGCCAATCTTAAGAAATATCCATGGGCTGTTGTACAAGTCAATTAATTCAAAAAATTCAAAATGGCATTAATGGCATTTTTGAATAAAGGCCATGTCTGATCACTGTATCATTTGCAATAGTCGTACAATTCTTTTTTTTGTAAAATGTCATCTGCTATCAATAGCTATTTTTTGTTTCCCATGTGAGTCTGTACGTGTTCCTCTGCAGGTGTGTGTATGCGTGTCTTCAATCTCCTCGTGCTGCAACATATTTGGCATTGCTATGAAAATGTCTGCTTAAGTTCAATTCATAATAGCTGTTACAAGACATCGACTAAGCTGAGTCATTATTACTATGGCTTCATGAACAACTGATCTTTCATGGCTCAAGTATTCATAACTTTAACACTCATTTCAACAAGAGGTCATTGAAGAGATTCACAGTCTTACCAACTTGAACTTGTTAATTTTCCCTTATATTATGGTTTATTCAATAGCAAACAAAAGCCTCTTGTGGAGAAGACCGCAAGGAAACATTCAATGTTATGAATATTCTCAGTCTATTTAATTATTTGGGATGAACTAGTGGTGCGATGCAAGTGGTTTGTACGTGTTCACATAAACCAGTGATGAACACTAGGACGTACCCGTATCCTGTAGGATTTACAAGATGTTTCCCCAATAGTACTTAACTATAGATACTTATTACGAAATTGATAACATCTTTGAGGCACGCATAAAAATGTATTTCAGTGAAATATTTTTGAAAATCAACACATGGTGCAATTTAAATCAAAATATCATTTCTTTAATTTTCTTCTTTTTTTTTTTTTTTTTGCAAGCTTTCGTTGTAAAATAACTTTGTCAGGCGAGACTGTCTTCAAGATTTTTTTCCTTTTTTTCTTGTTTATTTTGATGGTATTAACCCCGAGGGGTCTAATCACGGTAGAGGCAGAAGAGCACGTCAAGTTCTAAAAGACGTTAGGATAAGTTTCCAGGAATTTGTATGGAATTTCGAACCGAAACCTTTATTTAATCCATGGGGGTAGATTGTTCTCGTTCCATCATGAAGTATTAATTAATTTATGTTATATTTTTAGTATCGCCCGTACTGAGGGTTGAAACTTTAGCCTCTGTCACGTAGAACTGATTATTACTTTATCCCTTTTTTATTTACTTATGAAATTCTATTCCTTATGTCGGTTTTAATGTGCTATTCTCTGAGGTCATCTTTAACTGAGTCACTCCGAGTCTTCTTCAGTCTGTCTTTTCCTCCATTACCCTCGCTTGAGATGTGTATACATCTATTTATCCAACCAGAGCTTAATTAAACATGTGCATACCACCGCAACTGGTGCTTGCATTGCACGGCTGACTCCAATTTGGGATTCGTTGGTTTGGTTGTTTTGTTTTACGGCATATCAACCCTTTTCGGGTTATTTAATGCTGAATCTAGTCATTTTGGTAAAAGGTTTTATGCTTCAAGTTCATTATATCTTTATAAATATTTATTCATGGTGTTTTGTTTGGTTTTGTTTGTTTTACGGCATATCAACCATCTATGGGTTATTTAATGCCGAATAAAGTTGTAAAATATAATTCTATAGGAAGGATAATTATTTATATTCAGAGAGAGCAAAAGTTTTGTTTTTGGCTTTGCAGAACAGGATTGCATTTTGCAAATGGAAAAGAAAAAAAACAATAACATCAATATTAGGTGCATTTTTGATCAGGAAGCCAGTATCTTCAGACAGCCTGATCTGGTAGCACCAGGTCCAATTTGGGCATTTTCGGTCTGTCGATAGCAGGGAATCAAAACTAACTGTGCCATCAAGATGCATGCCATGTCATTCCTCTGCATCCCTTGAAAGACCGAATTAGTGCAAGCCCAGTATTCACTCGCATGTAACATTGCACTATTGTAAACAATTCATTAAACACAAGTTGTTATTTTACTCATGGTTGGGAAGAAGTCTTCATATCTTCCCCAATGCTATCTTTATATATAATAATGTATGTATGTTTATGTATTTGTATGTACAGGAATCACTCCTAAACTAATTAACCGATCATGATGAATTTTAAAACAGTTGTTAGGCGTAAGGAGTCGCAATGTGCGCTATATTTAGTTTAGTTTACTGAAAAGGGAGTAAAAAGGGTGTGGAAGCATTTTGTGAAAATTCAGATACCTCTTATTAGTGTGAAATTTTAACAATGGGAATTAAACAACAATTAATAAATATTCCCCAAATTTTAATTTCTTTAGAGTATTTTTAAGGGTTTTAGGGGTTTTTAGGGGTTTTAGGGGGCATAAATTAGGTACAACCATCCATTTAAACATTCAGATTCTTCAGATTGACAATGAATTTGATCCATAGTTATTAGACACCAATTAATCAAAATTCCCTGAATTGCAGTTTCTTCTTCAGACCCCTTAAGCTTAAGCCTTAAATTTTAAACATTTTCAAGAATCAAAATCATGTAATGGATTTTTTTATCAAAATTAGATTAACGATTCTAGACATAAGTTTTAGTATTATTATATCTTTATTTAAGTCATCGTAAGGGGACATAAAAGTGGTGCAAAACTGTTCTGTTCAGGAAATTAATTAGTTGACTAGTTACAGTATAAGTGAACTGAACTGGATTTGAACGGTTAAGCAATTCCATAGTTTGTGTCATTATCGATTAGATCACTTATGCCCTAACCAATGGCATGGTTTACTTGTTTGGGGAAAATACACGATGAGAGTTCGAAATTACTGTCACAGATGAATCAAGAAGATCTGTTTTTCGGCATCATATAAACGTTCGCTTTCTTTACTTTTACTTTAAAGATCTGAAAAAAAGTAGTTTAAAAGCCAGACATGTTGGCTAGTCATCAAATAGATATTCTAAAATCTTAATCAGTTGTCTAATTATCAAGATGATTAGCACACAGCTCTTTTTTTTATATGCATTTCTCTTAATTATAAAAAATGCCTTTTTTTTTGTATTTCGCAAATCTTGCTCAATAGATTTTTATGTATCGTTTTTGCCACAGCAATGCCAGCAAGCCAATAACAAGGACAAGAAAAGATGATAAAAACTCATTAATATTTTTTTTTGTATCTTCTCTCGACTGACCAAATAAGCAATGCAAAAAAGAAAACTACATTAAAAGTGCAGTTTCATCTTCTTTTTCATCTTTGTCCTTTGGTCGAAAGAAATAAAAGATGAAAATAAAAACGGATATTCTCACGGCACATCTGTTCACTCTGTGCGTTTAACGATGGAAATCTGTGCGTTTAACGATGGAAATAAAGCGTGACAGACCGGCGAAAATGATATTAAAAACTAAAGCGTGACAGACCAACGAAAATGCTATTTTAAACTGAAGCGTGACAGACCAACGAAAATGATATTTAAAAATAAAGTGTGACAGACCAACGAAAATGATATTTAAAAATAAAGCGTGATAGACCAAAGAAAATGATATTTAAAAATAAAGCGTGACAGACCAAAGAAAATGATATTTAAAAACTACAGCGTGACAGACCAACGAAAATGATAGTTAAAAATAAAGCGTGACAGACCAACGAAAATTATATTTAAAAATAAAGCGTGACAGACCAACGAAAATGATATTTAAAAATAAAGCGTGACAGACCGACGAAAATGATATTAAAAATAAAAGCGTGACAGACCAACGAAAATGATATTAAAAAATAAAGCGTTACAGACTAACGAAAATGATATTTAAAAATAAAGCATGACAGACCAACGAAAAAAATTTAAAAACTGAAGCATGACAGACCATCGATAATGATATTTCAAACGTAAACGTGCCAACTGTTTAAATCCTTTTCAAACTTAATCATGGCTTGCATACTAGAAGTAAAAGTCTCTTATAAAGGTAGTTAAATATGTCCCTTTCATCTATATGTTTAGTGAAGAAAATGCGATTTCAAAACTGAAGCATAACAAACCAACATACGGATCAATCTACTGACTGACGAAGCCTCTTGTTGCAATGCATAGATGCATCTAAGTATCCAATAATTTGTCTGATTTGCTCATTAGACATCTCCGACATATATGTCACATCTTTTAATGGCCATTTCTGATTCCGTTCTAATTAATCCTCATCTTTTAAACATTTCTTTTTTTTGTTGTTGTTGTTGTTAATCTCACTCGGTTTAACCTAAAATCCATATAATCTTCGAAATTTTTCCATAAAAAAAATGTTTACCGTTTAAAACAAATATCTATACAAAAAAAAAGGAATGTTTGTCTGTTCACAAAATCACTCCAATTTATTTTCTAATTTGATGACACGTAATTACTTTCACACATACACACACACGGTTAGAATCTTAAAAAGATCTCTCGGCTGGAGTGTCTGAAATAGCAGGTGAATGTCTGGCATCTGGTAGGATGCACCATCCCCAGCAAAAACGAATAGATAAGAAAAAGAAAAAAAATAACGTTTGAATTGCCTACTAGACACCATTATCGAGTCTCTTCGGTCTGTCTGTACAAGGGTTTGTCAGGACAACTTGACATTAGGATACTTCACCCTACAAGTAAACCCTATCCAAATATTCGAAATAACATAGTATTCGAAGCCAAAATAAGATCCCCTCGACACGGCTATACACAAGCTCACACGACGAATAGTACACCTTCTCTTAGTGATGTTACCTCATGTAACAGCAATCAGCTGAATACTCCACCAGACTAGATGAATTCTTGTCCTGGAATACGGTAGACCAAGAGACGATAATAAAAAAGATGCTATAATATAGGTAACTAGGCAATTGTGGAGAGGAAAATTAAATGTTATTCACTTCTTTATTAACTCAATGTTTAACAAGTATGGAGGACTATGGTTGAACACTCGAGTATCTATGTATTCCATACAGAGATCAAGACTTAGCTCCAGAAAATGGACCACTTAATTTCTGAGATTTTACACCGAAGTAAAATGGATATATATATATATATATATATATATATATATATATGTATATGAAGCAATCCAACAAAAGATATAAGCGTCAACTAATATCTTATAATTAGTGAAACATCCGGATAAAAAACTGAAGCTCAATATACTGGATAGAGCATTAATATTATAATATAAAATGAAGTAATAAAATAAGGTGTCAATCAAATTTTATTAGAATTCAAAGTTCATGCAAAGCATCCTTAAGTCCTTAGCTCATGAGTTTTCAAAGATAATTCTTCTCTTCAGAGGACCATTACCGCAGTTATACTACTACAGGCAATAAAATTACGCTTTGAAAATATATAAAATTATATACACAAATATATAAAAATACATAACATCAAACATATCAATCCAAAAACATACTTTTGTTGAATCCATACATATATATATATATATATATATATGTATAATGTCACTTGTTTTCATTTTACTTCAGTAAGTAAGTTCTCAGAAATCAAGGGGCCCCTTTCTAGGGCTAACACTTGATTTCCATACAAGATACATAGATATCCGAGTGTTCAATCAAGATTCTCTTCTACCCCTCAAACATTGAGTTAGTAAAGTGGTGAAGAACATACATTTTCCTCTCTCCAATTGAGCAGTTAACTATGTTATAGTATATTGTTCTTGTGGTCTATTGGTCTTACCGGATTCTAGGACAAGAATTCATCTAGTCTGGTGGAGTATCCAGCTAAGTGTTGTTACTTGAGGTAACATCACTAGGAGAAAGTGCACCATTCCTCGTATGAGCCAGTCTATAGCCGTATTGAGGGTATCTTATTTGTGCTTCGAATACTATGTTATTTCGAATATTTAGTCAGAGTTTACTTTTAGGGCGAAGTATCCTCATGTCAGGTTCTAATGACAAACCCTTGTACAGAGCGACCGATTACACTCGAGGATAGTGTTTAGTAGGTAATTCAAACTCTCTCTTTCTCTCAATATATATATATATATATATATATATATTGCTCGCATATGACTAAAATACCGGCAGAATTTGTGGGTAGAAATACCGAATTGTTAAAAATGATGAAATTTAAATTCAAGCAGAGAGTGATATAACACGTGAGCCACCATTTTTCGGAGAAACAGACCTAAACAGAGGCTGAAGAGAGTCCGGTAAAGAGGCCTATTATATGTCCCCTTTGTTAGGATTTGAAACCGACGTTACCGATGTTGTTCTGATATTCTGTAATATATATATATATATATATATATATATATATATATATATATATAAGAAAGGGTATTTAGACATATTTTTTAAACCATTGTTTCGTAATAGTATTATTTTTTTTTTTTTTAAACCATAACAATGGTGGTGTAAAATAAATATTTTACACCACCATTGTTATGGTTTAAAAAAAAAAAAATAATACTATATATATATATATATATATATTAGTATATTTTTTTTATTTTTACAAACTAAAAAACACCTCTACTTGTTATTGAGCACTTTTTATAAACACTGGAGTTTCATTGAATTAACATCTAGGAAACAAAAATAATACATGTACTATCTCTCTCTCTCTCTCTCTCTATATATATATATATATATATATATATATATATATATATATATATATTATTATTGCCACCCACCCAACGCTTCAAATTGTGTGACTTTTCAATATACTCTTCCACGCCGACCACGTGACACACAGCCATATCAACATTTTTCTTTCTTCGTCAAAACACCTAGACGGATTTTCAACTTGACCACGAGAATGTCTCAACCAAGAGGGAAAAAGAAAAAAAAGAAAAAGAAATATTCTTCTGAAGATGGTAGATTTACCGAAAGTACTCAAGTTTATAAAAAAAAAAAAAAAAAATGTTTTTAAGATGAATAAATAATTTATTTTTAAAAACAAATAATCTGCGTTGTGCAAGGTTTTCTAAATATTTTATAAAAAAAAATATCTTCGTTATTATTGCCACCCACCCAACGCTTCAAATTGTGTGACTTTTCAATATATATATATATATATATATATATATATATATATAAATTTGTTCGGGGAGGGTAGATTCTTAGATCTCATCAGCTAGAATCTCATTGGATGTTTTGCTCCACTTTTCAAACTTTGAGTAGTGGTAGCAAAACAATAGCCCCTTCTTTTGTGCAACAGTCCATGGTTGGGCTTTTAAGCCTCTTAAATTTGTTTTTTTGTTGTTGCTGTATTTGATGGAGATAGGGGGCCAGGACCTTTTGTCTCAAGGCCTGATGGCTGACCCTGGTTGGCCTCTATCATGGCTGTAGCACCATTTCCAGAGGCAGGAAGATTAACACCATTGCTAACATGTTCCCGCCTGGTGTATGAACGGGTTGATGGGCCCTTTTTATCCTGGGTGCCGGCCTGCCAGTATTTAATTTTGTTTTAATTCATATTTTTTATAATTCATTTCCTCATTGTCAACGGCTTCTAATTCATTATTCGAAGCTGCCCTCTATTAATAGAGGGAGTGCTCCCGTCCGCAATTCGGGAGACGTGCTGGATGGATTGAGGAAACAGCACACCATTTTTTTGAATATTTGGTCAGGGTTTACTTCAAGTAAAAAGTATCCTCATGTCAGAGTGTCTGACAAACCCTTGTACAGAGAGACCGAAGACACCCGAGGGTGGTGTCTAGTAGGCATTCAAGTGTGTGTGTGTGCACTCAAACCACTCTGTTAGTTAGAGATAATAATTTATTTCATAGAAACAGTGGAATATTCAGACACAACTGAACATTTAATTTCACTCCTGAAAAAGATAACAATTCACATCCTGGTTAACATAACCACTTTTACTTCAGAACGTAGGAGGGGGTTGGAAAAGGAAAGTGGGTCGTCACTTATTCAATTTGTAAAGAAAGTTCAGGTTTAATAATAGTTAGATATATTCCCCTTTTTTAATGTTAATCTTATCTGATGGTAGTCACTCAAGTTACAGATTAAAGAATTCACAAGTAGGTGTGAAGTCGCTAGAGTCTGTCTATATTAAATAACACGCTCATCCACATCTACAACCACACACACCTTAACATATGCGCATAGACATCCATAAACACACTCACACACATATCTAAACTGTACAGAATGCTTTGACTTTTGCCAAAGATTAGAAAAAAGCCTCTACTAACTTATTATAATTTAATGTAAGAATAAACAAACACCCTTTACGAATATTCTTTGATTTTAGGCATTTATTTAATTATGGACTTGGATTGATTGGATTTTTGGTGCTTATGCAGTTTACGGACTGGGCTATTTTTTAGATAGGATCTTCTTGTTAAATTCAATTTTTACGGTATCTTTTGTTTATTAAATTGTTAGGTGAACGTATAGAATAGTTAATAAAGCGCCCCTACCTCCCCATGTTTAGAATGCCTTTCTAAATAATAAAGTTACCGGATTTTGTACTGATGTATGTGGGTGTGCGATTGTATTTGCTCAACTGCTTATGTGTTTTTCTTGAGGTTCAGTGACATATACAGGAAATTTAGTTAAATATAGTTGAAGGTAACCTCTATTTTAAAGTCTATCTAAAAGCCCTAGTTTATATTCGTTCAATACTCAATACAAGCCGTTACTATTTGTATCGAATATTAACCCTTTATTTCTGTATTGACCCTTTATTTCTGTATCGACCCTTTATTTCAGTATCGACCCTTTATGTCTGTATTGACCCTTTATTTCTTCATTGACCCTTTATTTCTGTATCGAACCTTTATTTCTGTATCAACCCTTTATGTCTGTATTGACCCTTTATGTCTGTATTGACCCTTTATTTCTGTATCGACTCTTTATTTCTGTATCGACCCTTTATTTCAGTATCGACCCTTTATGTCTGTATTGACCCTTTATGTCTGTATTGACCCTTTATTTCTGTATCGAACCTTTATTTCTGTATCGACCCTTTATTTCTGTATCGACCCTTTATGTCTGTATTGACCCTTTATTTCTGTATTGACCCTTTATTTCTGTATCGACCCTTTATTTCAGTATCGACCCTTTATGTCTGTATTGACCCTTTATTTCTGTATCGACCCTTTATGTCTGTATCGACCCTTTATTTCTGTATTGACTCATATGGCTGGGGTTTATTATCTTGCTTAATGTATGCAAAATAACGATGCCGACTAGATCTCCAATTTGTGAAGAGTCAAATGCTCCCATCAAGATATCAAATTCACTATTACTCGTTTTTATCCATTTGTCCTCCATTATAATCAGAATAGATTCACAGCAGACCAGTATGATGTCTCGCCGTTCCTCCAAATTCTCTATTTGCATAGATTATACTAATTATGAGCTCTTTGAGAAATCGAGCATTCACATATGATTAGCTGGGACGTTTTTAGAATTTTTTTTTTCTTTACTCCATTGTGTTAGTGTTGCTTTTCATCCTAATAATAATTTCCCGGTTCACAATGTTATTCAATTATTTTCAAATGAATAACCCAACGTGAGACTATCTGTAATACGTTTTCCTCTGATTTGGTGTTAAATCTAAGCCACACAAACAGTTTTTCAAAATGGCTGGACAATTCCAAGACAGTCTTTACAGTTGCATGTGGGTTTTATTTTTTTATGATTCTTGCACTTACCATTCTTTACAGTACTGATGCTGACAAACAGTTCTTGACTGTAGTGACATACACACATTTGAATACACATTCATAAATACATTTGTTCATGCAAGAAGACACTACACATAGCTGTATGGGCAGAAAGAGCGAGAGAGAGTCATATATAAATTAGATAGACTATACTTATTAGATTCCCATTAATGTTGACAACGGGTAAAAGCTTTTTGGTACTCCTGTGTGGGCAGGTAATGTAGTTATGGCAGAGTGTTTTTTGTCAAGTGCTCACTTACACGAACTTCCTTTCCGTTTCTCTCTCCCCTTCTCTCTTTCTCTAACCATCAAAGACTGTGGCATGTAAACAAGGAGAATTTCTACCAAGATATCTGTCAATAGGATGGAAGCGAATGCATGCCTTTTGTAATGACATTGAAACAAAGTAAATATAAATAAACTCGTTCTTTTTTTACATGAGTGCAGGGATAATGGGATCATGCCTTTTCTGTGGAATTATTTTCAAGTAAATAAAACCAGTGGCAAACCAGAAGGATCCCCGACTTAAAATCTGCAGCAAACAATTTCCAGTCAGATTCAGTTCCTGATATTAAACTTCATCCGTAATATAACTTCCGGCGAGAGTTTCTGTTTCCCAAATTTATTAAATTGTTAGGTGAAAGTACAGAATAGTAAACAAAGCTCCCCCTCCTGTCCATGTTAAGAATGGCTTTCTAAATAATAACGTTATTATTTCAGCACGGTCAGTAGACGGCAGAAGATAATTTAGAAAGCCATTTTTAACATGAAGGATGTAGGGGGCTTTGTTAACTATTCTGTACTTTGCCATAACAATTTAATAAATAAATTAATGAATGAAAATGAGTACAAAACTTGGCAAACCACAAGAGTAAGCGACCCAAAAGAGGAAATCTTTAATATCAGGAACTGAATCTGACCGGACACCGTTTGCTGCGGACTTTGAGTTGGGATTTTCTGGTTTGCCAAACCAGTCTCTGTTTAAAACTTGTTTTGTCTTTAATAAAGGGAGCAGTGGATTCATGACTTCCTCACATGTATGAACAAAATATAAATAGACATGAAGTTTTTAAAGTGAAATTTGAAATTTTCTTATTGAGTTCGTCGACATTTCTACTGTTCTTTCACCATTCCTCTTTGGTACACATGAACAGTTAACAAGTGGATGGTCATGCTATATTTAACTATCTCTTATGGTACCATGAGAAACGTGTGACTAGCACCTAATCACGTCATATGGTGAACTTTGAAATATCATTTTTCTCTCCTACCAACCTCTTCACCCTTTCTCAGTCTCATAACTCTTATTATCTCTTTCTCTTTTGCTAGCTTTCTGGTTCTGCTTTTTCTCCCTCCCCCTCCCCCATACCTTCTCATATCTATTGCTTCTATTGTTTTACAACAATCTGTAATAAAAGTTCTATTATATTCTGATGAAGTCTTTCGATAAATAAAGCTGAAATATTAGCTCCACACATGAGTTTCATTTGACTTATTTTTATTTGTTTTGCTGTATCACAGCTCTTCAGTGTGGCAAGATGCACAATTGCTCCAAGGTTAGATTGAAACCCGATCGTATTTTCGACAGTTTGAGCTTTTATCAACTGCGCCGTCGGTACAAGCGAGAAAGGGAAATCTTACTGTCTATATAAACGATGTCA
The DNA here is from genome assembly GCA_963556195.1 of Sepiola atlantica. Classification (NCBI taxonomy): domain Eukaryota; kingdom Metazoa; phylum Mollusca; class Cephalopoda; order Sepiida; family Sepiolidae; genus Sepiola; species Sepiola atlantica. Next base: position 32,052,284 of record OY744537.1, read on the forward strand.
AAGAGGGTTAGATTTGTTTTTACAAAGAGCTTCGTATTATTGCTAATGACAGCTTGCTATTTTACTTCCCACAGTTCTCAATACACGATATTCTCCAGTTTATAATGAAGAGCAATGTGTATATATATATATATATATATATATATATAAGAAAGAGAGAGAGAGAAATTGCATCATTTCACACAAAAGTTAGCTGTTAAAAAGAAAATGCTGGACAAATCTATTTAAAGTATTTAGGAGAATTGAGAAAGCAAACAAAAAGTGAGAAAATAGCGATTTATACGTTTTTCTTTGTTTTTTTCTTTTTAAGACTTTCCAGTTTAAGACGTTTTCGTTCTCTTTCTTATTTCTCTGTTTTAACTTCACTAGTTTAGACGTTATTTTATATGAATATTAGTGGAAACACTGACGAAGATAATTTTCTCCTTCATTTTTAAGTGAGGGTGTACACCCGTATAAATATGTGTAGCAGTTGCATGGAAGATCTATTTTCTCTTATAAGTATATGCAATCTTTTGCATGATAAGAAGTTTTGATTTTGGTCGGCGTATTGATACACAGGCAATTAGCACATTACTGCACATGCTAACTTAGTTCGGCCCAGCTATTTCCCCGGCCAAATACAAATCAATTTGAGTCGAGACTTCAACCTAGATAAACGTGGTGGCATTTTTTTCTCGACCCTCGTCATCATCATGGTGATGAGGGGGCAGGAATAAACTCAAGACCAATCGGAATTATATTACATTTCTACTAGGATGCCTGCCGACCAAGCAACTCAACTTTGGTGTTTTTCTTTTGAATTCTTGTTAGCCTTTTTTTATTCAAGTCAGGTACATACAGTCACAGCCGACTCAGCAAAATGGCTATCTCCTGTCTCAACATTTTCAACAAAAATCATCATTTCACACACACACACACATATTATATATATATATATATATATATATATATATATATAATGATAATACTAATCTATGCAAGGTAAACATCCAAAGGATAGGAATTTGAAGAATTTCAAACGGGCTTATAAAAAGTGCTCAATATCAAGCAGAGCTTTTATATATGATTATTTTTTATTTACACAGACATGTACAAAATCTGCGATCAACAGCTGTTATAAACTGAGATCTCATCAGGCAGAGTTAAAATCCGATCTTAACCTTAGATCACATTTGGAAAGAACTTTAATTTAAGAGCGGATTTTAACTCTGCCTGATGAGATCTCAGTTTATAACAGCTGTTGATCGATAACATCGACATGCCAGTGTCGCAGATTTTGTACATGTCTGTGTAAATAAAAAATAATCATAGCGATACATAGTTGCATGCCTTTTACCAAGCTAATTAGAGTTAAGCAAATAAGTGAGCAGACTCAGTTGAAATGCTAAGCGATTTTGTTATTATGCCAACCTGCGGTTCCTAACCCTAACCCGCACTTCCACAAATTTTACGAAAAAGCCTATAATGTCAAAGTCTGTGTAGCCATTAAATTCCACCTTGCATTCTTCTTCATTGTTTTCTTATTGTTTAGCATTGCATAAGAAATCCATTAGGCTCAATTTAATGTTTAATATGTGTTCACTTACCCAACTATTTCCTAGCAAATGGAAAAAAAAATTAAGAAAAGCAAAGAAGATAAACATGAATAAATAAAGCGTCCACTGTTATTTTACTAGTTGAATGTCAATTGGTTTTTTTTCCTTCTTTTTTTTTTTTGGTTCCAATAGGATCGTTACAACAAATATAGCCCGTCTTAACTTGATATAGAATAATAGTCTCCTTCTTCATATTAGTTCGGAACTCCACCTCAGAGCCCTTCCCTTTTGTTCCTTGTCTCTGTTTTTTTCTCTGTCATTGCATCAGAACTCCATTAAGAATAATTCTGTGGTCGCATGCCCACGTGTTCCACAAGTTGAACAAACAAATCATCTCGGGTTCATTGCCCCACGCAGGAGAGCCACACCTCCAAGCCATAAATGACATCCATTTACTGTATATATATATATATATATATATATATATATATATATATATAATGTACATATATACTTCCCAAACTTATTTGCAATTCGGGCAGAATTCCCGCTTTTCCTCTTAACTGGATGTAGTCTATGCATCATCGTGGGAATATCTTTCTCTTTATTTATTTTTTTCTCCTTTTCCCAACAGACAATTTTTTTGCCGGGATATTTCGATACATCATACAGCTGTTAATGTTGTATATGCTTTCCTAAACCGTCTCCGAACAACAAAAAAAAGGATGGCATGCAACTGTACCATCTAGATATCCTAGGAAAATTCACATCAGGTAAAGATTATTTCCTTTCTTTTTCTTTGTGATTTTCTTTCTTCAACTTGGTTAAATTACAGAACTAAAATACTTACACATTTATTCCTGAACGAGCAAAAAAAAAAAAGAATATAGCTCTGCAGGCAGATGGTCTACAGTATAAATAGTTTAGTCATTGATGCCATCGTAAATTAAGTAACAAGTTGTTTGCAATAAATTTTTTAAATGCATTTCTATATAAAGTTCTATCTGCTTTTTTTTTTAGTTTTTTTTTTTTTTAACATAGTTCACCCCAAACAAGGCAGGCTGCCACTGTAGACGTAAGGGGCTACTGAGAATTAGGGTGTAAGTTTTTTGGGGGTCATCCTAAATTCGGAGCTCTGCAGCGAGGTGCCTATTCACATTAGTTTTAAATTTCTGTATGTTGGTGCAGTCATGGGAGCAGGGAGAGAGTTCCAAAGACCGGCAGAACGAGAAAAGAAGCTATTGGAGTAGAAGGCTCTCTGGCATCTGAGGACCTCCACAGTGAATGGATGGGATTAAGCTGATTGTCGGGTTGCTCTAATGTATTTACGTCGAAGAGGCACCAGAGTAGCAAATTCATCGAAGCATACTTCATTGAAGTACTTGTAAAACAAGCACAAGAATGGCACACTGCAGCAATGGGACAGGGGCTGGAGCTTGGTGGATAGTGAGGGACCTATTGAATTAGCGACTGGTTTTTGGACCTTGTCAAAGAGGGAGAGACTAGTGGAAGGTGCACCAGCCCAGATGTGGCAACAATACTCCATGCATGGGCGGATGGTGGTTTTGTAGAGATATAGGATACTGTCAGGTGTGAGAAGTTTACTAGCACAGTAGAGGGAGGCCACCTTCTTTGCAGCAGCCTTGGTAATGTCTTCCATGTATTTTTTCCAATTCATGTTACCTATGAATGTTAGGCCGAGGAGTTTGAATGTTAGACTCTCAGGTAGGGTATTTGAAGGAAAGGAGCTATGTCGGTATGTCTTGTTTAAGTTTGAAATTGAACTTTCATTGATCTGTGACACTTAAATTTAAAACAGTATTATATTTGATAAATACGTGAATTGAATGGAAACATTTTCAGAAATTTGGTTTCTGTTGAATAAATTCTATCAAAGTTTCTGTTTCTATTAAATTCCTGTAAGATATCTGACTATTAACATCTAAGTCAAAGTTTACATTAGACATTTTAGAGAATTTTCCCTACTACTCAGTTCAAAGTAGGATCAAAATACTTGGGGCTTCTGTTTTCTTGGGGATAGATGAAATTTTCATCTTTAATTTAGAAGAGTCAGCGGAAAGGAGAGATAATTCAAATTTTTTTTTTGTCATAACCATAACACATGAGGAAAATCCAGAGAATTAGTAAAATAATAAATGTAAAAAAAGTACTTATGCAGTTTACGGACCGGACTGAAATAATAATGTTATAATTCAGAAAACACTTCTTAGCATGGGAAGGTGGAGGGTTGATTAACTATTCTGCTTATTAGATTGTTAGGTGAAAGTGCAGAATAGTTAATCAACCTCCCACTTCCCCATGTTACGAATGACTTTCTAAATTATAACGTTATTATTTCAGCCCGGTCCGTAAACTGCATAAGTACCCTTTTTTTCATTTATTTTCTTACTAATTCTCTGGATTTTCCTTACGGTTCATGGTTACAACAAAACAAAAGTTTGAATTATCTCCCATTTCAACTGACTCTGCTAAAATAAAAATGAAAAATTTCATCTGTCCCCAATAATACCGAAGCACCAAATACTTTTATTACTGAATGAGGCCCCCTCCCCCGAATAAAAAAAAAACTGCTAACCGAGCAGATGGTTTACAGTGGAAATTGTTTTGTCATGGATGTTATAGTAAATAAATGAACAATTTGATAACAATAAAAAAATTTTTAATTCATCTCTATATGAGACTCTACCTATTGGTTGGTCTGCCCTGTTTAAGTTTAAAATAGAATTTTCGTTGGCCTGTCACAATTTAATGGAGACATTTTAAGAAGAAAAGTTATTGTTTGATACATTCTAGCAAATTAAATTATGCATTTGTTTCTATTAAATTCATGTAAGAAATCTGACTATTAATCTCTAAGACAAAGTTTACAGCACACATTTGCAAGAGTTTTCCCTCCTCAGCCGAAAATAGGAATGTACAGTTGAAGAACATATTGGAAAGAATAATGCTAAAAAGAAATAACATTAAAAACTCTTCGTTTACATAAATCTTTGATTCCCTTTCTGTAAAACATTCACAGCAAGAACTCGTCTTCTTATTACCACTGCAAAAACTTTCTTTTCTTACTCCATATATCAAACATCAAATGGAATTTTCATTAACAGAGGTTCTTTCCAAGAAATTCCCCATTTGTGGAGCACGTTGTCACAGGATCACTTCCCTGTTGGCTACAACACAGTTGTCTTAAAATCTTCCTCATAAGTCATCAAATTTTATTCATTCAATTCATTATTTTCAATCCTCTCATAATAATCTTCATCATCTAACTGACAATCTATTCATCTCATTAACACTTATCCTCGAGTGGCTTTTAGCCTTGATAGGTGTCGACTCATAATTAAATAATAAAAAAATAAATAAAAGTTATTAAACTTTGTCAACCCTTACCGGTCCTGGGCATAACCTTAAACTACATCTAGTGGTGCGGCTCCAAATTGGGGACGAGGACTATGGAGTCACCCTGAAGTTGCTATTATTCTCAGGCCCACACAGACCTTGAATCATAGTACCTGCCAAGTTTAAAATGGCATCTATCGTCTGCAGGCTATTGATTTTTGTTGTGACCATGTTAGGGGCCGAAATAAAGACACGGAAACACGGGGTTACAGGAACAAAGATATATTATTGAAGAAAAAGAATATATATACAAGAAGTGGTATTCTGGACTGCCAGTATAGAACTGGGTGGAAGAAGTCAGTGAGTTAGAATGCTTCTCTCATTTTATTATGGATGGACGAGTCCATTTTTCTTTGTACAGGTACGGTGCCATAACAATTTTCGAACTCTCTGCCTACAAAAGCAGATTAATCTATAAAAAACTTGAAGATATTAAATAATTGAAGCATAACACTATTACCAAATTGACTGAATTCGGCATTAGATAACCCAAAAAGGGTTGATATGCCATAAAAGAAAACAACCAAAGCAAACCATGTTCTAGACTGTTGTTGTTCCTATTTTGTTTATGTTCACGACATTTCGGCCTTCGTAATTTCTGATGAAGACAACAGTCTGAAACATGTTAATAATGAGAGGCTTTATCTGTCAGTTTGTCTGTCACGCTTCAGTTTGAAATAGAATTTTCATTGCTAAACGTACCAATTGAATAAAAGCATCTTATTTTAGTTGCTTATAAGTTAGTCTGTCAATCTGTTATGTGTACATCTCAAATAACATTTTCTCTTGTTTGTTACACTTATATTTCGAATAGTATTTCTAGATGCATTCATGTATTGCTAAAAGAGGATACGTCCGTCTGTCAGTCTGTCACGCTAAAGTTTCAAATAACATTTTCATCTGTCATTGAACAGATCGAATGGACACATCTTTAGAAGATCTGTGTATGCCACAATGAAACCGTGGCTTAGCGGGTACAGGTGTTGATTAACAACCATCTGGCGGTTGAAGGTTCAATCCTCACTACAGGCATTTATAACTAAGAATAATGATTAACACTTCTATCAGGTCATGGCTGTTGAAACAAGAACAATCTTAATCAATGGATTAAATAAATTGTTGAGTTCAAAATTCCATATAGGTTCCTGAGTTTGAAAAGATACACCTAAAGGAGGTCGGAAGTTATATCGGCCGAAACGTGGTGAAAATAAGAAGCAAGATAAGAAACGTAGTATGAATAATACAAGTGAAGTTTGCATCTACTTCCTTTGTTAGACTTCTTAGGTCACGTGTTTTTGGTGTTATGGAGTAGTCCAAGTACATAATAAGGTAGAAACAGTTTATTGGTTATCCTGATTACAAATGTGTGCTCTCGGTGGCTCAAGGCCATTGGCTGAGTCTATTAATAAGATGTTCATGAGGTCACAAAAATGTTAATTTACAAGTATTGATTTTTAGTGGATATGTATATATATATATAGTTTTGTTTTTACAGGTTACTCGATAATTTAATAAGAACATGCAATTTGTTTATTAATAATGTTACAGAAGATCAGGTCAAATTAATATGATAACATAGTTTTTTAACCTGGAGCAGGCTCAGATCGAACACTAATTTTTTTATCTTAATATTTATAAAAAAGTCTCTCTGGGTTTATATATATATATATATATATATATATATATATATATATATATATATATATATATATATATATATATATATATAATTAATTATTATTATCAAGACATATGTGTTAAAAAGATAAAAGGAAAAACAAATCAAATACAGGAAAAAAATCATCAAAATCGAGAGATTTTACCGGTTTCGTTTGGATCAACGAAGTCTTCTGAAAACGCAAAAAATAATTATATATATATATATATATATATATATATATATGTAAATTATAACTAAAAGGTAAACTTTTAGAGAGTTGGACCTATTGTGAAATAAGGAAAGCTCAATATACTGGATAGAGCAAAAATTAGATTTTAATCTTTGAAAAGTCTGGTTTAAGGAAAGAAAGAGATGAAAAATAAATGTTTTTATTAACTAAACTGCTCCTTGTTTTGAACAACTGAACATACCGATTTGCTTCCATTTGCAGGTCTTATTAATTTTCATTGACGTACCATATATATATATATATATATATATATATATATATAATAAAAGAAAATAATGACACGTCTTATATTAAAAAGGGCGACTGAATGCAATATTCTTTACCGCTTAGGAAGTGGAAAAATATTAAGAAAAACAGCTCTCTTTCTATCGCTAGAAAAGTAACAAAAACTTATTAATATATATATATATATATATATATGTATATACATATATATAGCGAGTGCGAACACTGGCGAAGTAGTTTTTCCCTGTCAATTTTTACAGAGGGTGTACACTAGTGTGTGTGTATATATATATATATATATATATATATATATATTATTAAAAATAACCGACAATTTTTGTCTGGCTATTTTAGTGTTGATCCCTTCAATTTTCCGGATTAAAATCTCGGTTATTTTTAAGAATACGTGTCTTAAAGAAAAAATGCTGCCTCGATACACATATATATATATATATATATATATATATATAGTTGTTAGTAGTAATACTACATATGTAGAAAAAATAAGGTTTAAAGCTCCCAAAATACTAGAATAGTCCACATGTAACTATGGCATAACGGTTAAAGGTGTTGATTAACAATCAGTTCTATGTGACAGTCTTTTGGAGGTTGAAGGTTCAATCCTTAGTACAGGCGATAATGACTAAGAATAATATAAAAAGTAACACTTCGACTCATATAAAGATTCTCCAGTTGTAAAAAGATGCACCTGAAGAAGGCCGAAGGCTACATCGGCCGAAACGTTTTGAAAATAACAACCAAGTTGAGAATAATAAGCCGAATAATCCAAATGATATAAAGTATCATCTCAAAACTTCTCAACCATAATTGTAACAGACCAATAAAATGCTATTTCAAAATTAAGCATGATGGAAATTCCTGACAGACAAAGCCTCTTCAAGAGATGCTTTGACGCATGTAAAATAAAATGTGTCTTTTCGAACTTTGTATTTAGCAATGAAAATGCTATTCCAAACGAAGCGTCTCACTGACATACCGATCGACAAAGCCTCTAAAAGACTTATTCACTGGTTGTTAAACTCCTCATGAGACCATTTTCAAGACACAACATTTCGCCTATTTTAGGCACAGACTTATCTTCCGGCTTTTTTATTCATATTTTCTTATCTTATTCGCTTTCTTCTTTTTTTTTTTTTTTTGACAATTTATTTCAAGCACTGGGGCCACTCACAAATATAAAAAAATATCACAAAATTGATATTAAACTTCATTTTTTTTTTCTTATGTTTTTGTTATGAATGTCAGGCTAAATTTATCAGTAAGTTGGTCACAATAAACATTTTAATTGAAGACTATCAAATATGATTTGTTTCTTATAAATTCATGTGAAAACGTTAAGTTTTGGAATATATGACAAGCTATACAATGCGGATAACACTTTTAACATGATTCTTTACAATAACCCCGCCATTAATTTTTTTTTTTTTTTTTTCCAAATATTCCGATGTTTGGATTAGGTGTTGGATATCGATCAGCAAAATGACCTTGCTGATCACACTGGGAGTGAAATAAACAGAATACGATATCCAGGTGGCTACAACAAGACAGAGATTCCACCTGTATGAGCAGAAAAATAACATCCGGTGAAAGAATATTAGTGTAAAACACTTCGTAAAATATTTCCTTGATGAAAAAGCTGTTGGATTCTTAGCATAGGGTTTGGTTTTTAATTCCATCATCGGACAGAGAGATAGACGGACACCAAAAATATAATATAGATTATGATATTGTTTAGAATTTAACACTCGAATACTCTGCTGAACCGAGTTCCCAATGCTGTCATCCATGCGCAGTGAAATATTCAACCTACTAAAGGGGTTCTGAAACGAAACCGCCTGCAATGGTTCGGGCACGTTTGCAGACGTCTTGATGCAACTATGCTCAGGAATGTTCTCAATCCCCAACCCCTTCAACATTGATGTTGCCGCCATGGTGGGCAGCTGAAGACTTGGTTAGACACAATCAAGGCTGATCTCACTTCCCTCATTGGCTCTCAAGTCTACTGGTGTACGTCGATGGAAGAAGGTGTGGCTCAGTTTATCTGTGAACCTACCGCTCAACCAGACGCAATGGGTGGGATTCATCCGTGACGGTGCGAATCAAAGGACCGGCTCAACCTGAAAGGTGCAAGCTGAAACAACAGCTCCCAATTTAGGATGACACCTAAACTGTCACCTTAATTCTCAGTAGCCCTTTACGGCTACAGTGACACCTTGCCTTGTTTAGGGTGAACTACGTTGAAAAAGTACTTGAACAATGCATACAAATTATAAACCGGGCAGCATGAAGAATACTATGCTGCTCCAGCTATTTTCGCCCTTGACAGAGTAACGTTTCAAATACACAATTACTTGTTTTCTAGTATATCTAGTAAGTTTTTAAAGTTCTTTTAATACATTTTGTTGTTTTTACTTATCCTTGTAGATATGTTTTTTTTTAAACTCTTGTATCTTTGTTTGTCATGATTCAAGTAAGGATTATGCTAATATTCCTATCATATTTCTCAATTATTCCATGTCAGCTGACCAATTCATTTATCTCTCCCCCCCCCCCCCTTCAACTTGCACCCACCATCTTAACATTGCATGGCCATTAGCATATCTCTTTAGGTCATAACCTCAAAATCTTAGCCTTCCTTCCCGCTGATCGTATGTTTACCATTTATAAACTGAATATATTAAGAACTGTAATGGAGACATTTGACATCTCCGTTAGACACCTCAGCCTATTTCTCCAAATTCTTATTCGCTTTTTTTTATGTATATTTTCCTATTTGTGATATGGTCCAGAGGTTAGCAATTAAATATCTTGCCTCGATAGACAAGTTCGTCTTAGAGTCGTTTCTTTTTTTATGTTTTTTTTTCTATGTTTTTTTTCTCTCTTTTTTGTCATGTTTATTGTAATGAATCATTTTGTCAATAAGCATCAAGGTTTCATATTTGTGTTAGCAGATCAAGAAAGAAATGCATTCAGACGCTTCTATTTATCATATATACGTACTATAATATATGTATCGATATACATACTTACATGTCTACTTGTGCATATACACATACATATATAGATAGAGATCTATTCTGGCATTCTCACTATCATATTAGTACCGACACAAACATGTACACACTTTCTAATAATATGCACCGTGAATGTGTTCACATACTTATAGTTTGTCGGTACGCTCCAGGAATTAAAAACATTTGAAGAAAATCTGAAATTAGTTTTTTTGTTGTGTAGTCAACCAAATCCTGTGTGTGAAGCCATCATCCTAATTGTTGGACCACTTGTGTAAGTTGCAAAAAATTGTAAAATATATACAACATAAATTCTTAGAAATTTATTAGATTTCTTCTTATTCATACATATTATCTTATATATAAAATATAGTCAGTTTAATGAGTGTTTGAGTAAAATTTGACACTTTTTGGAAGGAAAAGAAAAATGTCATATCTTGGCAAATAAATGATGTATTCTCAAAATCCAAAGTGCATCAGGGGATCGTTTGTTGAATACAGCTAGCTCGAAAGAAGCTGCCTTAAGCCTCCACCATGACCTCCAGGTCAGACATGAATCTGGAGTACGCAGCCCTCTAGAGTGTCTTTCGAGAGACCACTGAACATCAACTCGATCCTGACAATCAGCTCGTCTTTGGCGTTGCAGACACTGCGCCTCATAAATTCCATGGAGGGTACTAGTGAAGTCGTGGAAGTTCTAAGACAGCCACTTCTGAGTTTTCCTCGAGGTGTGGCACGAAACTGAGTCCTGCTGTCACATGTATGGCCTTCCCTCAGCCACCATCTTCACCCAGTGCTTGAAAACAGTAGACAGTTACTCCATATAACTATTTGCCTGACTAGATGTTTGACCTTGTTGAGGAGTTTCTTGGCTTTTGTAAGGTGGTGATCATGGGCCTCAGCGATGATTATTTAGCTCTTGCAACTCTTGTATGAGGAAGAAAAAAAAGTGAAGATCCTTCTTCATAATTGCTACTCTGATTCCCATCTCTCTTGCCAAGGTCTACATTGGGTTGTTTAGATCTTGCCACACCTTTTTTTGCAGCTTCTTGACGAATATCGTTGTGCATATACAGTCAGAACATCCCTTATGATCCTTCCTGCTAGCCACTGCTTCCACATCTCTGTCGCAATTCTCCAGCACACATCTCACGACTTCCAAGATATTCAAGGAGGACTGAGATACATCTAAGATTTCCGAATTTTATAATCCGGTGTGAATCATAATTTATTCCAATGTTCCGGTGCTTTCCAATTGTCTATGGTCTACAGCTCTCAAATCCACAAATAGTACACAGAAGCAGCTATATGTTGCACTTTACTGCTATTAAACACTTTAATAGTTCTGAAATAAAAGAATATAAAAAAAAATGATCAAATTTCTCTTGAACATCTTGCATTCACTGTTTCTTTGCCGTTAATAGCTTTTTAAATATAAGGTATGTACTCAATTCTGTTTCACAAGTCAATCAGGGCAAACATTGGTCTGTGTTCTTAAAAAAAAGAAAAGTTGTATTTCTAATCAATTTTACTATTTTGATGTTTAATCCTGTTCGATATTTTATCTTTTGATTAGTCATATGTAAAATAGTGGACGTTTTACGCTCATACTCAGATCTATGCTGCTCTCAGTTGTTAACACTGGGAAGAAATTTAATGAGAGAAATCTTTAAGGATTCACCGATATTAAATCATATTTTAAGCTTTTTCTCCTCCCTTTTTGATAAACGATTTACCAACAGAAGGTGAAGGAATTTGTATCTTGTAGTAAATTTTAAAAAAGCATAAGTCACGTAGATGCGAGAAACATACACAGACACACAAGCAGTGGTCATAGAATTTTGTTAATATACAGATATTTGTACATATATATTTTGCTTTTTTTTTATTTGTAAAGCTTTTTTCCCAATAATTTGTATAAACAAAACATCGAATTGTGATTGAATCAATATCGTTTAATAAAGGAAGAACTATTATTAATTTTAAGTAGTTTTATCGGTAATGTGGTATTTTCATTGAGTAGGATTATTTACTATATGAAATCTTACTTTGTGACAGATTATCCGTCTTAATTAGACTATAGAGTTTAACACGATCTCAACTGGGTGGGTGATTTCACATACTAGATAAATTAAGAGGAAAGATTCCTACATTCCTTATTTAACCAGACATTCTATACAATTTCAGACGCTTGTCAAATAGCAAACAAGCCGCGCGTGCGTGGTCCCCCTTTGTATGTGACTCGATGTGGCGAGTGTAAAATGCAATAAATTTGGGCAATTTAGGGCATTTTTGACCCCCTTTGACTTCCTGGGGGCGCGAACCAAAATTTTTCTGAGGTCGAGGATGCTCATTTTATATCCAGAATAATTCCCTCTACGTTTTGGCCAAGTTTCAGAAAAATTGAATGGATGGATCAAACGTTATGGGAAAAAAGGGTCACTTTTTGCCATTTTGGGGGGCTTTTGACCCCCTGGGGACGTGAACTAAATTTTTTCCAAGGTCAGCGATACTTATCTTCTATTAGGAACAATTGCCTCTACATTTTGGCCAAGTTTCAGAAAAATTGAATGGATGAATGAAAAGTTATTGGGCAAAAAATGTCATTTATTTGCCATTTCGGGGCCTTTTGACCCCTGGGGGGCTAACCAGATTTTTTTTTTAATCGGTGAATGTCACTTTCTAACCTGACCAAAGTTACGACTTCATGAAAAATTTCAGAGAAATTCAATGGATGGTTGCGGAGAAAAATCCGGACGGACGGACGGACGGACATGCCTCAAAACATAAGTCCCCCGATTTTATAAATCGGGGGACCAATAACCTGTGATGTTTTGAAAGAGTACAGATCGTTAAAAAAAACATCAGTCACCATCGCGCTCTCTGTTTAGAAACTTCAAAACAAACGAAAGAGATGAACTCGCTAATGTTATTTCCTATTTTAAATGAGGCGCATTAATCATTTAACATGGTTTTCTAAAGTCAACTCTTTATTATTAAACGTGTTAAACAAAATTATTTTTTTAAATCCTGCACTGAGTAAATAAAGAAATTATAAAGCCCCCAAAAGACCTCGAATGTAAACCAACCCTGAAAAATGCTTTCACATATGCTAAATAAACTGAGAGTAAATATTTCTACATGACTTCATTCAATAAACTGCTTGCCTAATAAATAAATAAATAAATACATAATGAAAGAATAAATATTCAATACAATTATACGCTTAATCAAACAGCAAATCCATCCGGGAATATCTTGACAAATGAATCTCAGCTATCTTCACTGTTAACCAGTTAACTTACGGTTTTAGACTTTCGTTCCAAATAGGACTGATGAACTTTCTGGAATAAAAACAAGTCGGAATTTCTCCTAATTTCAGGATGACTAGACAGACAAAACCCAGGTATCTCCAGCGGACATAATAATGTATAATATTTAAATAAAATAATTAATGATAGCTCTTGTAAGACGTACAATCGAGCACTTTGATTTTCGTTCTACTAACTTATGCTATATATATATATATATATATATATATATATATATATATATATGGATAATAGATTGTAGGGGAACATATTTAAAGAAGGAACCATCTATCAAACACGATTAAAAACTAAAGTACCCAAGGCGCCTTTCAACCGACTCTCTTCAGGGGAATCGTCTTTAAAAATATATAGTTCACTAAACCATGAATTGGTATAAAGTCGTTTCAAATAAATGGCAGTAGGTTTATACGCACATATATATAAATATGTACATATAAAATTTAACACACACAATTGCAGATCACCCCACAGAAGTCCACGAATTACTGAATATCTGCAACGAGTGTTTTTATTCTTTTTGTCTACAATATATATATATATATATATATATATATATATATAAAATTAAGGGTTCATATTTTTTTTAAGCATCTAATTGAAATTTAATAAGGAATAAGGTAAAAAAATACCTTCGAAGCATTTAAAGATGCGATATCAATTTTGAAATAAAAATAAAATAAATCGAAACCGATTTTTTTTTCCTTTTATAAACTTTCATTTTCTTTTAGTTTATAGTGAGACAAATATTTCGCCAATTGAAAACTTGGCCTTTTCATATATTTTCTTAAGCATCTAATTGAAATTTAATAAGGAATAAGGTCCTTATTAAATTTCAATTAGATGCTTAAAAAAGAAATATGAACCCTAAATTTTATACCTATCTCGTGTGCATTCACGATCTCATATTTGAAAGTGGAAAACAACAACAAGATCCCTTAAGCCCGGTTGCACCAACAGAAGCCGGGAAAATCCAAATCCGATAAGATCAGGATATACAGACACATTGAAAAGGATCGAAATTCAAGTTCAGATAGTATTAGCTTGCTGATTAAAAGAGATAAATTGTAGAAGCCGTTACGTTGTTTGTCATAGTTTATAATGAGTGCTGATTCAAGAAGTTTTGGGGGAGATTTAGTTGAAATGAATTTAATAAGTCTTGCTTGCTTAAAGTTAAAAGAATGATTATGTTGTAATGTATGAGAGAATAGTGCATTTAGGAAATTGTTATTGTTTGTATCTTTTATTTCCGCCAACCTTTATCTTAAGTTTATGTTGAGTTTCACCAATTGTATGGGACAGTATATATTCCTGCATTAGATGTGTGTGTTTTAAGCAATTTTTTTTTATTGTTCTTAGTGTTTGTTTTATCGTTTCTGATGTAGTTTGTATTGTTTTCCTAGTTTATTTAGAGTGTGGTAAATAATTGTGTTATTGACGTGAGTGAGTAAAAGAATGTGTTCGTTTAAAGAGAAGTGTTCGGCATATATGATTTTTGTTTGTTGCTTCTGGAAAACAATTGTAGAGCTTTTTTCTTTGCATTCAATATGGTGTTTTGCAGTTTTTAATGGATTTCTGTATATATATCCTATTAGAATAAAAGAGTTGATCAAGTTACCTCAAAAGTTAATACACTGTTTAGAATTTGTGTATACTCAGCAATTCTCTTTTGGTAATTTTTCATGAAGTGGCCTGGTGTTGCGGTTATAGGTGTGAACTATCACCTCAGCATGCTGGGTTCGAGTTCTGTCACAGCTAGTGCATCACTTTCACTAATACTCTTGAGAAAGATATGAATTCACATATCCTCTCTCCAGTTACAGATTAAGTAGTAGGGTAGACTAGACTTTCAAGCCTTGGTTGTGCAACTAGTCTAGAAGGAAAACTATGAAATAACGTCAGTCTTTCTCTACTTATCCCGGTCATTCAAGACTTTTCTTTTTCAATGGATTCAAACGATGCCTGTTTATGAAAAGTGCGGTTGGAGATTGTTCAACTCTTGTTTCACTTTAGATTCCTTGTGCAGGCACTGTTACATTGAGTATCCATTGTCTCTCGAGACTGAAAAGAGGATTATATATGTGTATGTACATTTCTTGTTAAGTTCCTACATAGACACTCATATATTTTCAATAGTTGTGCCACATATTAAAACTGACTAGCAAAAGAGCAACTTTCTATTTTCAGTAAAAATTGACAGTTTATATTTTTCCTGCTGAATCGACATCACCAAGAATGTTCTATTCGACCCCAGGCCTGCCAGTAAGGTATTTAAAACACAATATATTTGGAAATGTTAATATGACAGATTAAAATTGTATTGTAATTTTTTTTTTAAATGTTCCTACTTAATGTACATAAATAAAAGCAAGTGTATATGTAAACGTGTTTACAAAAAACATCTTACAAAATAAAGTCTTAAACGGTGATTGATATGGCATTAATTGGGATGATGTTGTTGACGATAACAACCATGTTGGTAAAATCCATATCAATAAATTCTACTATCCTATCAGTGTGCATCACTTTGACCTCATTTGTCTAATATAACGAAGGTGACATCCACATTGACAATAATAAAATGAACTCCTATAAAATAGCATACTATTCTATAATTCAATTGGATGGAAAGCAGTAAATTTCACATTTAATGTTGGAACACGATATAATCTAATATATAAAATTAAGTCGGTCGACATTCAAATTCAGATCCAAATAGCAATATATATGATATATCGATACTTGATTCAGACTAGCCCATATTTGTTTTTCTTTCAGTATGTTATTGGCACAGATATATTTTACTTTTCTTCAGTTACTTTCTGTAAATAATTAGGCCGGCGCGGAATAGTGATAAAATAGTGACATTTTACGTTATTCCCCTAAATAGCTTAGGCCCTTAATAAAAAAATGTAGACTTTTCACTATCTTACATGTGTTTACATTATAATTATTTTACTCTTTATGTCTTAACATTAGTTTTGTTTCATACAAAAATCAATCATAATGCCTACAATTCTTTCATCACATTTGCATATGAAAAAATAAAAAATGTGAAAATGTTGAATTCTTAACATTAGGCGATATATTTCCTTAATGACCACTTACACACTTAATTAAAATAAGAGTTTAATGGAGAAAACTCTGAATTAGTTTACAATTGCTTATTTCTCTTCCATTATAAAAATACGTAATATTTTTAAAGATAATAAGATATATATATATATAATATAATATATATAGGGAGAGAGAGAAGGCGAGAGAGAGAGAAGGACAAAAGAGAGAAGGCGAGAGAGAGAGGAAGGCAAAAGAGAGAAGGCGAGAGAGAGAGAGAGAGAGAGCGATAAGGAGAAATAGAGAGAGAGAGAGGGGGAAAAAGATAGATATTATATTAGTTTCTGTAGATGTTAATCTGTTGAAACTCCAGTGTTTATAAAAAGTGCTCAATAACAAGTAGGGCTGTTCTTTAGTATAAATGTTTATTTATACAGATATTGTTGGTTACATATGTGCATACATGTTTCGGTTGTACTTTTCATAAAGAGTCAATCAATTCGCCGTTTTGGTCTGAAGAGGTTGACCCTTTGTGAAGAGTACAACCGAAACATGTATGCACAAATGTAACCAACAATATCTGAATAAATAAAAATTCATACTATATGTGTATATATATATATATATATATATATATATATATAAACATTTCTTTGTTTAAATAGAGTAGTGTTCTAATCTAATAAATGTAGGGCAGACGCATAACATTGTTACATTAAATGCAAATGGAAGTGTTGTAAGCGATCGAATACAATAATTCGGTCTACAAAAATGAATCATGATTGAACAGTAAGTAAACAGATGATTGCATGTGCAGTCATCATCATTTGAAAGTTATTGGCACGTGAGGCCTATGATTAATGACAATTCGCGACATTAGCCTTGCTTATAAACACCATCACTTGTCAAAAGAACCTACACTACTTACAGTTGCATTGGAATTAATGTTTTTCTAGTATGACTGCATGTGAAATATGGATGAGAATCTCTTTGTTTCGACGCCTACTGAGAATGAATAACAATACAGTTCTTCCGATAAATCCTCGTCTTTTGTTCTATCACTTCATATCCTGTCAGTTCCTGTTCTGGCATTCTGTGAAATAATCAGAACTCATTCACAGATTCTGCTCTACGAACAATTCAGCATCCTTAAATCGATATGAAGGAGTGTTGGGAATACGAGTGCACTGAGACTTTATTCCCCTCCGGATGCCGCTTTTCTTATTATTGTTCGTAATAATGGTAATTGTTTGTGGAAGATTCTGGAATTACCATTTTTCTGAAGATATTTAAAGATCGACTTTTATGGACTAAAGCTCAAATAAAAATAAAACTGAGTTTTAATCAGAATTTCCAAATATATCTATCAATATATCAACAGCGGTAACTGCAACCTTCTCTATAAATATAATGAGCATTACAGAAGTCTCTCTCTCTCGATCTCTTTGCATGTCTTTCATTATCTCCCCATCTTCTCTATCCGTGTGTATGCTTGCTCCTTACCAATCTCCAAATATTTGTTTTGCCTTTCTCTCTCTCTCTCTCTCTCATATGTGTATATATATATATATATATATATATATATATATATATATACTAATGATAATAGAATTAACGATAAGTCAAATATCGTAGAGTGATCTATCTCGATAAAATAAAGCTCAATACGTTGAGTAGAGCAATCAATTTTAAAGAAAGAAAGATGAAGATAAAAAATTGTACAAAATTACATAAAGTTACATAAATTAATACAAATTTTATTACATCGAAAGTTTACATGCAAGGAGTTACATTAATCCTTAAACCATGGTTTTTCAAAGATAAAACTCTTCTCGTCAGAGGATAAAATCTGGTAATATGGTATTTATAACAATTAAATATTACCTAGTTTCATTTCACTTTGAAAAATTGAAGAATAAAAAAACAAAACACTTTCGATGTAATAAAATTTGTATTAATTTATGTAACTTTATGTAATTTTGTACAATTTTTTATCTTCATCTTTCTTTCTTTAAAATATATATATATATATATATATATATATATATATATATATATATAGGCCTTAAACTGTAATTTAATGTGGGTTTTTAACCTTTTTATCTTTTCATAAGTACAATCCTTAAACCCATTTTCTCTCCTTATTTTCTCCATAAGACACATTATTAACCCGCAAAACAGTAACGGCCAAATATACGCTACTTATAAACATTGACTCACAGGATTTATATAGAAATATTTTTAATTTTTTAATATTTTTAAATTTTTTCCATTTTTAAATCTCAACTGTTACTGTTCACCCCCACCTTTTTTTCAAACCTTATGAAACCTCCCTTACACTAAATTTAAACAAATATACATAACACTCTAAGAAAATGACGCGTCCAAACGAGAGTGACACGTGACTTCACATTTCCGAAACAGATGACAACATAAGCTGAAGAAAGCCGGATGGCTAAGTCCTTTAGAGCTTGGAACCGACAGTACTAATGTTGTACTAATCTTTCTGTACCAATATATATATATATATATATATATATATATATTGCATACCCATATCTAATACTCGAACACAATGCTTATGAAAACTATTTATTTTATACGATTTATTGAATACAAGTTGCTATTTTTATGATACTGATATCGATTATGAACCAGTTTACATGAACTTTTCGTCGGCAGCGTTCCGGCATGTTATGTAAACACCCAAGAGATGCCGAGGCAATGTTGACAGACGATAACTTCGATACGTTGCTGAGTCGTATTTGTTTCAGTTCTATTTTGAAGAAAGATCACAAATGACAACAAAAAAAAACAAACAAATAGAACAGCGAAATCACTGTTAATATTTTTTTTAACAAAAAAATGCTAAACATTTAATAAATACATTTTTAATTATTTTTTTGCTTTTTTCTATTCAGTCAACTGGTTAAAAAGTAGTTTTTTTAGTTTTTCTTAAAACTGCAAAAAGATTTTTTTGTGTGTGTTTTTTGACATCGTCTTTTTAATCAGTCGGGTTAGGGTTAAACAGAGACTTGTCAATCTCAACCATATGCTCTGGGCCTCAGATCTGACAAGGATTTTGTAAGAACTGGTCTTCGCAAATCTCCCTAAAAAAATTCTTCCAATCGGTCTGCGTGTTCGGTGATCAATCTTCCATGTCGTCTGCCAGCTGATTGGCTAATCACCTCGGCATCTCTCACGTGTTTACGTAGCATGCCCAAATGCTGCCGACGTGAAGTTCGCGAAAACTGGTTCATATTTAATATCAGTACCATTTTTATCATAGCTAGGCACGGGAATTGGGGGTTAATACCTTTCATGGTGCATCAATTACCATTATAGTTCTAATAGGATTTGGAATAGACAATTTCAAAGTCTGTGACATCATCACACACATTCTTCTCTATTTCCTTGTCATCTCACTTTTTAAAGTAAAATGCAAATTTTGGCTTTCATCCTCGATAGATATCTCTAATTAAATCATCATATTTCTCTAGGTTCTTAAAATCTACAAAGCTAACATTAAATTATATTTACTCTATAAAAAGATGATTAACTTCGTAAAGATATAGATGATATTCAATCATTTTATTTTAATTATTTTACGTGTAAAATGTATGTAACCTTGCCTCCTCTGTCGTTTCTATTTTTGTATTTACTTGATATTTAGAAACGAAACAAATTTCTCAATGTATTTGTGGGTTTTTAACCTTTTTATCTTTTCATAAGTACAATCCTTAAACCCATTTTCTCTCCTTATTTTCTCCATAAGACACTTTATTAACCCTCAAAACAGTAACGGCCAAATATACGCTACTTATAAACATTGACTCACGGGATTTATATTAAAATATTTTTAATTTTTTTATATTTTTAAATTTTTTTATATTTTAAAATAAAACTAATAAACGATATGAATAAAAAACAATAATAATAAAATTAAAACGTCATTTTTGTTAAGAGAAAGAGTTCAACCAGATTCATTAGGCTCAAATTTGCATCACAGTAGATCTGCTGATCCAATCAACTAAGAAGAGAAACACTCTTTATATAAGACTGACAAATATGCAGTGGAGTTATTAGCTCTTGTCTTACCTGGCACACGCTAGGAAGTAAGTGTAGTATCTGTTCCGATGGATACTGCACCCCTATAGACGGGTGTCGTCTTGTCCTTCGGGACTTGATTCCACCTGTCTGTGGGTTTGTCCTGTGCGGTTCTAGGAGGTCCACCCTCCCAGGCTTCGCCTCCCCTCTTTGGGGAGGAGTAAGTTTATTGCTTACTGCCTGAGGCGCCCCTACCGGGGAATGCCGACGGGGCTGCCCAGGCAATTTTTAAATGGCCAGAGTGCTCACTTTCTCGGGCGCTGGCTTTTCAAACCCCACTTACTCGACCCAAGCTGTGGTCACATCTTACTTGTGGGAGTAAGATAAAACTGGCCTTGTGCCTAACTCCTGCAGAGGAGTAAATAAATATTAGCTCTTGTCTTCTGAGTATTCAACTCGAAGACAGTGCACCGGAAGTGGTAAACAAACTTTTGTAAATTGTGATCATGCAAGAATAAAAGAACGGTTTTTTAATGAAAATTTATCCAATTTACACACCCTCAAAATATCTGTTACTATAAAGAGGAATAAAAGTCGACTTATTCACTGCTATTCAGACTCCAATAATTTACAATTGCTGAAAGAATTAGGACCGTCTTTTTAGATGTGTCCACATATCTATGCTTCATAAGTAGGTTGCTTGATTTTCAATTTGAAATAGCATTTTCATCACTAAATATGGAGGTGGTAGTACTGAAGTGGATACCGGCATAACACACGATCTCGGTGTGCCATGTTCGAATCCTGTTGTGCCATAGCAGCACTATCACTATACAATGTTAACAACCTTTACGTGGTCTCTACTATGAGTACCTGATTCTAAAAAACAAATCGAGTAGAGAAATATCAACAACAGAATCGAAGGGGGTTAAAGAAAAAGGCTACTTCTTACGAAAAGAAGATCACGAAACATGTAGTTTGAACAGACTTATCTTGAGATGCATACAAGCATTTCTAGAAGAGGCTCTGTCCATCGGTCTGTTACGTTCAATGTTGATTTTTTATCGTGTAGTCATGCCTTTGCCATTTTTTTGCCTTTAATGAAAAAACAAAACAAAAATGAATGAATAAATTAATGCATTCAATTATGTAAACAAAATATCAATGAAGTATTAGAATAATTATTATTGAAAATATACTCGCACATAATGAATCTGCTAAAAAATAATTAAAATCATTTTACCCGTTATTAAATTTTCGAAAATTACTAATCTTTACAATATTTCTTTGCGCTGATTCAAAAAAATTTTTTACAAAATATATTTAATAAACTTCTTCTTTTATTGTATTTGGGGTGAATTTCATTATGAGTTCTGCGTTTTGTAATACTCCTCGTCTAGTTTGCATTAGTTTCTTATTGAGTGAAAATGCTGGACATTTTTTTTATATAAGAAGTCTATATCTATGTACATACATTTGTATAAATTCTTGTTTCATTTTTACTTCAGTCGAAGTTATCAGAAATCAAGGGACCCCTTCCTGAGGCTAACACTTGATCTCTATATGAGATACATAGATATTCGAATATTCTATTAAAATTCTCCTCTACCTCTCAAACGTTGAGTTAATAAAGAAGTGGAGAACATTAATTTGTATCTACTCAATGACCCATTAACTATGTTATAGTATATCTTTTGTTTGGTCTCTTGGTTTTACCAGCTTCCAGGACAAGAATTTATCTAGTCTGGTGGAGTATCCAGCCAAGTGTTGTTACTTGAGGTAACACCACTAGCAGAAGGTGCACCATTCCTGGTATAGGCGTGTAGCCAAACCTAAATTTTATTTGAGCCTAAACTATGTTATTTTGAATATTTGTTCAGGGTTTACTTGACAAACCCTTATACAGAGAAACCGAAGACACTCAAAGATCGTGTCTAGTAGGTAATTCAAACTTAGTATATGTATCTGTCTCAATGTAATAGTTTGAGATGTGGCTGTGGTAAAATTGATACCGATGATATGGGTGTGCCAAGTTCGAATCCTGTCTGTTCCATAGTATCACTTTTACTATGGATGTTGGTAAACTTCACATAAATACCTGATTCTAGAAAAAACTGAGGGGGGGGGGACCAATGCCAACAACAGAATCGAGTCATACCATGCTAATTCATACGAATTTATTTTTTTTAATTCGCTTTACTTTATTTTTGATGCTATTGTTTATGTTTTATTGTTTATATGTTTCTTTTTAATATACATTTAATCTAATCTGAAAATATTGAAATGATCCCTTGGTTGCATCTGGCAAAACAGTTTGCAGCTGCTACTGTGCCCTTTTGATCATCGGGCAAAGGTCCAGATGTAGCCTCTTCTTTGATACAATTCTATAATGATTATTTTACGAGTCTATGTTGGAAGGAGGTGTATTTTTTGCGATCACTAACGCTAGAAGACTGCCTTACTGAGCTTATGGAATTCCCTAAAGCTTTGCCAGTATTACTTCCATTTCCTCGTTACCTTGATCTGGGAGTCTGGACTGGTATTGTCCTGGCCTTTGGGTCTGGATTTACGCCGGTCTATTAGGGGTTGTCTGGTCCTGTGCAGTTCTAGGATGTCCACCCTCCCAGGCTTTGCCTCCCCTCTTTGGGGATGAGTAAGTTTATTGCTTACTGCCTGAGGCGCCCTACCGGGAATGCCGACGGAGCTGCCCAGGCAATTTTTAAATGGCCAGAATGCTCACCTCGAGCCCTGGCTTATCTAATCCCACTTTCCCGACCTTGTGTCACATCTTGCTTTGTGGGAGGCAGATAAATATATTGATCTGGGAGTCTGAGAGTTTCTTAACACTTGCCCGTGGTGTAAATTCAGATGATGAATACTGGTGATACCAGATCAGGCTGCCCTGTGGCTCCCTGAGACGAAATTCACCTACATTGACGTTTTTTGTTTGTTTGTTTTTTTTTTTGTTTTGTTTTTTTTGTTTTTTTTGTTTTTTTTTTGTAAAACTTAATTATGTTCTACAAAACCAAAAACAAAAACAACAGCCCCTCTCCCTTTCTCCCTCCCCTTTTTTATTTTATTTTTAGAACTTGAAGCATAAATCTTTTACTATAATGACCAGATTCGGCATTAAATAACCCAAAAAGGGTTGATATGCCGTAAAACAAAACTACCAAACCAAAAACGATGATTAAACATTTGAAGATATAAACGACTTGAAGCATAAAAACTTTTACTATAATGACCAGATTCGGCATTAAATAACCCAAAAAGGGTTGATATGCCGTAAAACAAAACTACCAAACCAAACCAGATGATGAATAGAAGATCATGTAGCGTCTTGCGACATTATACGATGTATGTTTAAGCTTTCTGCGATTCATGTTACTAATGTTGCATTTCCTCTGTTTCAGCTGTCTATCATTTATTGATACGAATAAAGTAGATGTATCCTTAAAAAGAGTTCATGCTCATTTAATGGAAGAATATGACTTCGCCATTCTAGTATGGCAAAAGTAAAGTCTGGTAATTCCCCAAATAGGTATCCTACCCATGAACATGTGTCTAATAAAAATGAGACGGTTTGTAATTTAAAGAAGAATGACATTAAAATGTTTACTACTTGACAGTTAAAACGTCACATTGTTCTTATTTTTATTTCAAATTGTAATATGTACAGAAGCATATACCAATCGACTGCTGATCTAGTATGTCGAGAAAGAATGGAGGAAGGGTGCTGAAAAATAGGTAAATCAAAGAAAGATGGCATTATATATTGCATGTTTATAGACTTTCAGATTAATCAGATTACTAAATAAAGCAGTAAAAGACAGAAGGTCTTGGAGATGGTTAATATAGGATTGACCGTATTCTGCAGTAAAAGCGAAGAAAACGTTTGATAGAAAATCTATGTGTACGTATAGATAGAAAACAGTTGTAATAAGTAAAGAACAAACTATATAGAAAAAGAAATAATTTGCAAGACAGACTAATGCTTGTTTAGATTCAATATTTCGTTTCAGTCATTAAACTTTTTCTTGAACAGAGTCGGATCAGATATACAACAAGTTGGAAAGTAATAGTAAAAGGCCAGTCCGAAAGGTGGAGTGAGTTGATGTAATGAGGAAAAATATTGTGGGAGGGGGAGGGGGCTGAGAAGATTTGGAAATGTACATTTTCTGCCATGCAACTTTGTAGAAATTGATTTCTGCTGTGTGTGCTGTTATAATGGTTTTGTTTTACAGTCATAGTTTTCTAGAGAGTATTTGCTCATCCATTCCGACAGAATTCAATTCAATTAATTTGGAAAAAAAAATAAAACAAGCCTGTTTCAGTTGCTATGTTGGTAAAGGGTGGTAGAAATTTACACAGAAGAGGATATAGTAGCCCAGCACCTGTCCAAATTCACCTTAAATTGCTTCATTGTTGGCGCATTTATTACATCTCTTGGGAGACTATTCAAAGGTCCAGGAATCCTAATTGAAAAGGCGTTCAATTGAAAGCAGCAGTGAAATAGTTTCTTGTGATGTCCGCAGAGATCTCTTTCTGGTGCAGGAGTGAATAATAGGTCCTGAGGTATATCGTAATGACCATTGAGAAGATTGTAGGCCAAAATGAGATCACCGTGTAATCGTCGGTGCTCAAGAGGGAAAAGGTTAAGTTTCTTGAGTCGGCTTTCATAGCCCTTCCACCATGCGAGTAGCCAGTTTTGGAACTTTCTCCAGGTGCTGGATATCATGTATTAGATATGGAGCAGAGGCCTGGACACCATACTCTAACAGTGGTCTGACGAGGGAGACATAAGGTGGGAGAAATATTTCAGGAGTTAGTTCTTTTAAAGGCATAAATATCCGGCAGAATATAGAGGTATAGATAGGACTAAAGTAATAAGTAAAAGAAGCCCTTTTTGTTGATGCTGTTTTGCATGTTTTCTTTTACCCTAACACGTACTGTAGAATATCGCAGTGTTAATTTGCTGATTTGTCACTGAATATTCATTTTAATTTATTTCATTTTATTTTCAGCATACGTATTTTGTTGCACGGATAATTGAGGAAGTTGGGTGGAAGAATACTTCATAGGTAAGTCTCCAGTCTCTCTAAGGTTTTTGTTTTGTATATTGATTTTAATATTAAATAAGGATGTTTTCTATCATCATCATCATCATCATCATCATCATCATCATCATCATCATCATCATCATCATCATCATCATCATCTAAGAGACAATAAAAGTCAGTTAAAAGTTTTTATCTAATACAGTCACCTTGTCGGATTTTCAACTTCAGACCTAAATAACTTCCCTCCTAAAATATCAATATTTTATTTGGAATAGCCCTTTTCTTTTCTTTAGTGTTGGTTAATGTTTTTTAAAAATAAAATCTTAAATCGTTTTAATTTCTTTACAAAGACAATTATTCCTGCTCGGAATATTTTTCGCAGGGAAGACATCTTTCTTTTCTTGCAGTAAATATTAGTTACAGATGGAAGCCATTTTTTACAATCAGCAGCAAATTCCGCTATTTATACAGTAATAGTGATACATGCTTTTGTCTAGGCATACGAAATGATTGTTTATTCAGATAGAATCAGCCGGGGAAAGAAATAGGTAATATTTGAAAACTTTTTAATTTCGATGTAGAAAAAAATCATGTGAAACACTATTCATAAACGGTATCTTCATTCCTAAAAATAACTCAAATATCATTCATCAATATGATATATTAAAACTTGAAGGATATAAAAGGAGTTATCTACTTTACAACTATTTTTGTTATTTTCTGTATAGGCTGAAACTATTTTTGTTCTTTTTCTGTATAGGCAACAACAATTTTTGTTCTTTTTCTGTATAGGTTACAACTACATTTGTTCTTTTCCTGTATAGGTTACAACTATTTTTGTTCTTTTTCTGCATAGGTACCAACTATTTTTGTTCTTTTTCTGTATAGGTTACAACTATTGTTCTTTTTCTGTATAGGTTACAACTATTTTAGTTCTTTTTCTGTTATAGGTTACAACTATTTTTGTTCTTTTTCTGTATAGGTTACAACAATAGTTGTTCTTTTTCTGTATAGGTTACAACAATAGTTGTTCTTTTTCTGTATAGGTTACAACAATAGTTGTTCTTTTTCTGTATAGGTTGCAACTATTTTTTCATTTTCTGTATACTTTGCAACTATTTTTGTTCTTTTTCTGTATAGGTTACAACTATTTTTGTTCTTTTCCTGTATAGGTTACAACTATTTTTGTTCTTTTTCTGTATAGGTTACAACTATTTTTGTTCTTTTTCTGTATAGGTTACAACTATTTTTGTTCTTTTTTCTGTATAGGTTACAATAATTTTTGTTATTTTTCTGTATAGGTTACAACTATTTTTCTTATTTTTCTGTATAGGTTGAAACTATAGTTGTTCTTTTTCTATATAGGTTGAAACTATTGTTCCTTTTCTGTATAGGTTACAACTATTTTTGTTCTTTTTCTGTATAGGTTACAACAATAGTTGTTCTTTTTCTGTATAGGTTACAACAATAGTTGTTCTTTTTCTGTATAGGTTACAACAATAGTTGTTCTTTTTCTGTATAGGTTACAACTATTTTTTCATTTTCTGTATAGGTTACAACTATTTTTGTTCTTTTTCTATATAGGTTACAACTATTTTTGTTCTTTTTCTGTATACTGTACAACTCTTTTTGTTCTTTTTCTGTATACTGTACAACTCTTTTTGTTCTTTTTCTGTATAGGTAACAACAATTTTTGTTCTTTTTCTGTATAGGTTACAACTATTGTTCTTTTTCTGTATAGGTTACAACTATTTTTGTTCTTTTTCTGTATAGGTTACAACTATTTTTGTTCTTTTTCTGTATAGGTTACAACTATTTTTGTTCTTTTTCTGTATAGGTTACAACTATTTTTGTTCTTTTCTTGCATAGGTTACAACTATTTTTGTTCTTTTTCTCTATAGGTTACGACTATTTTTGTTCTTTTTCTGTATAGGTTACAACTATTTTTGTTCTTTTTCTGTATAGGTTACAACTATAGTTGTTCTTTTTCTGTATAGGTTACAACTATTTTTGTTCTTTTTCTGTATAGGTTACAACTATTTTTGTTCTTTTTATGTCTAGGTTACCACTATTTTTATTCTTTTTCTGTATACTTGACAACTATTTTTGTTCTTTTTTCTGTATACTTTACAACTATTTTTGTTTGTTTTCTTGTATACTTTACAACTATTTTTGTTTGTTTTCTTGTATACTTTACAACTATTTTTGTTTGTTTTCTTGTATACTTTACAACTATTTTTGTTCTTTTTCTGTATAGGTTAAAAAATGAGCAAGCGAATAAAAACTAAAATGACTTTACTGCATGCTGGGCTTTTTGGCTAGATGCAAAGTATAGTATCTATTCTAATACTACATTTTATTTTGTCTCTCTTTGGTCAGTAAAGTAGAATTTACATTTTTGTCCCAATACAGAATACCTCTTTTTGGGGAGCTGGATTTTCCACGCCCTGTATCTATATCTGCCCTTGCAGTGAGGCAGGTAAATAGGGACTTTATTACATCCTATATAAAGCCAGATAAGTACAACTAGTGTCGAATACTTTTGCTTTATAATAATATGCAAATCTGTTCTAAATGGCACTATATATAAAGGGTGGAATGTATATACTATTTTGTCCTCGTTATTTAATCATCAGGGAAGAAAATAGGTAATATTTGAAAACTTTTAAATTTCAATGTCAAAGAAAATCACATGACACATCATTCGTAAACGATGTCTTTATTCCTAAGCATAACTAAAACAATCTAAAAGAGGTAACTTATGTTTAAAATTTAAGAATATTATAGAAGCTGTCTTCCTTACAACTAAAATTTTATTTCGTTTGCTGTATAAGTTTAAAATGTATAAACAAAGAAAAAGTAAACACTAAAATAACTTTACTGCATCCCGGGCAGAGACCGGTCGGAACAGCTAGTGTTGAATATTTTTTCTTTGTAATACTATGCAAATTCAGTGTATAAAGGATGAAATGTACATACCAGTTTGTCTTTGTTATTTTAATCATCATTTACCTATTCATTCTGACTGATAATCTGAGATGATTTTTACATAAAGGCCATCATATTTAGCAGCTGATTAATTTCTATATCTGAAATAGAATTTAACAAATTAGATAGAAAATTCTGTTTACATGTTTTTACAAATATGGCGTACTGAAAGAGTTTCATTATTCTTTCAAGTCGGGCAAATACCAAAATATTTCTCTATAAAAACCTACAGTTGCCTGCAGTGTAAGTTTGAAACCCAAGCTTTTGAATATATTCTAATCAATAATTTCACAAAGACAATCTTCGTATCAATAATTACAACCAAACGTTCATATTATTCAATAAAGAATCGGACTTAATCTATTTTATAGCACGTAAGACCCATAGGCATAGATGACTGCTCAACACTTTATTTCATGTTTTAGTGTATTCTTAGTGTATACCATTAATTTTGCATGTATGTAGGATGTGGAAGATACATTTTTAGCCATGTTTTAAGGGGACAAAATGGGTGTCTTCTGTAGAATTTAAACACGGTAATATAACTTGGAGATTTTGCAGTTCTTCTGTGGATTTTGGTGATAAAATCTTCTTCAGAAATCTTTTATGGCTTCAATTTTTAAAGTGTTTCCAAAACTCTTCCGATCACGACCTATTATCATTGCAAAACAATAACGCCTATTATTCTTACTTTTATTTTATAGGTAAGAATGGGAATTTGTCTAACTGTTATGACTATAGTTTCTGTGTTGGAACTGCTGGTATTATTATTACTTTTGTTGCTTTTCTTTCTTTCTTTTTTTTTCTTTTTCTTTTTTTAAATTATCTTTTCCTTATTTTCTTTCTCTCTTTTATTTGCCTCTCCTCATTCTCTTTCCCTCATTTGCCCATGGTTTCTTTGCTCCCCTCTCTTTCTAGTGTACATATGCTTCTATCCTACTCTCTCTCTCTCTCTTTCCTTATCTCTCTCTTTATATTTCTCTCTAGTCCATTTACCTCTTTCTCTTTCTATCTCTCATTTGACTTTCTCTCTCCCTCTCTCTATTTCTATCGTCCATTTTCTGCTCTTACTCTCTCTCTCTCTGTCACACACACACTATTCTTTATTTGTATCTTTCTCATTTTCTCTCTCTCTCTCCCGTACATTTTCCTCTCTCTCATTCTCTCTATATTGTTAATTTGTCCTCTCACTCTCTCTCGCATTCTCTCTCTTTTTCAACTTTTTCAGTTGCCTCTCTCTCCCTAACTCTCTTGCTCATTTGCTTATATTCTCTCTATATTGTCTAATTGCCTCTCATTCTTTCAGTTCTTTCTTTCTCTCTCTCTTTCATATATTATCCAGTTGCTTCACTATTTCTCTCTCTCTCTCTCTCTCTTTCTTTCTCTCTCTCTCTCTCTCTTTCTCTCTCTCTCTCGCTCATTTTCCTCTTTCTTTGTTTTTTTTTGTTATTCTCTTCTTTTATCTACTCGGTATTTCTCTTCCTCCTTCTCTATCTCCTCTTTCTTACATTAATATCTTCAACTTGCTCTCTCTCTCTCTCTCTCTTTATTTTATATTCTATCACTCTCTTCTTTCTTACTTTCTTTCAACTTCATTTCACACTCAACTGTAAATGCTATATTTTCTTCTCTTCCCAGCCCTCTTCTCTCTCTCTCCCTCTCTCTCTACTATATTTTCTCCCCATCCTCGCCAATCATAACTATTCAAAATAGAAACCATTAGATATATCATTACTGATGTCTTTTATAAATATCTTTGATAGAAAAACTCTTATCTGCAGGCCACCTTCCAGAATTTAATGTACACAGGAGAGAGAATTCTTATATGTGGGTCATAAGACACTTAGAATAAAACATACAACATTGCCATGTAATCACAAATAAGCTGACATTACATTTTCTTTAAGAATCTGGCTACCAAATCCTTACAAATTCAGCTGATTTTTACTCCTCTATTGAGGGAGTGGGGAGCTAGTGGGCAATCAGATGGTTAATATCCCAGAAAAAATGTAATCTACACAGGAGCAAAGTGAAGTATGTGTTCTGATACAGCAATTCACATTTACTGTCCTCGGACAGTGAAGGATAAATACTTCTCGACAGAGGAAATTTTAATTTTTATCCAAATTCAGAGTGCCCTTTTGGGGGAGCTGCAGTTTCCCCACATGAAAAATCGAAATCTGCCCTTGTTGTGAGGCAAGTAGATAGGGGCAATCACAAACATACAGAAGTAAATATGTACTATTACTAAAAAGACCCCATAGAAATTCCACGGTAGCTTACCTTCCGTCTTTTTTCTGTTCTTACAGTAAAAATATTCCTCAGATAAATATATCTTAAAATAAATGAAACGTACGTTTTCACCATTTAATTTGTCTATATATTGTAACAATTTAAAGTATTTTAAAATAAATAACTTATCTATTTGAAATTGTACCAATTAGATGTATTAAAAAATTTCTAAATGCAACGAATATGTTGTAACTCCGTTTAAGTAGAGTGGAAGGTCAGAATTCTAATTATGACGGTTTATTCAATTTGGGAACAATTAATTTTGAAATTGCACCAATCAAAATTTATAGCAAACAGTGATATTAGTTATTTCTCAGTTACATCTTGCATTTCATCTTTGGGGATAGGACGATCTCACTTTTTCACATTGGTGTGAAAGGTGATAATGTACGTACGAACCAAATTGCCATAGCATATTGTTATATAGATTAATAATGAATAATTCTGTCAAAAGCTCCTGATTACAGGCGTTCAGAGGGAGGGGCCGGCAGGACGGTGGCTCCAGGTTGACCCTGGGCATTCAAATTGGAGGGGGGTATCCAATCATATCCAAACTACCTCCTTTTTTCATAATATTTCATACTTGAGAGTTTGGGGCATACACACGGAAGTACTTTTTTCTCCGATTAACTTATTGCACTTTTACCCCCTCAACGTAAATACTCAGACAAACTCAACCAGCAGAAAACTCACAGCCCTTCACTGTAGAGGTCCCCAGATGCCGGAAAACTTTCTACTCTAATAGCTTCTGTCCTCGAACCGCTTGCATTTGAAATTCCCTCAAAGACTTTACCAACGTGCAGAAATTTAAATGTAATGTGAATAAACATATTTCTGCACAACACCCGACTTAGGATGCCCACTATAAATCTGACCCCTAATCACAGCAACCCTTTTCGTCTCAGTGGTAATGTGCCTTGTTTGGGGTTAAATAAAGTTGTTTTTTTAAAATCAAGTATTCGGCCACAGGCATCACCTGACCACGACACGCCACTGGTGCCGATCGCCTTAGCCAAGATGATATTGATTATTTTCTTTCTTTGAAGAATTGGAAAATCACTCGGTTAACAGTGGAAAGTGAAATCCTGAGGTTTGCAGCGATTTGCCACTGATTGTATAGCTCTGAGTGGTGGCCGTCGATGAATGAAGCAGAAGTCACGGAAACAATGATGTTACAAGATTATTTCATGCTGAAACACAATATCTCTTATAAACAATTCCTTATGAATAAAATAAGAGTTCAACCTTCATGAATAATCTATAAGTGGGGGAAAAGGGGCACATACCTTTCCTAACAGCATTAGTGTCTAAGTGAACATGATTCATTGAACAAGACTTTAATCTGGCTTGTTGATTCCACTAGCCACATCAGTTTCTATTATACCACTTTCAACACCCCACCCACATAAAAATCTTCAAGTGTCCAGTTGAATTTTTGGAGATGAAACTTTAAGAGAAACCTTCCCAAAGCCTGATGGTTTGTTTCCTTGGTCTTGATGCTTTCAATTCTTCATTGAATCCAAGAGAAGTAAATGTCCCATCACTTGTTTCTGCATCTCTCCATCACGATGAAGCAAAAGCAAAGTGACAGACACTAAGACTGTTTGCTTTCGCTTTACATTAATACATTTTCAAAACACATGATTCCTCCCCCCCCCCCCGCTCCTCGTGCCAGAGCTAAAAATAGCAGTATAATTCAATCATTATAGTCTTGTAAAAAGTTCCGCAATGTTGCATTTTTGTACTTCTTTTACAAATACTTCCACGAAATGTAGTGAGATGAACTTACTCCACTTGTACCCCTTAACGTAAATACCCTCAACTCCTTTGATTAGCAGCACGATCCCACCCCTTCACTGTAGAAGTACCTAGATGACGCAAAACTTTCTACTCTAATAGCTTCTTTCCTTGCATGATAGGGAGGGAGCACGCACACGCACGCACACATAATAAGCTTAGAGAGAGATCACCGCGCGCGCACACACACACACACACACACACACACACACACACATATCAGCACGCATACACATATTTCCTCGCGCTCTCTTTCTCTTCCTCCCACTCGCTCTCCTCCTCCTCTCTCTCTACATGAGAAGAGATAAAAATAGAAGCCAGGTATACGAGCGAGAAACATCCAATCAAATTGCTTGAAATGATCACGTGTGTATCACGTGTGTCTTCGTATTACATCGTCACCATAACATTCAACAGTAAATGTCGTCCTTCTTGAATCTTCTCCAGAAAATCTGAACTTGATCTAAAACCTGTAAGTAATATTATTTCAAAATATTATATATCTTTAGATAAAGACAAAAAAATAGATAACGTAGAATGGTGCTGGTATATTTGAGCGGTACCAA
Source organism: Sepiola atlantica (assembly GCA_963556195.1). Taxonomy (NCBI): domain Eukaryota; kingdom Metazoa; phylum Mollusca; class Cephalopoda; order Sepiida; family Sepiolidae; genus Sepiola; species Sepiola atlantica. The sequence continues at coordinate 32,085,539 of OY744537.1, forward strand.
ATTTCTTTAGAAATTTTGAAACTTTTAGACGGCATTTTACGTGTACAATTGTTTCCTCGACAGTACCAACATGCAGAAATTTAAGTGTAATATGAACAAAACATCTTGCTGTCCAACTCCCCACCCAGGTTGCACCTCTATCAATCTGGCTTGTATCACAGTAGCCCTTTACCTTTTAGTGGCAATATGCCTTGTCTGGGTTGAACAACAGTAAAAAAAAAAAAAAAACGATATCTATACCTTTGGCATTTCAGATTTTGTTAGGGGATTTAAAATTTAGAAAATGCTGACCCATTCTAATATTTAAATAGCACTAGTGTGAAACATTTTAAGAATTAACTTGATGAATACGAAAAGAATTTTTAAAAAAGAAGAATATTTTTAGGGGTTATCTAATGAAATGTTTAAGAGATTTTAATGTGTGTATTCATATTATATATCTGTGAGATTGCAGGTCACTTCTTCTTGGGTCACCCATCAATTGATGGTGAAACAGCCATTATGTTTTCTTTTAAGGCTTATTGTATATGCGTGATGCTAAACCTGCACATAGTCCATGGTACTCCACTAACTGGGGAAGTTATTTCTTCCCATTGTCATAGGATCATCTGAGAAGCCATGCTCTTCTCAGAAAAAGATAATCAGTTTGTTGATGAGTGCAACCGGAACTACTGCTACCTGTGGCATAGCAGGATTTATGGTAAAGGTTTATTCTTCTGCCCATGCATATTAACAGGGTAACCTCGATAAGGATGTTGCTTTTCACTATGGAGGGACTATATGTTGCACATCACATAGCGCTGGGATGCACGGAGATCAGTCTAGGACACCCCTGGAGGCCAACTCGGAGAGGTACTACCCCCCTGCAAACCCTTCATGATCAGTTATATATAGCTGTCTTCTATTATTATACTGAACTTGAGTTAATAAACATTTGTTTCCCTAAAGCCTTTTTCCCTACATATTTTAATCACCATTTTTTTTTTGGGGGGGGGGCATATTATGCGATTTTTGGCAGCTTCAGTTCCCTTGGGTCCGTGTAGTTTTCTTTCTATTATTATTATTATTATTATTATTATTATTATTATTATTATTATTATTATTATTATTATTTTGCATAGGCAAAGCTGGATAGAAGTCTCATACACTTCAAATAGTAGCTGTTAATTACTATCTTAGTATATCAGTTAAATGCTATGCAATAAAGAATGCAATTCTATTCCTGGTGTAAATAGACATCACCGAATCCATAAAACGCAAAATTCAAATGCTGTTTCTATACATCTAGCCTACACAAATATAATTATCACAGAGTAAAAACGATGGTCAAACATGCATCAACATTATTATTATCATTATTATTATTATAAATAAGGATAATAATACAAATTTTTACTGGAAATCATTTTATTATTCAATCAGTAGTGTTTGAACACTATTGCGCTCTCGCTCTCTCTCTCTCTCTCTCTCTCTCTCTCTCATCTACAGTTGATTTCTCACAGAAGAGATATTGCTAATCTTTCTATCTCGTTATTTTTATAGTAGATGCTCGACTGAGCTCCAATCTCTGATTCTTCCCTGTAAAACGTTCACAGAAAGAACTCGTCTATTTACCACAACTGCAAAGTACTTTCCTTTCTTCATCTGTGTGCCAAAATCAAACAGAATTTCTATGAACAGAGTTTCTTTCCAAGAATTTTCAATCTGTGGAACATAATACCATGGGACTACCTCATTGCTGACTACAACATGGTTGTCTGTTTACATGAAAATTGTGCATATGAATATACTTATATTTAAGGTACACTTCCTAGTATGTATTCGTTTTTAGGGACACATATGCCCACCGAGAGGTGTTCTCCTTTATATATATATATATATATATATATATATATATATATATATATATATATATTAAAGGTGAGAGAGAGAGACCTTTTTAAATAAAGGATGAGAGAGAGAGGCAAAGAGATGGAGATGCGTTACTTACTAAATATACCAAAGTTCTTCATGTACATTTTATAATATTCAAAAAAGAAAAATATATTCTTTGATTTCATATAATTTTATTTAAAAAAAAATCACATAATAGAATAAAAACAACACACTCGATGTTTTTAGTCTGGCTAAACAATTCAGATATTTGTTAAGTCGACTTTTAAAATAAAACTCATAAGAAAAATCGGATATATGTATTGGAAGTTTTAAGGGTGTTCTGTTCCCATCGGCCACTTTGAGGTAAGGCCACATAGATATTTGTCACATAGAGAATAACAATGAGCATTGAGATCACTTACATTGTCTTACCGGAAGAATTGTATAGATATCATATCAATTTCATCAAAATAGGATATATTTGAAGTGTTAAAGGATGTTCAGCTCCCTTAGGGGTAGGAAGGCCCTTAGAGATTTAAGATCACTTCCATTGTCTATCCCAGAAAACTTATACATAGTTTTAAAGGGGATTTGCCCTCATAGCCCCTTAGAGATTTAGGAAATATTTCCATTGTCTTACACGGTAAATTTTACATAAGAATACACTTTTAGATTTTATTTAGATTCTCTAACCTTTATTTCTATAGTGAATACAAACATCACAAACATACTCTCCCATAGTCAAGAGATTTTTTAAGTAGGATCTCTTCGGTACAGAGCCGTATTAGACTTGAGAGATTGATAATGTGGTCAGGAGATTGGAGATCATGGCTCACTTGAGAAGAGTCTAAAATACTATGCAGACGACAGAAGTGAGTGAGACTGGCCTGTAGTCGACGGGATCATCTCTCTGTGTCACTCTTCTTGAAAATAAAACAAATAGTCGTGGTTCACCATTCTGAAGTAATAGGTTAAAGGGTCAGGAGAGTGGGCATCATGGTGAGGTGACCAGCGATGAATAGAGAAAGTGCTTGGAGTAGTTTTGGATGCAGACCGTCTGGACTAGGACTTGTATTTCCTTTAAGTGATCGAAAAAATCGCTTAACGTCGTCTTGTGAGATAACAGCGTTGTGCATCAGTTGAGTTACATCGATCTAAATATATAGAGAGCGAAAAAAGGAAAGAGAGCAAAAAAGAGAGAGAGAGAGAGAGAAAGAGAGAGAGAGATAAATAAACAGACGGAGAGGCGTTACGTACTATATATACAAAATCCTTCACTTAAATTTTATCATATTAAAAAAAGGAAAAATATATTCTTTAACATAATGTATATATTATTTTAATTTAGGAGTTAGAATCGAAACCGCACACTCAATGTGTTCAGTCAGATACTTTTTAACTAAACAATTCAGACATTTGTTAAGTCGATTTTTAAAATAACACTCATAAGAAAAATCGGATATACGTATTTCAAGTTTTAAAGGGGTTTCTGTCCTTATGGGTTATTTAATGCTTTGGGCACGTATATATTCGGTACATAAAGGGTAAAGTAGAAATTCGGGACCACTTCCATTGTCTTCCACGGATAATTTTATACATGTGATATAAATTTCATCAAAATAGGATATACTTGAAGTTCTAAAAGAGGTTCGGCCTCCATAGCTCATTTAGGTTGGGAGAGTATTTAGACATTTTGGGACTACTTTCATTGTCTTCCCAAGAAAATTTTAAATATAAGATTTAAAATAAAAAAAAATAGGATATATTTGAAGTCTTAAGAGGGTTAAGCTTTCATAGCCTCCTTAGGGGTGCACTTATTATTCGGAAACACTTCCATTGTCTTCCCTGATAAATTTTACATAAGAATACATTTTTAGATTTTATGAAGATTTTTTAACCTTTCTTTCTATAAGTAACACACAAACATCATACACAAAGACATTGACTTATATATATATATATATATATATATATATATATATATAATTGAATAAAATGAGTGTTTTTTAATCAATCATGATTGTGAGCCATTGATCAGATTGCTGTAATACGTTTATGGTTGTCATGCTTTGCTTACTTCCGATTCTACATAGCTGTTCGGCACAAAATTGCTGCAAGTCATTTGATAAATCGATCATGGTATAAAACTTCTGGTGACGACTGATAAAACATGCATATTATTCAATTATTATAACGCTCTACCTGAGAAATCTAAAATTTTAAGATGCTTTTAAAAGCCGATGCTATTAGTGTTCGTATGTGTATAAATATATTTATACAGTGAGAACTTTATATATATATATATATATATATATATATATATATATAAAAGCTTCTTCATTAAATGGTTTTCAAACTAAACAAAGAATAAAACCGAGCATTTCCTACTAACCTTGCTAGTTTTTATTGCTTGGTAATGAACTGGTTCACCTCTGAAATGTTTGCAGGTATAACATTGAAAGGTGAGAATTCGCTTTCTCTTGAATCTGTCTGGTAGCATCTCGATGATCAGGTAATAAACCTTTTTATGTTTATGTGCGTCGGATGCTGCTGCGGGTGGGACATAGGTAACCCAAACCTACTAGAGTGGGTTAGTGTGGGATAGTTAAGAGTTTATCTATTTATCTGACCCATTTGCATAGCCGATAAAATGCATCACTGGACATCATTTTACACACTAGCTTATCAATACGGAATAATATTAGCATTTATGAATTTATTTCGTTGTGTGATTATTAATACTGATCTTTATTACTATGTACGCATACGTAGTAGAGTTATACATTAAACCTCAGTATGTGCACTGAAAAGAGGCAGCTGGCACTTTATAAATCAGTAAGTGATTATATTGATCGACCTTCAAATTTGCTGTTCATTCCCTGCCCAGGTTTTTTTTTGTTTTGTTTGTATGATCAGGCTGGACAACGAATAGGGAGATGCTGCTCAGAGTGCTCTTTCTTGCCTTGACAGAGTACAAAATAGACTTAAGTTTGAAATAGCCCCATTCTGTTGAAACCATTGTACATCCATTACACGACTTAATCTGCCCCAAGGCTGCCCAATATTTTTTAGTGATCACTAGATAGCGCTCAGTATTAATCAATGCAGGGGTGCACATTTTGAGCATGTCATTTAATGGCAATAAAATAAAGACTGTTAGACATTCATGACTGAAACTTGGTGGACAAGTCAGGCATAGTCTGAAGTTTATTTCTATTAAAAAGGATTATGAATGTTTTTAGCGATTCCATGTGTGGCATTTTTTTTGGGGGGGGGGAAGAGGGGCTATCATCTTGTACTACAGTTTTAAATAACATTTTTCATAGTTAAATATTAGATTGAATTGAAGTATATTATTTTAGATGCGTCCAATCATATCTATAAGAGTCTTTGCCCATCGGTTGGTTGGTCTGTCAGGTTAAAGTTTGAAATAACATATTGCTGGCTTGTCAGGCTCAAGTTTGAAACAGCATATTGCTGGTCTGTCAGGCTCAAGTTTGAAACAGCATTTTGCTGGCCTGTCAGGCTCAAGTTTGAAACAGCATTTTGCTGGCCTGTCAGGCTCAAGTTTGAAACAGCATTTTGCTGGTCTGTCAGGCTCAAGTTTGAAACAGCATTTTGCTGGCTTGTCAGGCTCAAGTTTGAAACAGCATTTTGCTGGCCTGTCAGGCTCAAGTTTGAAACAGCATTTTGCTGGTCTGTCAGGCTTACATTTGAAACAGCATTTTGCTTGTCTATCAGGCTCAAGTTTCAAATAGCATTTTGCTGGTCTATCAGGCTCTGGTCTGTCAGGCTTACATTTGAAACAGCATTTTCATCACTAAACGTGCAGGTTGAAGTAAAGCATCTTAAGAATATCTATTCTTCATTTTTCTTGTTCTATCTCCCAAAAGTATTTGCCTCTTGATGCAATCCCATACCTATATAGAATCAGATACGTCCTAAAATGAAGAACTGCTGTCACGTCTGGGGGGGGGGGGGGGTGCTGCTCAAAGCACCCTTTCTTCTGTTGACAGAATACAAAATTAACTTTGCAATCCAGTAGAGAATGGTCTCTTATGTTCCTTACAGTTCCTTTATCACAGAAGAAACGTTGCTAGTCTTTCTCTACTCTATCGTCATTTCTATAGAATATAAACTGAGCTCTAATATCTGATCCATCTTTGCACAACATTAACAGCAAGAACTCACCTTATTATCACAACAGAACAGAACTTTTCTTCCCCCGTGTTCCTAACATCAAACATAATTTCCATCAACATAGTTAATTTCTAAGAACTTCTCATCTGTGGAACACATTACCGCAGGTCTGCTTCCTTGCTTCAAAACTAATGTCAATAAATACTTATCATGAACCGTCCCCATAAGTAATAGAAACTTTGTCCAATCCATTAATTATTTTCAATCCTCTCAGAATATTCTTCATCAAACGGACAATCCATCCATCTCATTAACACTTATCCTCATGTGGCTTTTGGCCTTAATAAGATGTTACTCAGTAAAAACAAAGATGAACCAAATGTGAGTCATTTGATACAACTAAATAACAAATATGACCACAACTTGACCTACTTCTACTCTTCTTATGACCTACTTTTTCTATTTTTATTTATTTATTTTTCGTTTTCATGATATTGTTTTTGTTTTTTTTCTACTCATTGGAGCCACAAGGGATGATGCTGTGGCAGCCTGTTGCTATTCACAAAACAAGCAGGTCAAAAAGAAAGAAAAACAAAGAAAACTATAAGCTCTCTTTCATATAAGAGCAAATACATGTGACCTCCGGAATCAAAATAGTTTTATGGATACGTTTAATCATAATACAATGAATACTCCCTGCATTTGCTAATGGCCTTCTCGTAAAATGTATACACAAAGATGTTTCTGATGTATATGAAACTAGAAGAATATCCGTCCCAGGACAAGTAAAACTAATTTCCCAAACAGAATAGTTTTGCACCACTTTATATCCCCTTTAAAAAAATTAAAATCAAATTAAAATCAACATAAAATGCTACTAAACCTTATGTCTAGAATCCTTATTCCAATGATGATAAAAAAATCCATTACATGATTTTGAGCCTAGAAAATGTCTAAAATTAAAGGCGTCTTAAGAAGAAATTAAAATTCAGGGAATCTTGCTTAATTGGTATCCAATGATTATGGATCAAATTTAATACAGATCTGAAATATTAGCCATGAGCCTTAGAAGAAATGATCGACAGGGGCTCTTTTGATAGCCAACATGGGAGACTCAGTCAACGTAATAATGGCCCTTCTTATTTCAAATAACAGAATACAACAGACCAAATACAGGTAAATAAATATGATCAGCACAAACCAAAGACTGTGCAAAATAGTAAATGAACCACAAAGTAAATTAGACTAGTAATGGAGTGCTATTACTAAAGCAATCTTCACACAAAAAAGCTCCTTTACACATGTTTCAAAATAAGTTGTTTTATGGAAATCGCTCCAGACAAGGCACGAAGCCACTTGATGTGAGAAGCTAAAAAAAATACTACTTCAAGGTTCAAAACTAGCCAACGATAAGTGTCATATGGATAGATTCTAACTCAGAAAACAGCAATTATTCCCCCTTTGTCAGAAACACCACCCATGGAATGTGAGGACTAAAGGACAAAATAAGGGAAGCCAGAGTAACGAGGCTGTCGAAAGTAAACAAGGTACACTTTTTACTCTCCATATAGAACATAACACTGAAGTTATGCCATCGATTTTCAAAACACTCTGTAAATATTAGGTTTTATTAATATACGTTATGCCGTTGGGTATTAACAAATATCTTAAATAGTACACTCAATTTCATGAGGTCTTCCTCCCAGGCATTACCTCCATAATTTCACAAAATACACTTTCATTTGTAAAAAAAATGGTTAGGGGAGTGTAGCAATTTTTTTTACTTAGCTCTGCATGATGATAAAGCACTGCTCTTTTTTCTTTCCACACGCACAAAACAAACTATCTTGTATCATATCTTTCCCTTGTGAGGAGGCAGGTCTATACCAATACTTATCAATAATAGTCTGTTTAGAATGAAATCTAACCCAGTGTTTACATAATGGCAGTAGTATAAATATTAAAATAGGACATCAATTCTCAATGTTTCAATTTGTTTTAAATCTTTGAGGATATTATCTAATATCTTTGAGGAACGTGCCATTTGCTTATATACAGACACTAATTCTCTATTATATAGGGTGTTCCCAAATATGGCACCCAAAGAATCGTTAATAAAATTCACTATCTTTTCTACAATCCAACCATATTTGGTACACATAAACTTCGATCTTTGCCTGCGTTGTCATGAATATCTACTAGTTTTTGTTCTATCTCTGTTCAATTGTAGGGGAGGCACTTTGGTGATCGTCTCATCAGTATGAGGTGTGATCCTGAATGTGGTTCACACTCACTGGATGTTAACACCCAAGGTTTTTATCTCTGTGATTATCTCAAAGATAATGTACATAAAAACAATCCTCGACTTATTCCTGAACTGAAAAGAGCCAGCGCAGACAAAATAATGGTCATGCCAAGAGAGCAGTGTGTCAGTTATTGATAGTTTTGCGCGTCGTATCCAGGTGTGCTTATCATCTTCTTCTTTTTCTTCTTCTTGCATATGTCTTTTTAGACCTATAACTCACTTGCAGCAAGCCAGTCCAGAGTTTCATCATCCAGGTTAATAAGGCCTAGATCGCCATTTGGTGGCTGGTTTTTGGGGCAGTTAGTGATGCCATGTTCCACGGTCTGCAGGAGGGCCCCACATCTGCATTGGGCACAATGCGTGACGCACCATCTCTTCATCAACTTGCCAAAGCGTCCCATGCCTGTCCTCAAGCGATTGGGCTTTGTTCACTGCTTTCATTGCAGGTGCTTGCCAGTGACATCTGTAGGGTCTTTGATATAGTGGTGAAGCCTGGGTGGTTCTACTGTCTTCACTGTTCTCTCCATCTTGCCTTAACCCAGCAAGCCTTGCTGATGTTAGCTGGTGTTGTGTGGAGCAGTTTCTGGCTTTGCAAGGCGAAGAGTCGCTGGGACTTAAGACGCTTGCACTGAAGTCTTTCCATGACGATCTTGTGGAGAAGATAGGATTCACTCGTCTTTGTCTATCAGGCAAGGGCCAGCATGGCTCCTTCTCGTCTGATATCATCGAACTGCAATAAAACAAAAACTGTTGGACATTCATGACTGAAACTTGCTTGACAAGTCAGACATAGACTGAAGTTTATTTGTACCAAATATGGTTTGATTTCAGAAAGGATTGTGAATTTTACTAAGGATTCTATGGGAGGCATTTTTCTTCTTTTTTTTGGGGGGGGGGGAGGTCACCCTATGATAGAATATTTCTATAATACTTATAACTTATTAATCATTTACTACCAGAATTAATCAAAATTGCCTCGGTTGCAAATTCGTAGAATTAAATATTGTAAAATTTAAACATCCACAGAAAAGTCTTGACTTTGTTTTGTTAATGTGTATGCAAATGTCTTAATTGATAAAGAAGTCTCTCACAGATATCCATTAAATGGTCTCTCACTTCTAGGGAACTTGTAAATAAATCTCATTTTTAAATTCTGAAACGAAATGAAACTGACAAATCCCATGGTAAGTTTATACGCTTAAAACAATGCAATCATATAAATATATTTTTTAAGTTAACTTCTATTCATTTTAGCCTCCAGTCCTCACAGCTCACCTGTCTCCAAATTCAACTCTGTTCAGTATTTTCACATACAGCATAATCACGTTGACACGCCGGTTCCTGCTAGATCACCGAAGTTAAGCGACGTTGAGCCTGGTCAGTACTAGATGGGTGACCATCTAGGAATACCAGGTGCTGTATGTGGACGCCTAGCTATGGGCAAAAAGCGTCGCCAACCCGCAGTGCCTAGCATGGCGACTATGTAAAAACCCCTGGATGACAGTAACCAATAAGGTGGACGGAAACCCGGAAACCAGGGAGGGGTTCCTCCTCCAGGAGTGATCAAAAACCCTGATGGTGACGGTCTTCTCTAATCACTTGCTTTAAAATTTTTCTTGGCTGACAAACCTTCCTACGATCCAAGAAATCCATGCTTCTGCAACGGTTTATCCAGGAAAATGAATGCTCCACATGATCGTATCAGTATAATAGATTCGTCCTTAGGGCAACCCTTATGCTGGACAAATGTAGTGCTTTTAGCAAATCCTCCGACCATATGTGTTGGGTTTAGTTAGATGTCACATTGCAAACCAATCTGATTGCAGGAAAATATATTTACTAAAGTTTGAAGTTCACATAATCACTAATTCATTATTATTAAATCATCAAACAATTTCACTTCTAATAAATGCATAAAATAAATAATGGATGTTAAATATTGGTGTAAGAAAGTAATTTGAGCCTTAGAATTACTTAAAGAGACCCCGGAAGCAATCCGAGGAAAGAAGCTATTAGAGTAGAACATCTTTTGGCATTTAGGGGCCTCTACAGTGAAGGGGTGTGATTTTGCTGCTAGTCAGGAGGATTGGGTGTTTTACGTCGAAGGGCTTGGCAGACATGGCCGGACCTATCAGATTAAAAATTATTTTTTGCACTGTCCAAGAAGGAGAGACTAGAGATTGGTGCATCAATTAATATGGGGGGGGGGGGCAATAATACTCCATCTATAAGATGTAGGATGCTAGCAGGTGTGAAAAGTTTTCTTGTCCAGTAGAAGGAACCTACTTTTTTTGCAGAAGACTTTGGCAGCATCTCCGATGTAGTTATTTCACATCATGTTACCTGAGAATGCCAGGCTGAGGAGTTTAAATGTCGGACTATCGGAAAACATGGTCTCAGCCATGACAACTAGTGGTGAGAAACGTTTCGTATAATTGTTAGAAAAAAGGAGATTTGTCTTAGTAGCATTAAATGTAACCATCCATTTTTTGCCCCATTTCACTAGAGACTGGAAGTTATTTTCTAAGGAGCCATTTCCTTGCTTGTGTGAGCATTCAGTTTGCCTTCCTGCTTGGAATAGAACATGATATCATCAGCAAATACACCAATCTCAGGCTCAATGGAATGAAGTCGTTTATGAAGATCAAGACTAATATAGGTCCAACTATCAATCTTGGGGCACATCTGCATTGTTGTTTGGATTTACGGCCATCGAGAACGGCCTGGATCTTTCTTTTAGCTAAAAAAAATACTTGATTATATACAAATATTAGTCCAGTAATACCGTACAAGTTTATTTTCCTGAGAATAACATCATGCCAGAGCTTGTCAAAGGCCATGGAAATATCTAGTGTTCCTGCCCTAGTTTCACCTAACTTATCGAGTGTGTGGCATTTATGCTCAGAGATGACCATTAAGATATCTGCAGTAGAACGGGGTGACTTAAATCCATACCGTTGGTCAGAGAAGAGTTTTGCATTTTCGAGGTGGTGAATTATCGCTAGATTTATTAATGATTTAAAGATTTTAGCGAAGGGCGGGAGGAGACTTATGCGGTGATAATTTCGTGGGTCAGTTCTTTCAGCAGAGTTCTTGAAAACTGGCGCCACGGACAATTTTCCAGCTCTCACGGAAGTAAGATTCTTCAAGGCATTTGTTATAGAGTTTGGAGAGGACAGGGTCCAGCTCAGCAGAGCATTTTTTTTATTACTATATCAGGGATAAGATCTGGTCCACATGCTTTTGAAATGTTATTTATGATAGCCAAGACATGAGAATGGGGTCATGATTAGTAATCTCGTGCAGTTTCCGTCCATAATGGAAAATTAGGGAGAGAGTGGTTTGCAGAGTCCAAGGTGGAGTTTAGGGCAAACCGCTGGGCAAGCAATTCAGCTTTGTCCATTGGTGTGGAAGCGACTTTATGGTGGGAGAATAATGTAAGAATCGTTGATTGCTTATTTTTCTCTACACTATTATAGATTTTCCAGAAATCGCGAGTTCCTAATTTCTGTGAGGTGATGCAATTTCTAGTCATCTCAGTACACCTTCTCTTAACTGCGGCTCTTATACTCCTACAGTGGTTTCTTGATGCTACATATCTTTGCCTATTTTCAACTGACGATTTTGACCAATCATCCACCTTCTCAACGTTTTCAAATCATGAAACCAATAACAAATGTTGAGAAGGCAGATGATTGGTCAAAATCGTCAACTGAAAATATTAGACGGCTTAATTTTCCACTAACTTAATATCTAATTTTCAATTTGGCTGTGAGAGATGTTACGTTGGGTCATGCATTAATTCAGTAATCACCCCCCCCCCCTCCAAGAAAAACTGATTAATTCTTCATTATTTGGGAAAAATCTTTGTTTAGAACAAGAAAAATACAAAGTTTTCACTATTTATTTTTTATTTTACCCTGTGAAAATTTTTTTCTTCAAATGATTTACCCCGGCCAAGTTTACTTTTAAATGAAAGAAAATATTGCTTGCTTTCAGAATATACCTATTTTCATGGTCAAAAGTTTAATTTATATTTTGTTTAAATAATGAAAACAAAGCAATTATGTTACAATATTTTACCGTTATACTCCTATAAACGTATGAAAATTGATTTTTAAAGAGAAAATTCGTTCGGACGAAATGATATTTGCTATTTTGGGATGAAATTTACTTAGAATAGAAAATTTGTTACAGAGCATTATCTCAATTTAAACATCCTTAACGGCTGTTCTGGCACCTCATCCCCAATTAGTGTCACTTAGCCACAAAAAAAGGAACATACTAATACTGTTTTATCAATATCTATTTGATATATAAGAATTAATACACATCTAGACCACTCAAAAGAATAAGGGGGTTCATAATTTGTGTAATGGATATTATTGTGGATTATGGAATCTGATATACCAAATTCTAATTCTATTGGATCTATTGTATTTCAGTTTTAATCATCATCATCATCATCATCATCATCATCATCATCATCATCTAATCGTGATAATGCCACGGATCTTCCTGACTCTCTCATATAATTTTGCTCTATTTTCCATCACACCAAGTTGGTCTTCATAGGTGTATTGAGAGTCTGTTAGTTGTTTGATGTAAGTTCTGTGTGGTCTTCCCACTGAACTACATCCCTGTTTTGGCATCGACAAAAGAACATCCTTAGTCCTCCAGCAAATCTGGTTCTTCTCTCTCTCTCTCTCTCTCTCTCTCTCTCTCTCTCTCTCTCTTTCTCTCTTTCTCTTTCTCTGTCTGTCTGTCTGTATGTCTGTCTGTGTGTGTGATCCGAGGAAGAAGCTTTCCATAGAGGAGCTCTCCTTTGTAGAGTGCTGCCTCCAGGAAGTGGTAACAGCAGTTTTTAGCATTCTGGTGTACATATCATCACTTTTATTTCTCAAATCTTTTGTTAAGAGTGCTACTTCCATATACGATAACGAATGTAACAATGGCTTCAAAGAAGTCATATTTCATCTTGGTAGGAAGATTTGACTTTTAGATTGCTTTCACCTTGTCCAGTCCAGTCCAAGCTTTGCGGACTTGAACATTTAGTTCACTCCCTGTGAAATTTTTCTTTGCAATTTTACTGCCAAGATAGGTAAACTCATCAACATTTTTTAAACATGTCACATTTAGGGAAAAGATATTTCCATGTTAATTCAAGAGAATGTGCCCTGTTTTGCTTGTATTTGAATACTACTGAAAAACATAGGAACATATGATCCTCCCTCCAGCTATGGTTAAAATAGCAGTGTGTGTTGAATGAATCGTATACAAAATCAATTGTTTGCAATACATCGTTTACGATAGGTGTTGTATTTCAAAAGAAAATAATCAAACAGAGGTTGATATATCGTAAAGCAGACTACACTAAAACCAAAATAATAAGGAATATAACAAACAAGCCAATCTCAGACATATGCGAACAAGCATCTCACTGCACAGCTCTCAATGTAGGATGACCCCCAAAACTCTCACTCTAATTCTCAGAAGCCCTTTTTACGTCTACAGTGGCAACTTGCCTGGTGTGGGGTGAACTAAGTTAAAATATATATATAATAAACAAAACCGAAAACTCCCACACTTTCCATCAGGACGAGGCTTAACCTATGCCCCCTAAACTCCTTTCAAAATTACACATGCAGGCAATACAGAAATGCACTTATCTAGAAAAATGACACTACTTTATTTAACACATGTCCAAAAATATGTGATGCATGGCATGAATGGCGGTGCCACAGGAATTATCTAGAGAGTTAGATTATTGTGTCCTTTCCACGGAAAGTCAATAGCCCAAAAGGGTGTCAATCCTCTTTTAAGGTTGTGAGAGGTATACATTTTACTTATTTCTTATTATCTTCTTTTTACTTTAAGCATTATAGGTGAAATACTTATTTGAAGGCAAGATATGTCTGCGATGATAACTCAATCTTTTTATTGAGTTACCATTGTCTTTAGGAAATAGAAGAAAGTGAAAAGAAAGGAGGAGGAAGGAGAAGATGAGAAATCTAAAAAGAGGGAAGAATAAAAGGGGCTAGAAGAAAAGTCTCGAAGAAAATGACAGAGAGATATGAGAGGGAAGGAGGAGGAAGAAAACGAGAGAGAGAGAGATAACAATGAGAAGAAGAAGAGGAAATAGAGAGATATAGAAGGAGTAATGGGGATTGGGAGGGGATGAAGTGAAAATGGATAAAAATGAAGATTAGGCTGACTAATACAGGGTCAAAATGTATTCTTGTGTTAAAACTAGCAAGAATTTCCCAGAGATATAGATATCTTCAAATGTGAAGCTGAGTCACTCATTGACAACACATAAGAGTCTATAACAATAATGTTCAAAATTACCTCCCTTTATTTTCTTTATATAAGTTTGCTAATATCACTGTAAATATTTTGACTAGTCTTCCTCTTGTTTTTTTTTTGTATGGAATTATCCATTTATTTATTTAGTAGGAATCTGTTATATTAATTCATGATCTCATTGAAATTTTTGATAATAAAACCAATTTAAAAATAAGAAATTAAAAATAATTAAAAAAAGAAATTTAAATAAAACACATACAGACACACACATACGTATGTGTGGGGGTTCCTTTTAACACATTATTTAAAATTAATTTTTTAAATTTGTTTTTATGATGAAAAATTGAAAATAGAACAGGTAAAAATAAAATAGAACAGATGAATTATTTTAGTTCCCACGTGCTAGCGTAAGGTCACCTGTTAATTTGACCAACTCAAAAGTGGGAAGCACAAAAAAAAAACATCAAACAAAGGGCTGTTGAGCCTTTTTTTTTAAGAGCTTGCCCACTGAATAATAAAAACAATAGCCCGAGAAAGGGGTAATAATATTAACGAATCTTATTGATTGATTAGTTAGCTGGAGTAAACACTACTTAAATATAACAGCAACCATAAACCACACATCTATGCATTTAACCTGATTATTTATTTCGGGAATGAACCATGACTGTTTCTGTTTAGCTTATTCCCATAAATATATTTTCATACTACTACTAAGCTCAACTCAAGTATTAAAATATATTATATTACCTTATAATATTATATGTGCATATACATGAAATAGTAGTAAAACAAATCATATATATATATATATATATATATATATCGACTTGATGGTGCTAGTCGAGTCATACTAGCTGCTTCGATGTATCACAGTTCGTCACATTGAAAAGCTGTGATACATCGAAACAGTCTGTCTGTGGATGAATATATATATAAGCCCCCCTTTCCCATGTTGAGAATTGCCGTTAATGATATCGCCTGCTACTATTTAGCATAATGCAAAGCTCTTTGTAAATAAACAAATACAGTACTGTCAAGTAATAGTCAATGTTTATATGAATACATTGTAGATATCATTTACCAACAGCACCTGTGGCTTAGTGGTGAGAGCTGCCAACTATCAACTAGATGGTAGTAGGTTCAATCTCTAGCTTTGGATGGATGCTAGTTTAGCTTCACTGAAGAGCTGTGACACAGCGAAATAGTCTGACTGTGGATGAATATATATATATATATATATATATATATATTAGTACTTTTAGCCTGACGATTCCCCCCCGGGGATGAAACACGGGAGCCTCTGTGTAGCTTGATTGCCATATATATTTTCATTGCTTACTATATATATATATATATATATATATATATATATATATATATATATATATATATATATAAAATGTACGGTTAGTGGGAGAGAACCCCAGCAGAGTTCGCGATTACAAAAATTAAAAACTAAGAGCGTAATACTTATATATGTATTACAGAAGATCAGAACAACATCAGTACCGTCGGTTTCAAATCCAAATTCAAAATCCTATGGCGAACTCTGCACGGCCTCTGTTTATGTCTGTCCCCCAGAAAGAATCAAACATAAACAGAGGCCGAAGAGGGTCCGGCAGGAGACTAACTACAGGTCCCCTTTGTTTGGATTTGAAACCGACTGTACCAATGTGCTGATCTTCTATAATACACACACACACACACACACACACATATATATATATATAGTTTTTAGGTTTGATTATTTTGATAGGATTCCGAATCAGAGAGCTCTATGTCCGTTCAAACAGAGCATGAATACGTTATGAGGTTTAAAAAGACTAAATATACATTCGGATTGTACACATTATAAGTTATTTCGACCTTAACTAGGTCTCCTCGGATGTGTTTCCAATCACGATTCAATCATGTTTTGAATCGTGATTGGAAACACATCCGAGGAGACCTAGTTAAGGTCGAAATAACTTATAATGTGTACAATCCGAATGTATATTTAGTCTTTTTAAACCTCATAACGTATATATATATATATATATATCTTTGTTTAAATTAACTATCTTGTCTGCAATCCAACATATGTGATACAAATAAACTTCAGTCTAGGCCTGACTTGTCCACCAATTTTCAGTCATGAATGTCTAACAGTCTTTGCTTTATCGTCGTTCAATTGTAGGAGGGGGGGGATTTTCAGGAATAGTCTAGGGATTGTTTTAATAGACATTATATTTGAGATACCTACACGGACAATTAAGGTCCTGTGAATGTGAGACCCATTCAGAATTACACTTAATACTGATGAGACGATCACCAAAGTGCGCTCACATATCATTGAACAGAGTTAAACCAGACTGTTAAACATTCTTGACTGAAATTTGGTAAACAAGTTAGACATAGATTATTTTTTTCACTTTAATTCACCCTAAACTAGGCACATATCCACTGACACATAAGGAGTTGCTCTGAATTAAGGGCCATATTTATAAAGGGGATCCTAAGTGAAATGTTGTGCAGCGAGGTGTTTGTTCACATTATATTTAAAATTTTGCAGTCAGGGGAGCAGGAAGGGAATTCCAAAAGCTAGCAGTTCGCGGAAAGAATCTATGAGAGTAGAATGCCACTCGGCATCTGGGGACCTCCACAGTGAATGGATGGGATTTTGCTGATTGTCGGGTTGGTTGTGTGTATTTTAATCGAAGGGGCACCAGAACAACAAGTTCGTTGGAGCACATTTCATTGTAGTATTTATAAAGCAAGCTGAGGGATACAAAATTGATGTGATGAGACAGTGGCTGGATCTTGGTGGACAACGTGGGACGTATTAAACTAAAGACTCTTTTAAAACTCTGTCTAAGAGGGAGAGACTAGTGGTTGGTTCACCAGCCCAGATGTGACAACAATGCTCCATGCGTCGATGGATGATGACTTTATAGATATATAGGATACTGGCAGGTGATAAGTTTTCTAGCATGGTAGAGGGAGCCCACTTTCCTTGCAGCAGCCTTGGCACTATCTTCTATGTATTTGTTCCAATCAATGTTATCTGTGAATGATAGGCTGAGGAGATAAAATGTTGAACTCTTGGGTAGAGTTCTATTAGCCATAGCAATCGGTCGTTGGTACCGTTTCTTATGATTGTTAAGAATGGAGTTTTGTTTTAGTGGCATTAAATGTTACCATCCATTTCTGTTCCTATTCAACTACAGACTGGAGGTAATTTTCTAAGGATTCAGCCTTTACCTTGGGTATGTGCGTGTTTGATTTACTTACATGCCGAGAGTAGAGCATGGTGCCATTACCCATCTCGGACACAATTTCATCAGGAATGTCATTTATGAAAATCAGAAACAATAAGGATCCAAGGATCGACCCTGGGGTACACTCGCATAAATGTTATGTTGTGTTGATGTATGGCCATCAAGGACAACCCGAATCTTTCTTATGGCTAAGAAGGATCTAATTATATTAAAGTATTATTTATTGGAGATTGAAGTTTATTTGTACCAAATATAGTTGGATTGCAGAAAGGGTTGTGAATTTCATTGACGATTCTATGACTGGCATTTTAGGTGGAGGATCACTCTAAATAAATGGTTTGAAATATGGCGTGTTTTATTTGTACTATAATTGGAAAGTTCAATTGTTTTTTTCTTTCGTTTTAACAGTATCTTATGGTCATCTTCTATTACATATTTTAAATTTTGTCAAATTAAAATTTATATAGTAAATCTGGTAATGGGCCTTAGACAATGCTGTCATGTGTTTCGGCTCATCTTTGCCTCTAACCAGTTTTTATATCTGCTGATGGGATTTAATCAAAGACGTCACTTTTTAAAAAAGTTATTTTAGTTCAGTTAGTTTACAGAGATCAATCCCCCCCCCCTCCTGGGGCTAACACTTGGATTTCTTTATAAGTTAACTTTATATCCGAGAGCTCTGTTAAGGATTGACGGTGTCTCTTTTAGGGCGGCGATCTGTATTTCGCTACAACTTGATCTTCCATGGATTATGTCTAGGTATTTTTTTTAGACAATTTCTTTTTCATTAGCTAGTTGCGCATACCACAACTGCTATAATATTTCTTTCGTTCAGGGACCATTTTGTTTTCAAGCGATTCTCTGTTCAGGTTAAAGCATGCCCGGTTCTGCTGATCTCAGACAAAATGAGGCAAACTCGTATGTGCTCGTACAGATATGTAATGACACAAGTGATGACACTGAGACGATGGCCGAAACAAAGGTGGTTGGATACCCTACAATAAGATCTCAAGATAGCCGGACTTTATTTTGACCAAACCTTTGATCATGTATGGTGTAGAGAAAAATCCAGTGTGCAACATAGGTTGTTGATCCTGACTCTGAAACTCACCAAGCAGAGATCTTAGTTCATTTGAAAAATACAACCCTATTTTTTTTTTTAAACATAGTTCACCCCAAACAAGGCAGGCCGCCACTGTAGACGTAAGGGGCTACTGAGAAAAAGGGTGAAAGTTTGGGGTGGGGGGGGTCAACATAAATTGATAGCTGTGCAGCGAGATGTCTGTTTACATCAGTTTAAAAATTTTGCATATCAGTACCGTCAGGAAAACAAGGGGCAGGTAGGGAGTTCCAGAGTCCAGCAGCACAAGGAAAGAAGATAGATAGTCCCTTAGAATATTCTCGACTGTCCTCGGATGTTGTGTTTTGAGAAACATAAACTTTTTTTGTCATTTCATGCCCTTTTCGACCTACTACAATGCCTATCAGTAACCCAAGAGTGTCTTAACCCATCATCCCAGTTTTAGGAAGCATCTTCGTAGTTTATAACCTGAACAAAAGAGTTGTAAACTGGACTCATCAGCTTTAGATTTGCAATGCAAATGATGTAATGATAATAATGATAATAATGATGAAAATCTTTGAGTGCAGAAACCAACTCTCATAACCAGATGACGCTGACCAATCACAGGTGACCAAAAATAAAATTCCACTGCATAAACACAACTAGAAACATAGAAAGAACAATCCATGAAACCAAGGGAACTGAAACTGCTGGGATAAACAAAAAAAAAATAATGATCAAGGTTTCCAAATTGAGACATATATGAATAATATTTTGTGGATTATCTATTTACTTCTGTCACGTCTGTGGATTCTCCATCCATCTGTTAGTAGGTGGTGATGTGATTCTTTTCATCTTGATCTATGTCCGACAAGATGTATACGTGTTCGTGCACTCTTGGTGTTTATTTTTAGTGAGGTTGAATGATGGAGGCTTACAAATGAAGATATATCAGGTAAAGAAGTCAGAAGGGCGGATGTAGATACTAACAGTGGGTCTATTTCCACCAACTGTCTCAAATTGGTGTCCCTCTTTATATTCATTGGCTCACCTACATGAAATTGGATATTTTATTGTTTATTTCCAATTTTTCCATCCAGGCATTTTTCGACATTAGTGGATTTCTTTAACCACGCATTTTCCCAGCTCATCTAGTTAGACGATATATTTCTTGGTTTAAATCTGAGATCAAAAGCCAGTTTCTCCATTCCTTCGACTCGAAATGTAAAAGTACGTCTTTGATCAAAATCAAACCATTTTATCCATAGCCACTTCAGCTACCATGCAGTAGCAAAAAGCTGCTGCATCCATTATCAGCTTTGACAATAATAAGTTTCAAAATGTTTTTTTTATTCTATATCTCTTTTTTTTTTCGGTTCATTTTAACTGCATTTTATTTCTTTCTATATTTCTACGACTTATCTTTTATTACAATCATTTTTATTTTACTTCACACCAAACCTTTTCTTCTCCCCCTCCCCTTCCCCCTCCCCCTCCCCTTCCCCCTCCCCCTCCCTCTCATTATTCATTTTTTTTTTTTACTCCTTCAAGGCCAGTCACAGAAACCTCAACGTTGAACTCATTATATCCTATGCATATTACTCTCTTCGGTTTTGTTCTCTTTTAATTCGTTTTCTCACTCGCCCTTTTCAACTTCCTTTTCTCCACTTCTATCCTCTTCCTTATCATCATCATCATCATCATTATTATTATCATTATTATTATTATCATCATTATTATCATTATTATCATCATCATCATTATTATCATTATTATTGGAGATGATCATCTCAGCTCAGTCTGGGGAAAAGACGCTCAGTCTTATTAGCCAGTCTACTTAATCTGATTGATTCTGATCACAGACCTTATTTCATAGATGCGACCTCGAATCTCTATGCGAGGCTTTGTCTGTTGGTTGGTCTGTCACACTTAAGTTTGAAATAGAATTTTTTATTGGTCTGTCACACTTGAGTTTGAAATAGTATTTTCTTTGATAAATGTACATATTTACTGGATGTATTTTATCTCTCTGTCAATCAGTTAAGTTTGAAATAGCATTTTCGTTCTGTCATCCTTAAGTTTGAAATAGCATTTTCGTTCTGTCATCCTTAAGTTTGAAATAGCATTTTCGTTCTGTCATCCTTAAGTTTGAAATAGCATTTTCGTTCTGTCATTCTTAAGTTTGAAATAACATTTTCATTGGTCTGTCATGCTTTATTTTTTAAATAGTATTTTCGCCAGTTTATCACTAAAGTTCTAAATAGCATTTTCGTTCGTCTGTCATACTTAAGTTTGAAATAGCATTTTCGTTCGTCTGTTCATCTCAAGTTTGAAATAGCATTTTCGTTGGTCTGTCATTGTTTGTTATTGGTATTAAATTTGAAATTGCATTTTCGTTCTGTTATTCTTAAATTTTAAATAGCATTTTTATTCGTTTTTGACACTTAAATTTGAAATAGAATTTTTATTCGTCTGTCATTAAGTTTAAAATAACATTTTCATTGGTCTGTCACGCTTAATTTTTAAATAGTATTTTCGCCAGTTTATCACTAAAGTTCTAAATAGCATTTCATTGGTCTGCCACATTTAATTTTGAAATAGCATTTTCAGCACTTAACACGCAGATTGAATGGACGCATCTTAAGAATATCTGTTCTTGTATTTTTTAGTCATAGATTTTTTACTACCATTCCACTTTACATGTGTCTTCAAATGACCCCCCCCTTTCCACCTCACAACCCTGTTCACCTGCCGCCATCGAAACGCCATTTATCCCAAATTCCTCAGCTTTGAAACATGCTTAGATGTGATAATACCTTGTGATAATGAGAAATCCTCTCTATTGCTGTCTCTCCCTCTCCATTTATTTTTTCTTCTTTATTTCTCTCTCTCTCTGAGATTATTGATGGCATTCACTTACCATTTGTGAAACCAGAAATGGTCCCTGCCTCCTACCTGCCCATGCAACCCCCATTATACGTATACTCCAGTCTTTTAATGAGAATTTACAAGAAAAGAATCCGTGTCCGTGTTATTTTGGCTGACTTTGGAGGTAGAGGAGATGAGGTTGTACAGCTTTTGCTTTCACAAGGAATTAAACTCAAGGTTAATGCTCACGTATTATCATGTTCAAAAGAGGATTATTCATTTATTTTCTTAATTAAAAATGCAACGTTTTTATGTTTATTTTAATCGTAAGGGAAATTTTTAAAAAAATGAAAAACAAAAATAAAAATTATTAAAATCTTATTAAAAAATTATTAAAATCACATTTGAAAAATATAGTAACCACTTAAGCTTTGTTTTGTCTATATTGTAAACACTTAAGCTTTGTTAATGTTTTGGATATTGTAAACACTTAGCCATTTTAATTTTTAAAATACTGTAAACACTTAATTTTTGTTAATGTTTTATAATATTGTAAACACTTAGCTATTTTAATTTTTAAAATACTGTAAACACTTGAGCTTTGTTAATGTTTTGGATATTGTAAACACTTAGCTATTTTAATTTTTAAAATGCTGTAAACACTTAATTTGTGTTAATGTTTTATAATATTGTAAACACTTAGCTATTTTAATTTTTAAAATGCTGTAAACACTTAATTTGTGTTAATGTTTTATAATATTGTAAACACTTAGCTATTTTAATTTTTTAAATGCTGTAAACACTTAATTTTTGTTAATGTTTTATAATATTGTAAACACTTAGCTTTGCTACATATTCTTAGTAGTCTATGATTTTGAAGATCAGTATAGAATTGGTTGGCAGAATGCATGAGGTTACTTAAGAATGATTGACAAGATTTGACACCAGGTTGACATGTCACCTGATACAAGGGCATAAATTTGTTTGGTTAGTTTAGTCATGTGACTAGATAGAAGGATTTGAAGTTAAAACAGTTTCACTTAGAAAAGTTTGCGAAAACACACAACGAAAGTAAGGTCCTGTGAGATAGGGGCGTTCATACCTCTGTGGTGGATGATTCAGCCAGAAGCAACCCATGTACATTGCAGTTAGATTGAAGAAGGGTTTCAATATTACTTTCAAAATTTGAACGTCTACGAAGAAGTCAACGTGTCAATTATTTTTATATATGCACTAAGTGCAAAATAGTGGTCAGAATCT
Organism: Sepiola atlantica; assembly: GCA_963556195.1. Lineage (NCBI taxonomy): Eukaryota > Metazoa > Mollusca > Cephalopoda > Sepiida > Sepiolidae > Sepiola > Sepiola atlantica. The sequence goes on from OY744537.1 coordinate 32,108,616, forward strand.
TGATTTAGTTTGTAACATTCAACATTTGTAAGTGATTTTGCAACTGTATGTTTTTGACAGGCTGGGGAGGGTCTGGTTAAAGTGTGTGTGTGTATATATATATGTGTGTGTGTGTGTGAAAAAGACAAACGGTGAAAACAAATTTAAGTATAGGAAAAAAATCATCAAGAAACAAGAGATTTAACCGGTTTCGTTCGTATCAACGAACGTCTTCAGAAGAAGTGAAGATTTAAAATTTATTCGATAACGGTAAAAAACATGGGAAAAAAGCGAAAACGCTATAATACTTCTCTCATCACCATCTAACATAAACCTCAGACTCGGATCTTCTTCCTTAAGCAAAAATCTGTCAAAAACCGCACTGAAACAATGCAATATATTGCGTCACTGCGATCCCGGTTAAAGTTACTTTTCTTTTTTACTACACTTCATTCATATTTTTTTTTTCCTTCTTCTCCCCCCCGCCTTTCCATTTTAACGTCTCTTTGCACACGTTTTATTATTATTTCTTTTTTCAAATAGTTAAACGCGTGCCAATGACGTCTCTTTGTGCGTTCTTTTTCCTATGTTTTTACTGTTATCAAATAAATTTAAAATCTTCAGTTTTTTTGAAGACGTTCGTCGATCCGAACGAAACCGGTAAAATCTCGTTTCTTACATTTTCCTGTATTTACATTTGTTTTTTTCCGTTTGTCTTTTTCACACATCTTTCACGGCATTTCATTTCATGATATAGCGTGCATTTTATCCTCATATATATATATATATATATATATATATATATATATATATATATATATATATATATATTATGGATAATACTATACACTGAAAATTAGAGGATTCATATTGATACCGGAAGTTTCAGTTGGTATGGAAAATCTGACTAGTTTGTTGACTGAAGATCAAGCTATAGTGATTTTTATAGCCGAACGGGATGGATTTTCTATACCTTCTGAAACCGTTGGTATTTTTAGTATATAGCTCAATAGCATTTTCACTGTATAGTATTACCCATAATTAATATAGTATATCCTTACAAACGAGATTGAACCCTCTCTGTTTATTCTTCCTGAACTACATAATATACTAATATATATATACTGTATATATATATATATATATATATATATATATATATATATATATATATATATATTCAGAAGATGAAAGATTAGAATAAAAAATTGTATAAATACTATTTATTAGACATCAGAAGTTCAAAAGTAAGGAGTTTCAATATCCTTAACCCATGGATTTTCAAAGACAAACTATTTTCATCAGAGGATAACACTCGGTAATGTAACTGTAAATATTACCGGTAACATTTAACTTGTAAATTAATACACATATATACACAGAAACTTTTGGCTGAGAAGAACGTAAAATTAGGGCAGTCACCGTCAAGCAGCATTTTTGTTTGATGGCGACTGTCCTAATTTTACGTTCTTCTCAGCCAAACAAATTAACAAAAAAGCTGGAGTAAAGAAGAGAATTTCAAAAAGCAGCCGAGAACGCACATGTGAAAGCAGTTAGACGTCAAAAGAACAAACTGGTGTAGTTCCAGGAAGAATGTTAGCAATTCAAATTCCGGGGCGCCAGAATTAACATCACAGGATGAATTCTATTATGTTAACGACTTTAAAATGTTGTTAGTGATTTCATACGTAATGTTATATATTGTAAATTGCTGGGTTTTGAATTAAAAGCGCTTCAACTATTTTAAATTTTTTTAATTGTTTTCAGAATATATTATTTTCGTGTTATTAAGTAAAAGTTGTCTTCAAACAGAGGGAAGGCAGTTATGTTTTTGTAATTGCTGGTAAATTGAGCAAGATTTAACATGTGCGTTCTTGGCTGGATTTTGAAATTCTCTTCTTTTCTCCAGCTTTTTTGTTCATTTTTTTTTAGTCACCTGAAATTGATTCAACGAAGAATCGAAAGTGCTAGTGATACATATGGAACATTCATTAATTTGTTTTGATTTTGACATAAATAAAGATTATTAGAAAGAATTTAAACAACAACATCGTTTTATGCTTCAACCTCATAATTTCAAAATACATCTCTAGAAGAAAAGCATATGTTAAATACCAAACAAATCTATATGAATGTGGTGTGTATATGGATTCAAGAAAGTGAACGGCAAGAAACATTCTATACAATTTTGCATGGATAATAATTTCTGAAGTGTGTTTGCAATTTTTAAAAATTTATTATTTATTTATTTATTTATTTATTTATTTATTTATTTATTCAATAGTTTTTCTTTGTTTTATTTATTTTTCAAATTACAAAAAGAAACCTTTGGAACCATTGGATCAAAATTCAATATTATTTTTAAAGAATTGATTTTGTTCCATGCCATTGACTTTGCAAACAAAGAAATTTAAATTCATGAAGTCTCTCATTAATTCACAGTCACCCTCGCCATTAAAAACGGCTGAACAAAATTAGCACAAAATATATGTTTGGAAGGAGTCATCTCCATATGAATCCTTTGTCATGACCTAATTTGATATTGATATTTTTTAAAATTCGACCATAAAAATGAGACAAACTTTTGAAAAAAAATAAGTAACAAATTAATAATTAATGACACTTATTATTTGTGGCTAACATTACTAAGGGGATGATCAGAGGTCAAGTGATGTTGATCAATCCTTCCCTTAATTGCTACTTTAAAATCAAGTCATTTCTTAAAACTCATTTATTTCTCTCAGAGCGAGAAAAAAAGGGGGAAAGCTTAGAGGTTAAAGAATTATCCAAGATACTCTGAGCTTTGTAGTTCAACCTCTTCAGCTAAATTTGTGAAGGTAATAATTTTTCAAAATAACTAATTCAGCCATCGGAATTTCGAGCCAGAGATCAATATCTACTGCATTTGAATGACCTGTTCCTTGTTGTGTTAATTAACCTCATCTTATGCTGGATATATATTTTTAGACATGTTTTTATCTGAACCAGTGTATTAGATTACTGACCTCTTTGTCTGTTGGTAAATACAGCAATAGATTATTTCTTTCATTAAAAAAGAAATACGTAATGGAAAAAGTAATTACCTATCTGAAGAATATTAATAGAACTTTGAGCCATACTAACATCTATATGAGTCAAGCTATACCAAATGGTTTCCTTTTACAAAACTAAACTGATCAAAAATTATGATAAATGGTAATTACCTCAATTTGTATTAAGTGACAATTTTGTTCAATTTGTTTTTTCATTCACTTCATGACAAACAGTACAATCAACAGACTATATACATATATAAATGGCGATTGCCACTTCTTGATAGTAGAAGGCTATGTCTACAAGATTGCAATGCCCGTTTGTGGGCACGTAAATGGCTCAGCAGCCTGGATAGGCTTTTATAAGTCTTGCTGTGGATATGGTATACAAACCTATTGTTTTCCGTTTGTGCATAGCTATATTCTACTCCAGTTTAACACATGTAGTTGGTTGCCTCCATGGCATCTCATGTGGATCAGCAGAGCATCCCTTGACAGACAGGCTCTGCAACATGAGCCACAATGAAATGTGTCTGGGCCTTTTGACATAGACTGCGTTCGCAAAGTAAGTTTCAGAATTGAGTATACTTTGCCTCAAACGTGATAATTTCTTGTATTAAAAAACGTGATAATTTCTTGTATTAAAAAAAATAAACAAACTCGGGAAAAGTACACTCAAAATGAGTTTGCTATTATGATAAGGCGTTAGCTTACAAAAAAGGGTCACTTAAAAGTTTTATTTCATTAAGTGATGAAATAACATTTTTCATTAACCCTTCGAAAAAAAAAAGCTGAAATAAATAAACAAAAAAATAAGACGTCGGGAACATTCGAAACGTCGTTTCCGCTTTCGTTTAGTTCCGTTCGTTTTCGTAGAATTCGTTTTACAACTTCATGTAACATTTTGGTTGTCCTTACCGAAATTTCGCTTGGGTCCTAATCTGAAGAGCACTGAAATTCCCAACTGTTGAGGCGTGTATTTTTATGATGATGATGATGATGATGATGTTGTTGTTGTTGTTGTTGCTGCTGCTGCTGCTGCTGCTAATTTCTTGTATTAAAAAAAATAAACAAACTCGGAAAAAGTACACTCACACTGATTGCCCTGAAGCCATACTCTATCAGTCCTACACGTTCATGCTGAAGGTTGTCAGATTGTCCTTGACGACATCCTGAAAACGTTTCCTTGGCTTGTGTCTTGGACTTTTCTATGCTGCTTTCCTCATAGAATAGTTGTTTGGGGATCCTAACAAGGTGCCTAAACATATATGTATATGTATGTGATAACTGACTTGAATTGTTTTTTTTTTATACAAGTCCCCACTTATCAAGGGCAAAAGCCACTCGAGAACAAGGGTTACTCAGATGAATTGATTGTAAGTCGAATGATGAAGAATATTGAGAGAGAATGAAAAATGATGAATGAAATGAACAATATTTGATTACGCATGGAGTCCATGTGACAAGTATATGTTGGCATTCGATTTTGAAGATGACCGTGGTGTAATCTGCAGGAAAGCAGCCCCGTGCCAACATGTTGGTTCGGTGTGCCATTTTCGAGTTCCATCAGGATTATTGCATCGCTTTGAATAATACAAAGACAAAAATCCATATTCCTCCTCCAGATATGAGTTAAATAGTGGGGTAGACTGGACTCTCAAACCTCAGTAGGGCAACTCGTCTACAAGAAGGAAAACTGGTCTAACACCTGTGACAATGGGGAAATGGGTTATGCTTGCCACAATACATGATCCACTTAAAAGCAAATTCACTTGGGCATGGTCATCTGATAATTTCGATCTAAGCCATTTTATTTATCTTCCTCCCACAGCGATAAGATGTGACACAACGTTGGGAAAGTAGGATTTGAAAAGCCAGCGCCCGAGAAGGTGAGCACTCTGGCCTACAAAAAATGCCTGGAGTAAATTGGCCTCAAAACAATTGCAAAAGGGCTTTTGTTATGAATGTCTTTTACAATTAGCTGAAAAAAATATCGTTAATACTTGTGTGTGTATATTATATATATATATTTATATATATATTATATATATATACACACACAAGTATTAACACACACTTATATATATAATATATATATATACACACACAAGTATTAACACACAATTATATATTTATATATATATATATATATATACAGGGTGATTCATAAGTCACTTAGCTATTTATTTTTGAAATGTTTGGACATGAAAATTCTTAAGCCTAACAGCTTGAAGGGTTCGTTGAACGCAGCTATATGATGTCGATAACACTTGAGCAGCCTGGCGAATTGATGTTGAAGGTTTTGTTTCAAACAAGGTTTGGATTTCTTCTTCTTTTGCATCATTACGTTTCGGAGCACCTGGTTTTTGAGCATCATGGACGATTCCAGTTTCCTTGAATTTTTTAAAAATTGCGCGCATGGTGTTGTGCGAAGGAGGCTTTCTGTTCACATCACGTTTCCATTGCCTTTCAACAAATGTGGGAGATTCATCAAATTTGGCAAAAAAATTCGCTCTTCAATTGTAAATGACATACTGCCTGAAAAAAAAAGCATATATGATGATTTACACAAATTTAAATGAATAAAAATAAATATATATAGAAACAAATATATAAACGAACAAATTTAAAATAACAAATAGCAGCAATTAGAGAGTAAGATAACAATTGTCAAAAGTTCATAGTATGTTTGTGCTTCATATGGTAATCATTTTAAATAGCTAATTGACTTATGAATCACCCTGTATATACATTAATCTCTGTTTATTGTATGATGAGCATTGAGCTTCTATTTACTTGCAAGTTTTTACCTAAGATTTCTAACAAAAACATTTCTTTGGAGTAATTATACATTATATTTGAATATTATGATATTATATAGAGCGAGAAAGATATGCTCATATATGTAGATGCATAAGGGTGTGTGTGTGTGTGTGTGTGTGTGTGTGTGTGTGTGTGTGTGTGTGTGTAGATATGTGGTCACATGTATACTTTGATATACATTCATATCAATATGTATGTGTTTTTGTAATGCAAAGGTATGGCTAAAAAGAAACATAGTTTGGGGTTAATAAAACATTCCTTTATTTACTTATTTATTCATCCATATAATATCTTGACCACTGGTCTGGCGTGGAAACACTGGGTGGTCTGCAGATGTTCCGATAATCATAAATACATGGCACCATCTCAAAATTCATTATTTCTGTTTATTTTCTTATTTCTTTCCTGCAGTTGCATTATACACATTTTGTTTGTGCTTTTTCTGTCTCAAGGGCAAATACCAGAATCAAGATGTTATACGCCTTAAAAATGGTCAATAATAATTGAACAGCAACCTTACATCTCGAAATAACAGACTTTTTGCAATAGTTTGCTTCAGAGAAATTTTTTTTTTTTACTATTCTCATATCACAATATTATTTCTGCCGCTCAAAGCACTCGTTCTTGCCTTGACATAGTACAAAATCGTTTTTGCAGTCAAGTGCGGTATGATCTCTTCTATTTTCTACAGCCTCTTTTTCACAAAAGAGATGTTTCTAGTCCCTATGTACTTGCCTCCCCACGAGGGCAGAGTTAGACATAAGGTCGGTTTTAAACGTAGGGAAAATAGGTTCCCCAAAAGGGGCACTCTGGATTGAGACAAAAATAAAAATTGCCGTCATCTAGAAGGATTTTTTCTTCATCGACCAAAAACAAAACAGATAGTGTAATATCAGAACAGATACTGCACTTTGATCTTAGCCAAAAGGCACCTTTATCTACTTTATCGTTATTTTTTTGGAAGGAGTTCGACCGAACTCCAATCTCTGGTTTCTCTTATAAGACATTCACAGCAAGAACTTGTTTTCCTACCACAACTGCAAAAACCTTTCCTTTCTTCATCTGTGTGCCTGACATCAACGGAATGTCACTGAATTGAGTTTTTTCCAAGAACTTTGTATCTGTCAAACACATTATCAACGGACTTCAGACTACAAAATGGTCATCTTCAAATTCAGAATCAAGAAATACTTGTCATAAACCATCCTCAAAAGTAATAAAATGTTGTTTATGTTGTGACCTTGAAGGGCCAATAATAAATAAGACAACACGGTGGTATATACACAAGAGGGTGTATTTACAGAAGTACAGAGTCGTAGGCTCCTCTGAACATGATGTCTAGAAAGAGTTCATATCGTCACAAAATAGGGTAGATCACAATCAGGCCATACCCCCCTTTTTAGCCTTGCTCCGTACAGACACAATACTATTGCTTTTAGGGTTTATTACAATGAAGTTCGTAATCTTACATGTTCTTTTTGACCTTCGATGTTCAGAACCTGTCTTTGGGATTTGTATCTCAAATGTTTGAACACGGCATTAGTTCGTTCTCTGGGGTATTATTCTCGAGTATTGTTTCCTCATCTGGTTCATGTGTCTTTTGTGGATAAACTTGGGTCCCTTGACCATGTAAATCATGTTTCCAATCAGTTTATTCACTATCTATGTTTCCCAGTAGGATTTATTGTTTTTGACCATCCAAAAGAAAACTTTTCTCCAACTTTTAATTGCCCCTTCATGATGTTTTTTCACGCCCTGGTTTTGTATCGAATAGCAATAATCTATCAAACACTGCTTTAATCTTTCTCGTAAGCATTGAATCTGCTGACGTCATGGAAAATGGAACATTGTTATTTTGGGGCATCCTATTATTGAATTATCTTTTCGGTACGTGTACTCCTCGCTTTTGTAAGCACTCTTTTGAACGTATCTACAAAATCGCTCTGCCTGACCATTGCTTCTCGCATGGTATGACGTGCTCATGATATACTCCTCTACAAAATGTTTGACAGAATATCTTAAATTCACTAGATGTGAATTTCATTTGTTGTCTAATGCAATAAAGTCAACGACCCTAAATTGGACAAACAATTCATGTAAAAAACTAATGGTTACTTCCATGGTTGTTTTTTTTTACATTTTAATATGACATAGACATTATCCAGTGGGCCAGCAAAATCTATGTGGATCTTAGACCACGGTCGTTCAGTTTTCGGCTAGTGCCAAAACACAACCTTTGAATAGTTTCACCACATTTTCAATGTCTTTGTCCATATTTGCCCAATACACACAACTTCTCATGAGACTTTTCATTCTCGGAATGGCCAGGTGATTGACATGAAAATCTTTTAGTATTTTTTTGTAGTGCTGCAGGAATAACAACTATGTCGTTGTATATAACTATTTCATCCCAGATTGAATACATTTCCGAGATTTGTCGGTTTTATTTTTTTCTTTAATTTTTTATGCTTTTAAAAGAATCGTTGTCTAACGCCTTTTCCTTTATTTCTTCGAGTGTTACCGGAAAATCCATAATGGCATTATACAATGTATTTTTGACTTCTACCTTAGTTTTTAGGGAGGCAATCACTGTGTCTTCAAGGGGTTCTGCATATTTTGGGATAAGACTAGATAATCCGTCAGCATGTCTAATTTTTGACGATGGGATAAACTCAATATTATAATTGTAATTAAGGAGAATGTTTACAGTTTTTTGACTCATGAATCTCTTTTTATTTTCATTTTTAAGGGAATTAGCATAGGGTGCAGGGTCCCAGTAATACCCTTGATTTAAAAAAAAATATTCTACCTCACTTCGAATTTATAAATAGTACCTCCTCCATGCTCTCTCTCTCTCTCTCTATATATATATATATATATTTAAAAAAAAAATAAAATAAATAAATAAAAAGAATCTATTTAGTTTTCCTCTGAATACTTTACTCTGAACACTTCCGGTTTAACCCCCCAGCGCTCCTGGCATTTTCTCGGTACCCGGGATTTTTCTTTTATTTATTTTTGACAAGGAGAGGAAGAAAAAAAAAAAAAAAAAAATCTCTCGAAATATCAAATTGATTCTTGATAATCCGGACATTACAAACTAACACCCTTGCTGTCTAGAAAAATAAACAAACCTTTCGATCTATATCCGACTTATTTCGGTTTTGTTCTGTTTTTGTTCTTCACAGCTTCCAGCAACCCGGATCTTCGCATTGCCTTAAACCTTTTTAAAAACTTTTATTATTACTCCCAGCAATGCTTACAGCAAACTACCAATTTCTATTATATATATATATATATATATATATATATATATATATCTTTCTCTCTCCTTATACATATCCAGGATTTCTCTTAAGTTCTAGAGAAACAAGAAGTGAAAGAAACTGGAAAGACTGAATACTTACATTGTATTTTCATTTGGAAACTCACATAATTTTCAACCATTCCTGATAGATATGTTCGTATTATCTCAAAAGGTTATAATTGTTATTAATTAAAATTTATCATATCATAAGATAATGACTGAAAATAAATCAATATTGGCTACGATTGGTAACGATTATAATTAATTAAAATGAGTCGGATAAGAGGGGCTTGAATGACCATCAGTGGTTATAATTGAAACCAATTGCTTGATTCAATCTGTGGTCCCTATCGGCAAGATAAATGGAGCTCGTATTTCAATTCCACTAATGAAGAACCGATATATTGAAATAACGTAATCATTAAAGCTTAATTAATTAATTTGAAGCAATATTTCTTGAAAGACAGACCAAGATCAACATAATCTATTCAATTAGAATCGGTTTTAAATAATGAATATTGACTGATTCTAATAATAAGTTGGTCATTGCCAGATATTAATGCAGTCTTTTATTACACTAAAATCCTGAAAATAAAAATGTCCTCTCAGATATTTTGACTTTTACATATTGCCATCTACGTTTTCAGTAGAAATTGCTCCATAAAACAACATATGTATCATTTTGGTTAAGTATTGTACATGAGCTCCAATCTCTGGTTCCTCCCTGCAAAACATTCACAGAAAGAATTCGTCTTTCAAAGTAAGCTCTTTGCTGTGATAGTACTTGCTACCAGCACTGCAAAGACCTTTCCTTTCTTACTCTGACTACCCAAAACCAAACAAGCATCCATCTCATTGACATTTATCCTCAAATGGCTTTTAGCTTTGATAAGCGGTGACTCATTAGTAAAAATAAAATCATTTTTCGTAGGATTATCGGTAAAAATCATTTAATAAAATCTGTGCTTATTTTTGGAAATTAAAAAAAAAAAAAATGACTCAATACTGGTCACCCCTGAAGAAGGAATTTTATTCCGTAATCGATAGGATTAATGTAAAAAAAAAAAAAATAATAATAAATTAATCTTGTATTGCTAATTTGGCTTATATTTCAATTTTATTAACTTTCCATGCAATACTTTGAAACTTGAACGATAACCACACACTTTACTTGACAGCGTGCCAGCGCATTTCTCGTTCGACACCGGTTTTGAATCCTAACCGCCATTTCTAACAGCACGGCGATGACGTCGTATCACCAAGGACGTTTATCAAATTAACAAAGAAATAAGTTTCTTTATTCTTGTTTTTTGATGACAAAAAGAAAGAAAAAAAATGACTCAATACTGGTCACCCCTGAAGAAGGAATTTTATTCCGTAATCGATAGGATTAATGTAAAAAAAAAAATAATAATAATAAATTAATCTTGTATTGCTAATTTGGCTTATATTTCAATTTTATTAACTTTCCATGCAATACTTTGAAACTTGAACGATAACCACACACTTTAAACTATGTTTATAAATATGTTAACTAACACATAATACAACTATAATCATGTCGACACACCAGTTACCGCCATATCAGTTAAGTCGCGTTCAGCCTGGTCACTACTTAGATGAGTGAGAATTTAGTACTGTATATAAATCTGCTCTTAGTGGTCTAGCAAGCCGAATACCAGTTATAAATCTACAACGACCAACACAGATAAACCTGGGCCGTTGGTTCGGATTTGAGCTGATTAGACATAGATCAGAGATAACCGATCGATTTCAGATTTCAGAATTGACGCATTATATATTTGAAAATTGACCTAATGTTGCGGACCTTTTAAATTACACGACAAGTAAGAAGACATGTGTTGCATGGAGAGAAATGATATGAGAATGATACGAGGGGTGTGTAATGTGAGTTTTAAAGACAGGCTTAGATCTGATGACCTCAGAGAAAAATGAAATTTGGACAGCATAAAGAGATGCATTCAGAATAGGCGACTTTAACGGTATTGGCACGTTGAAAAATGGATGAGAGTTCTTGGGTTAGTAGATGTAGAACAGTCAAGGTTGCGAGTAGTTAACAGGGGAAGGCTAAAGAAAATGGGCTTGAGAAAAAAACGAATAAATAAAGACCTGGCTAGCGATAGATTAGTTTGTAAATATTTTTTAAGCGGTCCAATGCATGCCAGCAGGAGAGTAGAAAGTGAACTTCCCTTATTTTGTCATTTAGTCCTCACATTTCATGAGCGATGTTTCTGACAAACGGGGAAGAATTGCTGGTGTCTGGGTCGGAATCTATCCATCTAACACTAATGCATGCCAGCAGGAGAGTAGAAAGTGGACGTTGGGTTTACTTTCGGCAGTCTCGTAACTTTCACTTCCCTTATTTTGTCATTTAGTCCTCACATTCCATGAGCGATGTTTCTGACAAAGGGGTCGGAATCTATTATCTAACGCTTATCGTTGGCTAGTTTTGAACCTTGAAGTAGTATTGTTTGTTTTTTAAGCTTCTTACACAAGTGGCTTCATGCCTTGTCTGGAGCGATTTTCATTAAAAAAAACGTACGCTAAACGGAATATGATGATATACGTAATCAAGATAACAAATAAATCGCAACAAAACTAGATAAAATATACCAACATTTCTTGAGAGAAATATGTTTGAGGATGTTTGGATGTGTTAGTGTAAGAGTTTCTATGTATGTGAAATGTCGTTTTGGCTCGCTTTTTATAAGCAAAAAGTTTAAATAGTAAAATGTATGTGCGAGTTAATTAGCAGTTTAGCTACTGGATTGCTTGTTTGTTTGCATGCGAAAAGTGTCAACAGGTTCTTGATTAAGATGATTATGCTGTTTGTTGTGGTTCCTTCCACACGGCTGGTCGATGTGTGAGATGCTGATGCTTAGTGTCTGGTTGAGAGTCTTGCATGCATGGTGAATATAGCAAGTAGTATTTGTTCAACAGAGATTCAAGCTGAGATCAAACCTACATGAATTTGTTGGCGGGATATTATGAATTGTTTTGATGTGGAGTCATAGCGCATCAGTGATACCCTGGTTACAATCCAGTTAGTCATTCGATTGTGTTAGTTTTTATCAATGATTACATTGAATAATCTAGAAGACTTACTTTCTCGCCTAACATATGCGTTTTGTTTGCACATGTGCATTGTCATTGTTGTTAATGTAGTCAGCCTGATAATATCTTAGAATGCGGTTTCAAGACTTTTGATTAGAATTAGCATTTTTTTTTTATTACTCTACAAGATGAATTGGACTTTCCTTTGCAATATTTTAATCGTTTTAGGTTTCCATCCTGTTAACATAAATGTTATTATTTTGTTATTGCTGCCATTAATAATTTATCCATTGCCAGAATAGGACCATACGTTAAACCTGATTCTAAGCAACATTTGTCCTCATGAGTCGGACTGAATGAGACAAATAGAATACATATTTCATGTATTATTCAAATTATTCAGACTACTATTATCAGCTTGGTTAATATTTTCACAATTTTTCAGCTGATGTAACCTTTGACCTTCAGGTGTATCTTTCCAAACTCAAAGACCCTTATGTCGAATTCGGTAACCATTAACGGATTTCGAACGGAACACTTTACTCAATTCAAGAGAGTAGATTGCTCTTGTGCCAGCGACCATGACTGGATAAAAGTGTTAATTAATTAATTATTATGTTATTCTTAGTTATTATCGCCTGTAGTAAGGATTAAACAATCAACATCCAGAAGACTGTCACTTAGAACATGAACATGTTGCACAATGGATAAATGCATTCATTAACAATCAGTTCTATGTGATAGTCTTCTAGAGGTTGAAAGTTCAACCCTTCCTACAGGCGATAATAACTAATTAATCAATACTCCTGATGACACAAGAACAAGCTAAGACGATGGATTCAATTAGAAATTCTATAAAAGTTCCAGAGTTTGACATAGTTAAAGATTCCTGTGTTCAAAAAGATATACCGGAAGAATATCAGAGATTACATCAGCCTAAATATTGTGAAAATAAAAAATCAAGCTGAGGATAGCAGTTTGCATAATCCAAATAATCAATCCTTATTTAAAAAATTCTCATAAGCTATATAATAATTGGCCATTTTTGGTCATTTTTATGTATATAGGCTCCAAAGATATCGCACTGAATTTGGTATGAAGCACTCTTGGCATTCTGTTTGTATTTTCAGGAGTCATAATTATACTACTACTACTACTAGTAATACTTATTATGATTACTACTTAAAGTAAACACTTGGAATATGTTGTCTTATTTCTTGAATAAAGGAGAAAGTGTATGTCCAGACTGTAGGGTATTTTATTGGTGTATGCGCTATTGTTGATGTAATTACATTACATTTTTCTTAGATTTCTTTTAAGTATAGTTCAAATGAACAAAAAGAGGTCAGATATTATGGCTTATATAAAAGAGGAAAGGGTATATTATAGTATAGAGGGAAAAGGGCATTGAAAAGAAAGGGATTAGTTTGTTTTTTTTGTTTTTTTTACTGAGTCACCACGTGACAAAGCCAAAAGCTAGTTGAGGATAAAGGTTAATGATATAGATGGATTGTCAGTTGAGTGATGAATAATATTATGAGACGATTGAAAATAATGGATAGAACTAAGAAAATGTTTGCTGTACGTCATATCAACCTATTTTTTTTAGTTATTTAATGTCAAGACCTCATATTGTAAAGGATTTGTTGTATATGATTAGTATTTTTATAACATACATGGCTTGGGGGATGGAAATTTGGGTTTATGTCTTTGCCAATAGTATTAGTGAATAAGTGACCCCAATAGATGCGATGGAGTTTGAACAAAGAATAGCAGATCACATAGTCTGTGGCACTATCTACTAGGCTAATTACAAACACCCTGAGAGATTATTAGAGAGATTAAGAAAAACTTCATTTTCTTTATGAAAATAATCACACTTTCTTTTCCTTTTTAATAAATCATTAAAAGTTTTTTTGTTTTTTTTTACTAATCAGTCACTACTTATCAATGCCTAAAAAGCACTTGAGGATAAGGGTTGATGAAGTGGATAGATTGACAGTTGAATGATGATGAATATCATGAGAGGATTGAAGATCTCAACATATAACACACCAAAACAACAAAGACCCCCCAAAAAACAACAGTTCTTCCTTTTTGTTAGAAACATCATTGATGGCATGTGAGGACAAAATAGAAGGTAAGCGAGAGTTACAGGGTTGTCGAAAGTAAACCCAAGGTCCACTTTCTACTATCTATAATGTAAACTTAAGGTCCATTTTCTACCATCCATAAAGTAAACCAAAGGTCCACTTTCTACTATCCATGAAGTAAACCCAAGGTCCATTTTCTACTATTGATAAAGTAAACCCAAGGTCCATTTTCTACTATTCATAAAGTAAATCCAAGGTCCATTTTCTACTATTCATAAAGTAAACCCAAGGTCCATTTTCTACTATTCATAAAGTAAACCCAAGGTCCATTTTCTACTATTCATAAAGTAAACCCAAGGTCCATTTTCTACTATCCATAAAGTAAATACAAGGTCCACTTACTACTATCCATGAAGTAAACCCAAGGTCCACTTTCTACTATCCATAAAGTACACCCAAGGTCCATTTTCTACTATCCATAAAGTAAACCCATGGTCCATTTTCTACTATCCATAAAGTAAACCCATGGTCCATTTTCTACTATTCATAAAGTAATCCCATGGTCCATTTTCTACTAATCATAAAGTAAACAAATGGTCCATTTTCTACTATCCATAAAGTAAACCCATTTGCCACTTTCTACTATCCATAAAGTAAACCCATGGTCTATTTTCTACTATTCATAAAGTAAACCCATGGTCCATTTTCTACTAGTCATATAGTAATCCCATGGTCCATTTTCTACTTTTCATAAAGTAAGCCCATGGTCCATTTTCTACTATTCATAAAGTAATCCCATGGTCCACTTTCTACTATCCATAAAGTAAACCCATGGTCCATTTTCTACTATTCATAAAGTAAACCTATGGTCCATTTTCTACTATCCATAAAGTAAACCCAAGGTCCACTTTCTACTATTCATAAAGTAACCCAAGGTCCATTTTCTACTATTCATAATTTTCGTCTAATGAAGAAATGTATATGGCATAATTTGTATTAAAAATATCTTTCAAATGTTTTCTTTTAATATGAAGAAGTAAAAGTGTATCGATGTGACTTTTAAAATGGCAAAATAATCTATTGATAAAAAATGATAAACATTCATTTAAATGGGAAAACCTCTTTGCATTTTTCCAGGCGCTAAAGAAATAACCTTGTTTGATTGACAGGGCAATGGCAATACTTGAAAAGTATGTTTTTTTTCTTTTGAAAGGCTCTAAAACATTTTAAGATGGGAACAACAGAATAATAGAAAAATGATTTAAGTCGAGAATTCAAGCAAAATGTTGAATTAAAAATATTTTTAATCAAACACACACACACACACACACACACACACACACATATATATATATATATATATATATATATATATATATATATATATTGGAGTTTGAATTACCTACTAAACACCACCATCGAGTGTCTTCGGTCTCTCTGTACATAAGGGTACTACTTCACCTTTCAAGTAAACCCTAACCAAATATTCAAAATAACAGTATTCGCAGCACAAATAAGATCCCTCAGCACGGCTATACATTTGCTCATACGAGGAATAGTGCACGTTCTCTTAGTGATGTTACCTCAAGTAACACCACGTATCTGGATACTGTACCAGACTAAATAAATTCTTGTCCTGGAATCCGGTAAAACCAAATAATCACAAGAATGGCATACTATAAGATAGTTAACTAATTGGAGAGAAGAAAATGAATGGTCTGAACTTCTTTACTAACTCAACGTTTGAGAAATAAAGGAGAATTTTAATAAAAATTTGAATATCTATGTATCTCATATAGACATTAAGTGTTAGCCCCTTGATTTCCGAGAACTTAAACTCAAGTAAAATGAAACAAAAAAAAATATTAGTAATGTAAATATCCATTTTTTTTTAACTTAAAATTTTGACAAGAATTTTATATAGTCGAAAAAGAAAAATACCATTTTTGTCAATTTAGCCCACTGAAAAAACAAATCGAATTTCAGCTGAGTCAATTTTCTGTGATGTAAAACCTAATGAAAAACTAATTTACGAAAATCAGAATACAAAAGGACGAAGCAAAAGTAACAACGATATAGGATCGTTCCGATTAACATTTGGAATCAATAATGCAGTTGCAGCATGAAGAAAAAACAGTATTTCAAATGTTGAAATGTTAACTCCTTTACGATTCAAGGCGACTCTGGGGATACTGCAGCCTAGTTGTTGAAAATCGTCTGCCCTTGATAGCACAAACAGTGATACGCATCTAATATACAGGCACGTTTTTTTTATCTATGCTCCTGCTATGTTTCTGCAGCTCAAAAAAATGAGCATATTTTTCCCAATTTTTGTTAGTCCATTTATATCTAGTCGCCCATGGTTACAGACAGACTAACTATTAAATAGCGTTGTTAACAATAAGACTCGGTAGAATGGTTGGCTAGAAAGGTATCTAAGATCGAACAAGAAATCTCCGTTTTATATATATATATATATATATATATATATATATATATATAGCATTAGATAAAGTGAAAGAATAAAATAAGGTGCGAATCAAATTTTATTACAATTCAAAGTTCAAGCAAAGTAATTGAAAGTCCTTAACTCATGAGTTTTCAAAGAAAATCTTCTCCTCAGAGGACCATTACCGCAATGGCATTACTGCAGGTAATAAAATTAAACTTTGTTGTATTAACCTTATATATATATATATATATATATATATATGATTAAAAATGGAACTAATATTCCAACGTAATGGAAAATGTAAAAAGGAAAACCAAACATATTATTTATGTATTCATCAACGTTTCGTCTTTATTTCAAGACATCCTCAGAGTGATTGGTCTGAGGAAATAACACACAAGTACAAATATTTTAAACAGCTACTGCTATTGTTTCAAATATTTGTACTTGTGTTTTATTTCCTCAGACCAATCATCCTGAGGAAGTCTTGCAATAAAGACGAAACGTTGATGAATACATAAATAATATTTTTGTTTTTCCTTTTTTCATTTTCCATATATATCTTCTAAGCTCAATATACATTAACTTACATACCAAATAATCTATTCTCATATAGATATAGATAGATATGTCTACTTGTGTACTTCATGTTATTCTTATGTGTCCTAATATCTGCACAAGAATGTATAGTTAGACGCATTTGTCTGTATTTACGAATACACAAGAAGAACTTAGCTGAAAAACTAACAAAACAAACATATTTTTCCCATGGAAAAAGCTGCATTTTTAGGCTATTTTTATGGCTAAAGTGTTTGCCATCAATTCTCTGGTCTATGTTTATCTCATTTTATTCACATTTGAATGGTAATATCATTTACCGTTCTTGTTTATTCCACCGAATATTCTGCAAGTTCACAAACAATTGGTTTCATTGTTTGTCTATATTATATTGCGTGCTTTACTACTTTTTCAAAAGGTGAATAAAATTATATAATCCGTTTAAGAAAGTGTCTGGTCCAAAAGCTTTTTAACCAAAACAATACAATGAAATTAACTCATTTAGTGAGATTTTTAATATTGCATTTTTATCAGCAAAAAGACATTCTCATAAATAAATAAAAATGTTATTTTAATTTATTTAATAATAAAAAAAGCATA
The DNA here is from genome assembly GCA_963556195.1 of Sepiola atlantica. Classification (NCBI taxonomy): domain Eukaryota; kingdom Metazoa; phylum Mollusca; class Cephalopoda; order Sepiida; family Sepiolidae; genus Sepiola; species Sepiola atlantica. Next base: position 32,126,535 of record OY744537.1, read on the forward strand.
GCTGTACCTTGCCAGGCATGCAATGAAGTCATTTTAATTCTTAATTTTTATTTGTTTGCACATTATTTAAACTTATACAGAAGAAGAAATAAAATTTTAGTTCTAAGGGAGGAAACTCTTTTTATATTATATTATATTTATATTTATATTATATGATTTTGATGAATATGTCAATTATGAATTTTTTGCAAAAAAGAAATGATGTAGGGACTGATGCTAATCAAAATTTGTTTTGTTATTGTCTTGACACTTTCAACTTTTTGTATATTCTCCTATAAAAATATGAGTAATTCCCCTTGCTGGTTTTGATTTTTGAATCATAATTGAAAAATGTTACCATATTATCAGTTGTCCAGGTGGGACTGTATAATTTTTTAAATAAACAATAAAAAGTATGTTATCATAGTGTCAATAACATGGTACAACAATAACAAATGAAAATTGGCTAGTTAGAATCAAAGTTTGATATGTCAGCTTAAATGCTAGTCAAGCCCAACTTTTAAAATCTCACAAGATAATATTATATATTAGATGACAGAGATATGCTAGATAAAGGGAGTAGAAAAAAAGAGAGGAAAGACAAAGAAGAACAAAAAGTGGGGGTGTCAAGTTACTTTCAAACATAGACGTTGATATATATATATATATATATATATATATATATATATATATATGAAATATTGAAATGATAAAAATAAAATTGGATAATTTACAAGTTTATTAAATCATCAGGTGTTCAAGCAAGGGATATAATAAACTGATATTAAGTCTTTTTGTCAGCGCTTTTTATAAAATCACATGCAGAAGTCCCTTGAGGAAAAAAATCAGATTTCAGTACTAAAAGAAAACACCAGTAAAAGGACTTCAGAAATAGCAAAATGACAGCAATATATATATATATATATATATATATATATATATATATATATATATATATAATCAAGTGATCGTTATTATTCTAGCTTTTATTAGCATATTCAATGTATAAAGGGAGATTACTTTTCAGTATATTTAATATGTATCTTTATTGCATAACAAAAAAAATTAAAACACACAGTTATTTGTTCAGTTAATTACAAATTACGTCTAATTAAAACTTTTTTTCAAACATCACTCAAGCGAAAAGTCAAGGAATATTTTAACATTTTTTGTGTGATTAAAATATATAGGAAATACGTTTTAGGAGAATAAACGTTTAATAATTCAGCTTTGGTATAGTATAGTGTATATAGAGAAGGCGAGAGAGAAAGCGTTTTCGCACTAATATTAACATGCATATCAAATAATGTCTCAATTGGTGAAGTTAAAAAAAACGTCTCAAACTGGAAAGTTAAAAAAACAAAACACACATTAGTATAAATAAAAGAAAGAAAAAAAGAAAGAAAACGTCTCATTATGGAAATAGATTGAAGGAATTCTTTCTGATTCCATTTTAGAGGGGAGGGTCAGATTTTCTATTTGCTTTCTCCCTTCCTCTAAACACTTGAAAATGGTTTCATACGGCAGTTTTTTACTCGTTAACGTTTGTGCGATGAGATGGATATATATTTATGTATATATGAAAAAACACATTGGTCTCTATTATAGTGAAGGATATACAGGGTGATTGGAAAGTAACTTCCTATTATTAAGTGCTCGTAATTTGTTACTGAAATATGATTTTTATAAGAAATGACTACGATAAGAAAGTGTACAACATGGGGTTTAATTCAAAATTCGATATGGGTGCCAGCAATCGCTACCAGCTTCTAAAGCTGCCTGGAAACCGCATCAACTGATTTCACAAGTAACACTTATCAAGGCTAAAAACTCACTCAAAGATTAGGGTCAACAAGATGGATAGATTGACAGATTAATGGTGATTAATACTATGAGAGTATTGAAAACAGCAGCCGACCCAGAAAACAGCATTTTTCCCCCATTGTTAAAAACATATATATATAGATATAGATATATATATATATATATATATATATATATATATATATATATAATATAGATATAGATATATATATATATATATAATATAGATATAGATATATCATATATATATATATAATATATATATATATATAATATAGATATAGATATATCATATATATATATATATATATATATATATATAATATAGATATAGATATATCATATATATATATATATAGATAAAGATATATCATATATATATATATATATATATAGATATATCATATATATATATATATAGATATATCATATATATATATCATATATATATATATATATATATATATATAATATAGATATAGATATATCATATATATATATATATTAAATTCCCGAAACAGTTTTTCATGGTAAACAACTGATGATCCCTTAAAATAGTGTTAGAAACTAACTAATATAATAACTGTAAAAAATAAATTGACTTACATGAGTGATTTTCCACTGGAAGACTTGAGACTATAAGTTTTTTTTTTTTGTTTTTTTTAAAGTTTTTTTTTTTTATATAGTTTTAATGGTTGAGAAACTTCCGAGACTATATAATATAGATATATATATATATATATATATATATATAATATAGATATCATATATATATATATATATATATAATATAGATATAGATATATCATATATATATAGATATAGATATATCATATATATGTAGATATATGATATATATATAGATAGATGTAGATATATGATATATATATATATATAATATAGATATAGATATATCATATATATATATATATATATATAATATATATATCATATATATATATATAATATATATATATATAGATATATCATATATATATAGATATAGATATATCATATATATCATATATATAATATATATCATATGTATATATATAATATATATAATATATATAATATATATCATATATATATAATATATATATAGATATATCATATATATATAATATATATAATATATATCTATACATAATATATATATATATATATATATATATATAGATATATCATATATATATATAATATATATCATATATATATATAATATATATAATATATATCATATATATATAATATATATATATATAGATATATCATATATATATAATATATATCATATATATATATATAATATATATAATATATATCATATATATATAATATATATATATATAATATATATCATATATATATATAATATATATCATATATATAGATATATCATATATATATATCATATATATATAGATATATCATATATATATATCATATATATAGATATATCATATATATATATATATATAATATATATCATATATATATATAGATATATCATATATATATATATATATAATATATATCATATATATATATATAATATATATTATATATATATATAATATATATATAATATATATCATATATATATATGATATATCATATATATATATAATATATATCATATATATATATCATATATCATATATATATATATATAATATATCATATATATATATATATATAATATATATTATATATAATATATATATAATATGTATCATATATATATATAATATATATATAATATATATCATATATATATATATAATATATATCATATATATATATATAATATATATCATATATATATAAAATATATATAATATATATATTATATGTATGTATATAATATACATATATAATATATATAATATGTATATAATATATATCTATATAATATATATGTATATAATATATATATAATATATATGTATATATATATAATATATATATAATATATATGTATATATATATATAATATATATGTATATATATATAATATATATGTATATATATATAATATATATGTATATATATATAATATATATGTATATATATATAATATATATGTATATATATATAATATATATGTATATATATATAATACATATGTATATATATATATAATATATATGTATATATATATAATATATATGTATATATATATAATATATATGTATATATATATAATACATATGTATATATATATATAATATGTATATATATATATAATATATATGTATATATATAATATATATGTATATATATATATAATATATATGTATATATATATAATATATATGTATATATATAATATATATGTATATATATATATAATATATATGTATATATATATAATATATATGTATATATATATAATATATATGTATATATATATAATATATATGTATATATGTATATATATATATACATATATATTATATATATATACATATATATTATATATATAATATATATGTATATATATATATATAATATATATGTATATATATAATATATATGTATATATATATAATATATATGTATATATATATAATATATATGTATATATATATAATATATATGTATATATATATAATATATATGTATATATATATAATATATATGTATATATATGTATATATATATAATATATATGTATATATATATATAATATATATGTATATATATATATATAATATATATGTATATATATATATATAATATATATGTATATATATATATAATATATATGTATATATATATATACTAGCGGGGCTACCCGGCGTTGCTCGGGGTCATAAAAACATATAATTGAAGAAAAATCGCGTGTGTAACATCTTTATATTCAAACTTCTATTTCTCCCCCTCCTCTATAGCCGTCTCTTTATCTTTTTACCTTTCTCTTCCCTAGTCGCCCCATTTCACTGCTACTTTCTAATTTTGCCTTTTGTGAAAGCTGCTTCTTCCCTACCATTTCTCCTACGTTGCCCAGGTCAATAGTATGACATATTTGTATAAAAAGTACTACATCTATATGCGCTTTCTATATAAGTACTTATCTCCGCCCCGCGTTCATACTATATACATATCTATCACCACCCCGGTGCACGTATACTATATGAGTACCTATTGCCGCCCCGGTATGCATACTACATAAGTACCTATCGCTGCCCCGGTGCAAATGCTACATATGTACGTATCGCCACCCCAGTGTGAATGCTGCATATGTACCTATCGCCGCCTCGTTGCTAATGCTACATATGTACCTATCGCCGCCCCGGTGTAAATGCTAAATACATACCTATCGCCACCCTGGTGTGCGTGCTATATACGTACCGATCGCCGGCCCAGAGCGCATGCTTAATAAATACCTATCACCGCCCTGGTGCGCATTCTATATACATACTTACTGCCCCCTAAAAAGGTTGGGCTTGACCCTAAAAAGTTCGGCCTGACCCCTTAATCACTTTAAGCCCCCCCAACTTTTTTTTTTAAACGTGAGTTATCGCTCTTCCTTAGCTATCCTTTAACAACATTCCGGGGGGGACCGTTATACTTTAGAAGCACCAATATTTGTAGGGACCATTATAATTTAGAAGCACCAACATTCCTGGGGTGAGACTGTTATACTTCAGAAGCACCAATATTTCTAAGGACCGTTATACTATAGAATCACCAACATTCCTGACGGGCCGTGATACTTTAGAAGCACCACCCCTGGTCTCTATACTGGAGAAGCACCCATTGTCCCTATTCTGCAGTAGCTTCCGGGTCCTAAAATGTAGAAGCACCCCTGGTGCTGGGTTATATACTGTAGAAGCACCCCTGGTCCCTTTACTGAAGAAGCACCCATGGTCCTTTTTCTGCAGAGGCCTCTATGTTCTAATATTGTAGAATCACCTCCGGTACTGGGTCCTATACTGTAGAAGCACCTCTGGTCCCTATTCTGTAGAAGAACCTTTGTCCCTATTCTGTAGAAGCCTCTGGGTTCTATATGGTAGAAGCACCCCCAGTTCTGGGTCCTGTACTGTAGAAGAACCCATGGTCCCTATTCTGCAGAAGCCTCCGGGTCCTATATTGTTGAAGCACCCCCGGTTCTGGGCCTTTTTTATACATATATAGAGTGGGTATGACCCAACGGGTCACTGTAAACGTGTACTTGTTAAATTCTTTTTTTTCTTTTTTATACATATATAGAGTGATTATGACCCAACGCGTCACTGTAAACGTGTACTTGTTAAATTCTTCTTTTTTTTCTTTTTTTATACATATATAGAGTGGTTATGACTCAACGGGTCAGTGTAAACGTGTACTTGTTAAATTATTCTTTTTTTATACATATATAGAGTGATTATGACCCAACGGGTCACTGTAAACGTGTACTTGTTAAATTCTTCTTTTTTTCTTTTTTTATACATATATAGAGTGGTTATGACTCAACGGGTCAGTGTAAACGTGTACTTGTTAAATTCTTCTTTTTTCTTTTTTATACATATATAGAGTGGTTATGACTCAACGGGTCAGTGTAAACGTGTACTTGTTAAATTCTTCTTTTTTTCTTTTGTATACATATATAGAGTGGTTATGACTCAACGGGGCACTGTAAACGTGTACTTGTTAAATTCTTCTTTTTTCTTTTCTATACATATATAGAGTTGTTATGACTCAACGGGGCACTGTAAACGTGTTCTTGTTAAATTCTTCTTTTTTCTTTTTTATACATATATAGAGTGGTTATGACTCAACGGGGCACTGTAAACGTGTTCTTGTTAAATTCTTTTTTCTTTTTTTATACATATATAGAGTGGTTATGACTCAACGGGTCACTGTAAACGTGTACTTGTAAAATTCTTCTTTTTGCTTTTTTTATACATATATAGAGTGGTTATGACTCAACGGGTCATTGTAAACGTGTACTTGTTAAATTCTTCTTTTTTATTTTTTTATACATATATAGAGTGGTTATGACTCAACGGGTCACTGTAAACGTGTACTTGTTAAATTCTTTTTTTATACATATATAGAATGGTTATGACTCAACGAGTCAGTGTAAACGTGTACTTGTTAAATTCTTCTTTTTTCTTTTTTATACATATATAGAGTGGTTATGACTCAACGGGGCACTGTAAACGTGTTCTTGTTAAATTCTTCTTTTTTCTTTTTTATACATATATAGAGTGGTTATGACTCAACGGGGCACTGTAAACGTGTTCTTGTTAAATTCTTTTTTCTTTTTTTATACATATATAGAGTGGTTATGACTCAACGGGTCAGTGTAAACGTGTACTTGTTAAATTCTTCTTTTTTCTTTTTTATACATATATAGAGTGGTTATGACTCAACGGGGCACTGTAAACGTGTTCTTGTTAAATTCTTCTTTTTTCTTTTTTATACATATATAGAGTGGTTATGACTCAACGGGTCAGTGTAAACGTGTACTTGTTAAATTCTTCTTTTTTTCTTTTTTATACATATATAGAGTGGTTATGACTCAACGGGTCAGTGTAAACGTGTACTTGTTAAATTCTTCTTTTTTCTTTTTTATACATATATAGAGTGGTTATGACTCAACGGGGCACTGTAAACGTGTTCTTGTTAAATTCTTCTTTTTTCTTTTTTATACATATATAGAGTGGTTATGACTCAACGGGGCACTGTAAACGTGTTCTTGTTGAATTATTTTTTCTTTTTTTATACGTATATAGAGTGGTTATGACTCAACGGGTCAGTGTAAACGTGTACTTGTTAAATTCTTCTTTTTTCTTTTTTATACATATATAGAGTGGTTATGACTCAACGGGGCACTGTAAACGTGTACTTGTTAAATTCTTCTTTTTTCTTTTTTATACATATATAGAGTGGTTATGACTCAACGGGTCAGTGTAAACGTGTGCTTGTTAAATTCTTCTTTTTTCTTTTTTATACATATATAGAGTGGTTATGACTCAACGGGGCACTGTAAACGTGTTCTTGTTAAATTCTTTTTTTTCTTTTTTATACATATATAGAGTGGTTATGACTCAACGGGTCAGTGTAAACGTGTACTTGTTAAATTCTTCTTTTTTTCTTTTTTATACATATATAGAGTGGTTATGACTCAACGGGTCAGTGTAAACGTGTACTTGTTAAATTCTTATTTTTTCTTTTTTTATACATATATAGAGTGGTTATGACTCAACGGGTCAGTGTAAACGTGTACTTGTTAAATTCTTCTTTTTTCTTTTTTATACATATATAGAGTGGTTATGACTCAACGGGTCAGTGTAAACGTGTACTTGTTAAATTCTTCTTTTTTCTTTTTTATACATATATAGAGTGGTTATGACTCAACGGGGCACTGTAAACGTGTACTGTTTAAATTCTTCTTTTTTCTTTTTTATACATATATAGAGTGGTTATGACTCAACGGGGCACTGTAAACGTGTACTTGTTAAATTCTTCTTTTTTCTTTTTTTATACATATATAGAGTGGTTATGACTCAACGGGTCAGTGTAAACGTGTACTTGTTAAATTCTTCTTTTTTCTTTTTTATACATATATAGAGTGGTTATTACTCAACGGGTCAGTGTAAACGTGTACTTGTTAAATTCTTCTTTTTTCTTTTTTATACATATATAGAGTGGTTATGACTCAACGGGTCAGTGTAAACGTGTACTTGTTAAATTCTTCTTTTTTCTTTTTTATACATATATAGAGTGGTTATGACTCAACGGGGCACTGTAAACGTGTACTGTTTAAATTCTTCTTTTTTCTTTTTTATACATATATAGAGTGGTTATGACTCAACGGGGCACTGTAAACGTGTACTTGTTAAATTCTTCTTTTTTCTTTTTTTATACATATATAGAGTGGTTATGACTCAACGGGTCAGTGTAAACGTGTACTTGTTAAATTCTTCTTTTTTCTTTTTTATACATATATAGAGTGGTTATGACTCAACGGGTCAGTGTAAACGTGTACTTGTTAAATTCTTCTTTTTACTTTTTTATACATATATAGAGTGGTTATGACTCAACGGGGCACTGTAAACGTGTTCTTGTTAAATTCTTCTTTTTTCTTTTTTATACATATATAGAGTGGTTATGACTCAACGGGTCAGTGTAAACGTGTACTTGTTAAATTCTTCTTTTTTTCTTTTGTATACATATATAGAGTGGTTATGACTCAACGGGTCAGTGTAAACGTGTACTTGTTAAATTTTTCTTTTTTCTTTTTTATACATATATAGAGTGGTTATGACTCAACGGGGCACTGTAAACGTGTTCTTGTTAAATTCCTCTTTTTTCTTTTTTATACATATATAGAGTGGTTATGACTCAACGGGGCACTGTAAACGTGTTCTTGTTAAATTCTTTTTTCTTTTTTTATACATATATAGAGTGGTTATGACTCAACGGGTCAGTGTAAACGTCTACTTGTTAAATTCTTTTTTTTCTTTTTTATACATATATAGAGTGGTTATGACTCAACGGGTCAGTGTAAACGTGTACTTGTTAAATTCTTCTTTTTTCTTTTTTATACATATATAGAGTGGTTATGACTCAACGGGTCAGTGTAAACGTGTACTTGTTAAATTCTTTTTTCTTTTTATACATATATAGAGTGGTTATGACTCAACGGGGCACTGTAAACGTGTTCTTGTTAAATTCTTCTTTTTTCTTTTTTATACATATATAGAGTGGTTATGACTCAACGGGTCAGTGTAAACGTGTACTTGTTAAATTCTTCTTTTTTCTTTTTTATACATATATAGAGTGGTTATTACTCAACGGGTCAGTGTAAACGTGTACTTGTTAAATTCTTCTTTTTTCTTTTTTATACATATATAGAGTGGTTATGACTCAACGGGTCAGTGTAAACGTGTACTTGTTAAATTCTTCTTTTTTCTTTTTTCTACATATATAGAGTGGTTATGACTCAACGGGTCAGTGTAAACGTGTACTTGTTAAATTCTTCTTTTTTTCTTTTTTATACATATATAGAGTGGTTATGACTCAACGGGTCAGTGTAAACGTGTACTTGTTAAATTCTTCTTTTTTCTTTTTTATACATATATAGAGTGGTTATGACTCAACGGGGCACTGTAAACGTGTTCTTGTTAAATTCTTCTTTTTTTCTGTTTTTATACATATATAGAGTGGTTATGACTCAACGGGTCAGTGTAAACGTGTACTTGTTAAATTCTTCTTTTTTCTTTTTTTATACATATATAGAGTGGTTATGACTCAACGGGTCAGTGTAAACGTGTACTTGTTAAATTCTTCTTTTTTCTTTTTTATACATATATAGAGTGGTTATGACTCAACGGGTCAGTGTAAACGTGTACTTGTTAAATTCTTCTTTTTTCTTTTTTATACATATATAGAGTGGTTATGACTCAACGGGTCAGTGTAAACGTGTACTTGTTAAATTCTTCTTTTTTCTTTTTTATACATATATAGAGTGGTTATGACTCAACGGGTCAGTGTAAACGTGTACTTGTTAAATTCTTTTTTTCTTTTTTATACATATATAGAGTGGTTATGACTCAACGGGTCAGTGTAAACGTGTACTTGTTAAATTCTTCTTTTTTCTTTTTTATACATATATAGAGTGGTTATGACTCAACGGGTCAGTGTAAACGTGTACTTGTTAAATTCTTCTTTTTTCTTTTTTATACATATATAGAGTGGTTATGACTCAACGGGGCACTGTAAACGTGTACTGTTTAAATTCTTCTTTTTTCTTTTTTATACATATATAGAGTGGTTATGACTCAACGGGTCACTGTAAACGTGTACTTGTTAAATTCTTCTTTTTTCTTTTTTTATACATATATAGAGTGGTTATCACTCAACGGGTCAGTGTAAACGTGTACTTGTTAAATTCTTCTTTTTTCTTTTTTATACATATATAGAGTGGTTATGACTCAACGGGTCAGTGTAAACGTGTACTTGTTAAATTCTTCTTTTTTCTTTTTTATACATATATAGAGTGGTTATGACTCAACGGGTCAGTGTAAACGTGTACTTGTTAAATTCTTTTTTCTTTTTTATACATATATAGAGTGGTTATGACTCAACGGGGCACTGTAAACGTGTACTGTTTAAATTCTTCTTTTTTCTTTTTTATACATATATAGAGTGGTTATGACTCAACGGGGCACTGTAAACGTGTACTTATTAAATTCTTCTTTTTTCTTTTTTTATACATATATAGAGTGGTTATGACTCAACGGGTCAGTGTAAACGTGTACTTGTTAAATTCTTCTTTTTTCTTTTTTATACATATATAGAGTGGTTATGACTCAACGGGTCAGTGTAAACGTGTACTTGTTAAATTCTTCTTTTTTCTTTTTTATACATATATAGAGTGGTTATGACTCAACGGGTCAGTGTAAACGTGTACTTGTTAAATTCTTCTTTTTTTCTTTTGTATACATATATAGAGTGGTTATGACTCAACGGGTCAGTGTAAACGTGTACTTGTTAAATTCTTCTTTTTTCTTTTTTATACATATATAGAGTGGTTATGACTCAACGGGGCACTGTAAACGTGTTCTTGTTAAATTCTTCTTTTTTCTTTTTTATACATATATAGAGTGGTTATGACTCAACGGGGCACTGTAAACGTGTTCTTGTTAAATTCTTTTTTCTTTTTTTATACATATATAGAGTGGTTATGACTCAACGGGTCAGTGTAAACGTGTCCTTGTTAAATTCTTTTTTTTCTTTTTTATACATATATAGAGTGGTTATGACTCAACGGGGCACTGTAAACGTGTACTTGTTAAATTCTTCTTTTTTCTTTTTTATACATATATAGAGTGGTTATGACTCAACGGGTCAGTGTAAACGTGTACTTGTTAAATTCTTCTTTTTTCTTTTTATACATATATAGAGTGGTTATGACTCAACGGGGCACTGTAAACGTGTTCTTGTTAAATTCTTCTTTTTTCTTTTTTATACATATATAGAGTGGTTATGACTCAACGGGTCAGTGTAAACGTGTACTTGTTAAATTCTTCTTTTTTTCTTTTTTATACATATATAGAGTGGTTATGACTCAACGGGTCAGTGTAAACGTGTACTTGTTAAATTCTTCTTTTTTCTTTTTTATACATATATAGAGGGGTTATGACTCAACGGGGCACTGTAAACGTGTTCTTGTTAAATTCTTCTTTTTTTCTGTTTTTATACATATATAGAGTGGTTATGACTCAACGGGTCAGTGTAAACGTGTACTTGTTAAATTCTTCTTTTTTCTTTTTTTATACATATATAGAGTGGTTATGACTCAACGGGTCAGTGTAAACGTGTACTTGTTAAATTCTTCTTTTTTCTTTTTTATACATATATAGAGTGGTTATGACTCAACGGGGCACTGTAAACGTGTTCTTGTTAAATTCTTCTTTTTTCTTTTTTATACATATATACCCACACATACTTCGTCAGGTCGCAGGGTACCCACACATACCCTTCCTCTACACTGCTCAAAAAAGGAGGAGGTAATGCATGGGAATAGTGCATCATGACAACGGAACCGATACGACCCTACCTCAACACTTCTCAAAAAAGGAGGAGATAATGCATGGGATGAGTGCATCATGACAACGTAACCGATACGACCCTCACTCAACACTTTTCAAAAAAGGAGGAGATAATGCATGGGAATAGTGCATCATGACAACGGAACCGATACGACCCTACCTCAACACTTCTAAAAAAGGAGGAGATAATGCATGGGATGAGAGCATCATGACAACGGAAACGATACGACCCTACCTCAACATTTCTCAAAAAAGTAGGAGGTAATGCATGGGATCAGTGCATCATGACAACGGAACCGATACTACCCTACCTCAACACTTCTCAAGAAAGGAGGAGGTAATGCTCACACCAGCGAATACCGTACCCCCCCCCCCAATTTGGCCTGAAAGGAGGAGGTAATTCCTATCATGATAACAGAACGGCCACAGGGAGGGAGGGGGGAGGAAAATATTAGCGTCTATTAATAATTATGAAAGAAAGTGTAAGAGGGAAAAAAAACTGCCACTCTCTGACGTCATGATGACCTGATATAACCGGACACAATTTAGGTCAAGACCGGGTACATCCGGCAAGGGATTATGGGACAGGTGCGGATGTGATTGAGCAACCCTTGTTTCACTACACACTCTTAACGTAGGATTCCTATGTTGTTATTGATGCAACCGGACAGAAGTTATTGGATGATCTGATACAACCGGACACAATTTAGGGCAAGACCGGGTACATCCGGCAAGGGATTATGGGATGTTTACAATGACTCTGCATTTTTATCGGATTAGTACATAAATACATTAGATTATTTCGAATTTACTACATAATAACGTTGAAATTTCGTGAAAAATACGAAAAAAACTGCTACCTTTTGTCGGAAAGTGGTCCGGTTGATTGTCAGCGAGTGAATCGATTTTCGCGATTTTTAGATATTTTACATCCGGGATTTGTGCGGTCCTGTAGATGTCAACTTTTTGACATGTCGTCGGGTAGTTTTTGAGGAGATACTGGACATACAAACAAACAAACAAACAAACATACAAACAGACAACTGCCCTTTATATAAGAGACTAGCGGGGCTACCCGGCGTTGCTCGGGGTCATAAAAACATATTCAAACTTCTATGTCCCCCCTGTACAAGTACCCCCCCGGCCCCTTTACTGTATAAGTACACCCCCAGGCCCCTATACTGTACAAGTACCCCCCCCGGGTCCCTATACTGTACAAGTACCCCCCCGGGTCCCTATACTGTACAAGTACCCCCAGGCCCCTTTACTGTACAAGTACCCCCCCCCGGCCCCTTTACTGTACAAGTACCCCCCGGGTCCCTATACTGTACAAGTACCCCCCAGGCCCCTATACTGTACAAGTACCCCCCCCTGGTCCCTATACTGTACAAGTACCCTCCCCAGGCCCCTATACTGTACAAGTACCCCCCCAGGCCCCTATACTGTACAAGTACCCCCCCAGGCCCCTATACTGTACAAGTACCCCCCAGGCCCCTATGCTGTACAAGTACCCCCCGGGCCTCTATACTGTACAAGTACCCTCCCCAGGCCCCTATACTGTACAAGTACCCCCCCAGGTCCCTATACTGTACAAGTACCCCCCCGGGTCCCTATACTGTACAAGTACCCCCCAGGCCCCTTTACTGTACAAGTACCCCCCAGGCCCCTTTACTGTACAAGTACCCCCCCCGGCCCCTTTACTGTACAAGTACCCCCCGGGTCCCTATACTGTACAAGTACCCCCGGGTCCCTATACTGTACAAGTACCCCCCAGGCCCCTATACTGTACAAGTACCCCATCCCCGGCCCCTTTACTGTACAAGTACCCCCCGGGTCCCTATACTGTACAAGTACCCCCCAGGCCCCTATACTGTACAAGTACCCCCCCCTGGTCCCTATACTGTACAAGTACCCCCCCGGGTCCCTATACTGTACAAGTACCCACCCCGGGTCCCTATACTGTACAAGTACCCCCCCAGGCCCCTTTACTGTACAAGTACCCCCCGGGTCCCTATACTGTACAAGTACCCTCCCCAGGCCCCTATACTGTACAAGTACCCCCCAGGCCCCTATACTGTACAAGTACCCCCCCCCCTGGTCCCTATACTGTACAAGTACCCCCCGGGTCCCTATACTGTACAAGTACCCACCCCGGGTCCCTATACTGTACAAGTACCCCCCCAGGCCCCTTTACTGTATAAGTACCCCCCCAGGCCCCTTTACTGTACAAGTACCCCCCGGGTCCCTATACTGTACAAGTACCCCCCCAGGCCCCTTACTGTACAAGTACCCCCCCCGGGTCCCTATACTGTACAAGTACCCCCCGGGTCCCTATACTGTACAAGTACCCCCAGGCCCCTTTACTGTACAAGTACCCCCCCGGGTCCCTTTACTGTACAAGTACCCCCCGGGTCCCTATACTGTACAATAACCCCCCCCAGGTCCCTATACTGTACAAGTACCCCCCCGGGCCCCTTTACTGTACAAGTACCCCCCCCCCGGCCCCTTTACTGTACAAGTACCCCCCCGGGCCCCTTTACTGTACAAGTACCCCCCGGGTCCCTATACTGTACAAGTACCCCCCCCCCAGGTCCCTATACTGTACAAGTACCCCCCCGGGCCCCTTTACTGTACAAGTACCCCCCAGGCCCCTATACTGTACAAGTACCCCCCCCCCGGCCCCTTTACTGTACAAGTACCCCCCGGGTCCCTATACTGTACAAGTACCCCCCAGGCCCCTATACTGTACAAGTACCCCCCCCTGGTCCCTATACTGTACAAGTACCCCCCGGGTCCCTATACTGTACAAGTACCCACCCCGGGTCCCTATACTGTACAAGTACCCCCCCAGGCCCCTTTACTGTATAAGTACCCCCCCAGGCCCCTTTACTGTACAAGTACCCCCCGGGTCCCTATACTGTACAAGTACCCCCCCAGGCCCCTTACTGTACAAGTACCCCCCCCCGGGTCCCTATACTGTACAAGTACCCCCCGGGTCCCTATACTGTACAAGTACCCACCCCGGGTCCCTATACTGTACAAGTACCCCCAGGCCCCTTTACTGTACAAGTACCCCCCCCGGCCCCTTTACTGTACAAGTACCCCCCGGGTCCCTATACTGTACAAGTACCCCCCAGGCCCCTATACTGTACAAGTACCCCCCCGGGTCCCTATACTGTACAAGTACCCCCCAGGCCCCTTTACTGTACAAGTACCCCCCAGGCCCCTTTACTGTACAAGTACCCCCCCCCGGCCCCTTTACTGTACAAGTACCCCCCGGGTCCCTATACTGTACAAGTACCCCCCAGGCCCCTATACTGTACAAGTACCCCCCCCCCCCTGGTCCCTATACTGTACAAGTACCCCCCAGGCCCCTTACTGTACAAGTACCCCCCCGGGTCCCTATACTGTACAAGTACCCCTCCTGGTCCCTATACTGTACAAGTACCCCCCGGGTCCCTATACTGTACAAGTACCCCCAGGCCCCTTTACTGTACAAGTACCCCCCCGGGTCCCTATACTGTACAAGTACCCCCCCGGGTCCCTATACTGTACAAGTACCCCCAGGCCCCTTTACTGTACAAGTACCCCCCCCGGGTCCCTATACTGTACAAGTACCCCTCCTGGTCCCTATACTGTACAAGTACCCCCCGGGTCCCTATACTGTACAAGTACCCCCAGGCCCCTTTACTGTACAAGTACCTCCCCGGGCCCCTTTACTGTACAAGTACCCCCCGGGTCCCTATACTGTACAAGTACCCCCCCCAGGTCCCTATACTGTACAAGTACCCCCCAGGCCCCTATACTGTACAAGTACCCCCCGGGTCCCTATACTGTACAAGTACTCCCCCGGGTCCCTATACTGTACAAGTACCCCCGCGCGGGTCCCTATACTGTACAAGTACCCCCCCGGGTCTCTATACTGTACAAGTACCCTCCCCAGGCCCCTATACTGTACAAGTACCCCCCCAGGCCCCTATACTGTACAAGTACCCCCCCGGGTCTCTATACTGTACAAGTACCCTCCCCAGGCCCCTATACTGTACAAGTACCCCCCCAGGCCCCTATACTGTACAAGTACCCCCCCGGGTCTCTATACTGTACAAGTACCCTCCCCAGGCCCCTATACTGTACAAGTACCCCCCCAGGTCCCTATACTGTACAAGTACCCCCCCGGGTCCCTATACTGTACAAGTACCCCCCAGGCCCCTTTACTGTACAAGTACCCCCCCGGGTCCCTATACTGTACAAGTACCCCCCCGGGTCCCTATACTGTACAAGTACCCCCAGGCCCCTTTACTGTACAAGTACCCCCCCGGGTCCCTATACTGTACAAGTACCCCTCCTGGTCCCTATACTGTACAAGTACCCCCCGGGTCCCTATACTGTACAAGTACCCCCAGGCCCCTTTACTGTACAAGTACCCCCACCGGGCCCCTTTACTGTACAAGTACCCCCCGGGTCCCTATACTGTACAAGTACCCCCCAGGCCCCTATACTGTACAAGTACCCCCCCGGGTCCCTATACTGTACAAGTACTCCCCCGGGTCTCTATACTGTACAAGTACCGTCCCCAGGCCCCTATACTGTACAAGTACCCCCCCAGGCCCCTATACTGTACAAGTACCCCCCGGGTCTCTATACTGTACAAGTACCCCCCCGGGTCCCTATACTGTACAAGTACCCCCCCGGGTCCCTATACTGTACAAGTACCCCCCAGGCCCCTTTACTGTACAAGTACCCCCCCGGGTCCCTATACTGTACAAGTACCCCCCCGGGTCCCTATACTGTACAAGTACCCCCCGGGTCCCTATACTGTACAAGTACCCCCCCCAGGCCCCTATACTGTACAAGTACCCCCCCCCCCCGGTCCCTATACTGTACAAGTACCCACCCCGGGTTCCTATACTGTACAAGTACCCCCCCGGGTCCCTATACTGTACAAGTACCCCCCGGGTCCCTATACTGTACAAGTACCCCCCCAGGCCCCTTACTGTACAAGTACCCCCCCGGGTCCCTATACTGTACAAGTACCCCTACTGTATCCCTATACTGTACCCTACCCCTACACTTCTCAAAAAAGGAGGAGGTAATGCTCACACTGGCGAATACCGTAACCCCCCTCCCTAATTTGGCCTGAAAGGAGGAGGTAATTCCTATCATGATAACAGAACGGCCACAGGGAGAGAGGGGGGGTGGAATATTAGCGTCTATTAATAATTAAGAAAGTGTGAGAGGGAAATATGACAGAAAGGAAAACTGCCACTCTCTGACGTCATGATGACCTGATATAACCGGACACAATTAAGGTCAAGACCGGGTACATCCGGCAAGGGATTATGGGACAGGTGCGGATGTGATTGAGCAACCCTTGTTTCACTACACACTCTTAACGTAGGATTCCTATGTTGTTATTGATGCATCCGGACAGAAGTTATTGGATGATCTGATAGAACCGGACACAATTTAGGGCAAGACCGGGTACATCCGGCAAGGGATTATGGGATGTTTACAATGACTCTGCATTTTTATCGGATTAGTACATAAATACATTAGATTATTTCGAATTTAGTACATA
Organism: Sepiola atlantica; assembly: GCA_963556195.1. Lineage (NCBI taxonomy): Eukaryota > Metazoa > Mollusca > Cephalopoda > Sepiida > Sepiolidae > Sepiola > Sepiola atlantica. The sequence goes on from OY744537.1 coordinate 32,144,466, forward strand.
TTAACGTTGAAAATGTCGTGGAAAATACGAAAAAACTGCTACCTTTTGTCGGAAAGTGGTCCGGTTGACTGTCAGCGAGTGAATCGTTTGTCGCGATTTTTAGATATTATGATTCCAGGATATGTACGGTGCTAAAGATATCAACTTTTTGACATGTCGCCGCGTAGTTTTTGAGGAGAAGCTTCACATACAAACAGACATACATACAGACAACTGCCCTTTATATAAGAGACTAGCGGGGCTACCCGGCGTTGCTCGGGGTCATAAAGACATAATTGAAGAAAAATCGTGTGTGTAACATCTTTATATTCAAACTTCTATTTCTCCCCCTCCTCTGTAGCTGTCTCTTCATCTTTCTACCTTTCTCTTCCCTGGTCGCCCCATTTCACCGCTACTTTCTAATTTTGCCTTTTGCGAAAGCTGATTCTTCCTCACCATTTCTCCTACGTTGCGCAGGGCAATAGTATGACATATTTCTATAAAATATACCACATCTATCTGCGCCTTCTATATAGGTACTTATGTCCGCCCCGGTGTTCATACTTTATACATATCTATCGCCACCCCGGTGCACATACAATATACGCACCTATCGCCGCCCAGGCAGATACTATATAAGTACCTATTGCCGCCCCTATATGCATACTAAATAAGTACCTATCACCGCCCCAGTGCGAATGCTGCTACGTACCTATCGCCGCCCTGCTGCAAATGCTAAATACGTCACTATTGCTGGCCTGATGCAAATGCTAAATATGTTCCAATCGCCGCTCCGGTGTGCGTGCTAAATACGTACCTATCGTCGCCCAGGTGTGCGTGCTATACACGTACTGATCGCCGCCCTGGAGCGCATGCTAAATATATACCTATAACCGCCCTGGTGCGCATTCTATATACATACTTACTGACATTCCTGTGCACATGCTATATAGTACCTATCGCCACCTCTATGCACTACTATACACGTACCTATTGCCACCCTGGTTCACATACTATATATATACCTATCGCCGCCCCGGTGCGCATACTATATTCGTATCTATCGCCGCCCCGGTGTGCATACTATATATTTTCCTACGAAACATTTTAAGTTAAAAAAACACAAACTTTCGCCCGACCCCCTAAAAAGTTTGGCCCGACCCCTACAATTTCCTCGACCCCTTATATCTCAAGCCGCACCCTCCAATTTTGTTTTAGAAATATTTTCAGTTCAAAACCAAAAAAATTAAAAAAACTAACTTGACCCCTAAAAAGTTCGGTCTGACCCCTAAAATTTTCCGTGACCCCTCAACCTCACCAGCACCCCACATCCTAATTTGTTTTTCACTCTCCCCAACCCTGAGAAATATTTTGAGTTCAAAACATAAAAAAATAAAACAATTTAGCCTGACCCTTAAAAGGTTCGGCCTGACCCTTAAAATTTTCCCCGACCCCTCAATCTCTCCAGCCCCCTAATTGTTCACTCTCCCCCAACCGTGAGAAATATTTTGACTTACAAAACCAAAAAAAAAAAAAAAAAATTCGGCCTGACCCCTAAAATGTTATCCCGACCCCTCATTCTCTCCAGCCCCCCATCCCAACTAATTTTTAACTCTCCCCCAACCATGAGAAATATTTTCAGTTCAAAACAAAAAAAAAAGAAAAAAATTAGCCTTACCCCTAAAAAGTTCGGCCTGACCCCTAAAATTTTCCCCGACCCCTCAATCTCTCAAGCCCCCTAATGTTTAACTCTCCCCCAACCCTGAGAAATATTTTGAGTTCAAAACAAAAAAAAAAATTGGGCCTGACCCCTAAAAAGTTCAGCCTGACCCCTAAAATTTTCCCCGACCCCTCAATCTCTCCAGCCCCCTAATTTTTCACTCAAACCCCACCATGAGAAATATTTTGTACTTCAAAACAAAAAAATTTGGCCTGACCCCTAAAAAGTTCGGCCTGACCCCTAAAATTTTCCCCGACCCCTCAATCTCTCCAGCCCCCTAATTTTTCACTCTCCCCACACCCTGAGAAATATTTTGAGTTATAAACAACAAAAAAAAGAAAAAAATCTGGCCTGACCCCTAAAAAGTTTGGCCTGACCCCTAAAATTTACCCCGACCCCTCAATCTCCCCATCCCACCTAATTTTTCACTCTCCCCCAACCCTGAGAAATATTTTCACTTCAAAAAAAAAAAAAAAATTTGACCTGACCTCTAAAAAGTTTGGCCTGACCCCTAAAATTTACCCCGACCCCTCATTCTCTCCAGCCCCCCCATCCCAACTGATTTTTAACTCTCCCCCAACCCTGAGAAATATTTTGACTTCAAAACAAAAAAAAAACAAAAAAATTTGGCCTGACCCCTAAAAAGTGCGGCTTGACCCCTAAAATTTTCCCCGACCACTCAATCTCTCCAGCCCCCTAATTTTTCACTCTCCCCCAACCTTGAGAAATAATTTGACTTCAAAACAAAAAAAAACAAAAAAATTTGGCCTGACCCCTAAAAAGTTTGGCCTGACCCCTAAAATTAACCCCGACCCCTCATTCTCTCCAGCCCCCCATCCCAACTAATTTTTAACTCTCCCCCAACCCTGCGAAATATTTTGACTTCAATACAAAAAAAACAAAAAAATTTTGCCTGACCCCTAAAAAGTTCGGCCTAACCCCTAAAAAGTTAGGCCGGACCCCTAAATTTTTCCCCGACCCCTCAATCTCTCCAGCTCCCTAATTTTTCACTCCCTCAACCCTGAGTAATATTTTCAGTTCAAAACAAAAAAAAGAACAAAATTTGGCCTGACCCCTAAAAAGTCTGGCCTGACCCCTAAAATTTTCCCCGACCCCTTATTCTCCCCAGCCTCCCTATCCCAACTTATTTTTCACTCTTCTTCAACCCTGAGAAATATTTTGAGTTCAAAACAAAAAATATATATAGAGTGGTTATGACCCAACAGGTCACTGTAAACGTGTAGTTGTTAAATTCTTCTTTTTTCTTTTTTTATACACATATAGAGTGGTTATGACTCAACGGGTCACTGTAAACGTGTACTTGTTAAATTCTTCTTTTTTTTGTATACATATATAGAGTGGTTCTGACTCAACGGGTCACTGTAAACGTGTACTTGTTAAATTCTTCTTTTTTCTCTTTTTATACATATATAGAGTGGTTATGACCCAACGGGTCACTTTAAACGTGTACTTGTTAAATTCTTCTTTTTTTATACATATATAGAGTGGTTATGACCCAACGGGTCACTGTAAACGTGTACTTGTTAAATTCTTCTTTTTTCTTTTTTTATACATATATAGGGTGGTTATGACTCAACGGGTCACTGTAAACGTGTACTTGTTAAATTCTTTTTTTTTCTTTTTTTATACATATATAGAGTGGTTATGACTCAACGGGTCACTGTAAACGTGTTCTTGTTAAATTCCTCTTTTTTCTTTTTTCTATACATATATAGAGTAGTTATGACTCAACGGGTCACTGTAAACGTTTACTTGTTAAATTCTTCTTTTTTTCTTTTTTTATACATATATAGAGTGGTCATGACTCAACGGGTCATTGTAAACGTGTACTTGTTAAATTCTTCTTTTTTCTTTTTTATACATATATAGAGTGGTTATGACTCAATGGGTCACTGTAAACGTGTTCTTGTTAAATTCCTCTTTTTTCTTTTTTCTATACATATATAGAGTTGTTATGACTCAACGGGTCACTGTAAACGTGTACTTGTTAAATTCTTCTTTTTTCTTTTTTTATACATATATAGAGTGGTTATGACTCAACGGGTCACTGTAAACGTGTACTTGTTAAATTCTTCTTTTTTCTGTTTTTATACATATATAGAGTGGTTATGACTCAACGGGTCATTGTAAACGTGTACTTGTTAAATTCTTCTTTTTTCTTTTTTTATACATATATAGAGTGGTTATGACTCAACGGGTCACTGTAAACGTGTTCTTGTTAAATTCCTCTTTTTTCTTTTTTCTATACATATATAGAGTAGTTATGACTCAACGGGTCACTGTAAACGTTTACTTGTTAAATTCTTCTTTTTTTCTTTTTTTATACATATATAGAGTGGTTATGACTCAACGGGTCATTGTATACGTGTACTTGTTAAATTCTTTTTTTTTCTTTTTTATACATATATAGAGTGGTTATGACTCAACGGGTCACTGTAAACGTGTTCTTCTTAAATTCCTTTTTTTTCTTTTTTCTATACATATATAGAGTTGTTATGACTCAACGGGTCACTGTAAACGTTTACTTGTTAAATTCTTCTTTTTTTCTCTTTTTATACATATATAGAGTGGTTATGACTCAACGGGTCATTGTAAACGTGTACTTGTTAAATTCTTCTTTTTTCTTTTTTATACATATATAGAGTTGTTATGACTCAACGGGTCACTGTAAACGTGTACTTGTTAAATTCTTCTTTTTTCTTTTTTTATACACATATAGAGTGGTTATGACTCAACGGGTCACTGTAAACGTGTACTTGTTAAATTCTTCTTTTTTCTGTTTTTATACATATATAGAGTGGTTATGACTCAACGGGTCATTGTAAACGTGTACTTGTTGAATTCTTCTTTTTTCTTTTTTTATACATATATAGAGTGGTTATGACTCAACGGGTCACTGTAAACGTGTTCTTGTTAAATTCCTCTTTTTTCTTTTTTCTATACATATATAGAGTAGTTATGACTCAACGGGTCACTGTAAACGTTTAATTGTTAAATTCTTCTTTTTTTCTTTTTTTATACATATATAGAGTGGTTATGACTCAACGGGTCATTGTAAACGTGTACTTGTTAAATTCTTCTTTTTTCTTTTTTATACATATATAGAGTAGTTATGACTCAACGGGTCACTGTAAACGTGTTCTTGTTAAATTCGTTTTTTTTCTTTTTTCTATACATATATAGAGTTGTTATGACTCAACGGGTCACTGTAAACGTTTACTTGTTAAATTCTTCTTTTTTTCTTTTTTTATACATATATAGAGTGGTTATGACTCAACGGGTCATTGTAAACGTGTACTTGTTAAATTCTTCTTTTTTCTTTTTTATACATATATAGAGTGGTTATGACTCAACGGGTCACTGTAAACGTGTACTTGTTAAATTCTTCTTTTTTTCTTTTTTTATACACATATAGAGTGGTTATGACTCAACGGGTCACTGTAAACGTGTACTTGTTAAATTCTTCTTTTTTCTGTTTTTATACATATATAGAGTGGTTATGACTCAACGGGTCATTGTAAACGTGTACTTGTTAAATTCTTCTTTTTTCTTTTTTTATACATATATAGAGTGGTTATGACTCAACGGGTCACTGTAAACGTGTTCTTGTTAAATTCCTCTTTTTTCTATTTTCTATACATATATAGAGTAGTTATGACTCAACGGGTCACTGTAAACGTTTACTTGTTAAATTCTTCTTTTTTCTTTTTTTATACATATATAGAGTGGTTATGACTCAACGGGTCATTGTAAACGTGTACTTGTTAAATTCTTCTTTTTTCTTTTTTATACATATATAGAGTGGTTATGACTCAACGGGTCACTGTAAACGTGTACTCGTTAAATTCTTCTTTTTTCTTTTTTTATACACATATAGAGTGGTTATGACTCAACGGGTCACTGTAAACGTGTACTTGTTAAATTCTTCTTTTTTCTGTTTTTATACATATATAGAGTGCTTATGACTCAACGGGTCATTGTAAACGTGTACTTGTTGAATTCTTCTTTTTTCTTTTTTTATACATATATAGAGTGGTTATGACTCAACGGGT
>OY744537.1:32157737-32217737 GCA_963556195.1 Sepiola atlantica
TGTTTATTTTTTACGTTTTTTTTGTTTGTTATTTTATTACGTTTTTTTTTTTTTTTTACGTTATTTTTGGTTTATTTTATTACGTTTTTTTTTTAATTTACGTTTTTTTTTGTTTATATTTTACGTTTTTTTTTCTTTCGTTTTTAGATGCGTTCTTGTATCTTTATGAGAATCATTTTTTGCTGGTCTGTCACGCTTAAATATTTTTCAATAAAACCTCACTAATTAAATAACTGAACGGTCAAGCATGATAAAAGTTGTGATGACGCTAGTGACAATAGTCCAGATTATGTGCTTTAAAATTTGTGTTGGATTGACTCAAGCGTTTTGAAGATATTTAACAGTGTTATTTTCTTTGGTCTCTGAAGCTTAAATTTGGAATAATATTTTTGTCTGTCTGTGTAGCACATTTAAATTTGAAATAGCATTTACTTTGACCTGCCAATCTTATGTTAGAAATAGCGTTTTCGCATGTGTGTCACGTTCGAAATGGCGTTTACTTTGGTCTGTCATGCTTAAATTTGAATAAGCATTTTGTCTGTGTATCATGCCTAACTTTGCAATAGTCTGTCAAGATTAAGTTTGAAATAGCGTTAACATTGATCTGACATGCTGAAGTTTGAAATTGTATTTTTATCGTTCTTTCACAATTGTATTGGAAATATCATTTTCATGAATCCATCTTAAGAATGGATCCATTTATGTTTTCATTTGGTTGAATAGATATATATCATAAATCGATATATATCATAAATCGATATATATCATAAATCGATATATATCATAAATTGATATATATCATGAATAGATGTATATCATGAATCGCTATGTATAAAAAAATGTCAATTTCATTTTCAAAATTAGCCTGAAATAGCAATTCGTCTGACACATCTCTATTTGCTTTCGGCGCGCCTATTTTTTGTTAGTTTTCCTCATTATGTTATTGGCACGAATCTATCTTATTTCAGTTCAGTTTTCTTTTTCAGAAAAATGTATTCCAACTAAGAAAGCTGCTAGGGTTAACACGGAGTTTGAGGTGCTGGTATTGGTTAGCATAAAATCAAGCAATACTGTAATTAACTTATCTGACAAAATTAATCAATAACTTGTTGCGTAACATTTTTTAGATAGTTTATAAATTACGCTTTTTGCACAGTATTTCACCATTCTCAACAGATTGCATGATATTTCTTTTTTGTTGACATGCTATTGATTGCCTTTTTTAAATGGCCGACTATGTAAGGTATTCGCTGATTCCAATTCTTAATTCGATACACCGTTCTATCCTTACTTGCACAAACTGCTATTCTTATTACATGCCTTACCATCTTGATTTATAATTTATGACAATAATAATTATAATTATATAATTAATTATTTTTTGTGATAGAAAAAAAAATTCATTCATTTCGTACGAATCAGATGATTCTATTGTTGTCATTGGTTTCTCTGATATCTTTCGAGTTAGAATTATTTCTAGAAAGACATCGAGTACTTACAGGAGGGACCACGTGAAGGTTGAAAACATCCTAAGTGAAAGTGGTTTTGTGGAACGAACTGGATTCGAACTTAACACACTCAGATTGTCAGTCTGTGTCGTTAACCACTTAGCCACGGTCACCTCCCACTAAAAGTAATAAATGGGAAACAGTGGTTCATGAATAGAACAATAGTTTGTGAAACATTGCCTATAACAGGTCAAAACCGACTTTTATATTAAAAAAAATGGTTTGTGTGAAAAATAGGTATGGAAATAGGAACCAATCATAGTAAAATAGAAACCAATCATAGTAAAATAGGAACCAATCATAGTAAAATAGGAACCAATCATAGTAAAATCAGAACCAATCATAGTAAAATAGGAACCAATCATAGTAAACTCAGAACCAATCATAGTAAAATAGGAACCAATCATAGTAAAATAGGAACCAATCATAGTAAAATAGGAACCAATCATTGTAAAATAGGAACCAATCATTGTAAAATAGGAACCAATCATAGTAAAATAGGAACCAATCATTGTAAAATAGGAACCAATCATAGTAAAATAGGAACCAATCATAGTAAAATAGGATTTAGTTATAATCAATGTCTAATTATTTCTAGTCTTTTTAATAAAGTAATAAATAACGTTCCAGAATATAAACAATTACATGACACAAAACACATTTAGAGTTACCTGCCCTTCACTTTCGTTAGTACTAATAGGTGCTTAATAATAACCCTCTCTAACATAACATAGATCATATGTAAATTCATATTTGCCGACTATATTCAGTATTATCGTTCTTTTCCATAATTTATAGTGGAAAAACAATTCTGTTCATAAATTTACTGTAAACTAGTTACCAACTTCCGGATCAGAAAGCGTTTTCAAGAACATGTAATTCATTTGTTATTTATAACATTTGTATTGTTCTTTAATAATTTATTGGAGATAAATTGTGCATGTGTGTTTTGGTCTGGTGCTATCAAATCAGGCTGCCTGAAGTTATCGGCTTCCTTACATTAAATGCACCAAACATTGATGTTATTGTTTTTTTCCCCCTTTGCAACACTCAATCATGTTCTGCAAAGCCAAAAACAAAAACAACAATTTTCCTCTACAAAACAACCTAACCAAACCAAACCCCATGAATAAATATTTGAAGATATAAATATTTGAGGATATAAAGAACTTGAAGCATAAAATCTTTTGCCAAAATGACTGGATTCGGCATTAAATAATCCGAAAAAGGTTGATTTGTTGTAAAAGAAAACCCCAACCAAACCGTGCGTTTCGGGGGAAGATTATGGTTGTAATTTTTGCTCGTTCTGATGACTATATAGCCATTAAAACATGTTATCTAAAAAATGATTGCATATTTTTGAAGAGCAAAATTGACTTTTAATGGTCATGAAGACGATACCTTGTTTTTGAACAGTCACATTACTCAAACGTCGAGCGTATCTGTTCCTGTCTTTTTTTAATTTATTTTTTATTTACCAATTTTGTTTTTAGTTATGAAAAATAATTAGTTTCTTTCTTAAATGTTCACTTTTAGGCATAAGCAACAGAAAATTTACCTCCCTTTAAAAGCAAATTATTTCGTTATATTCTTTAAAAATTATATCTTTTCCCCCATTGCACCACCTGCTCCAGATCTGAAGAACAAGAACTTGATCATCGGTGATCTTCGAGGTGCTGCCATGGATAGTTGTGTTATCTGCTTAAATGTCAATAAATGATCTCAGTATAAGATTAGGAAGATTGTTAATAAAGATTAGGAAGAGGGTTGAACTCAAGATAGATCCTTGAGATGTGCCGACATTAATACTATGTGCTTCAGATTTATGCCCATCAACAACTACTTGTAAAGACCTATCGGGGAGAAATGATTGGATAGCTACAAAGACATTGTCAGATGTTATATAGCTAGTGGTTTGTGGTGTAACCTTATGTGCCAGACTCTATCAAAGGCTTTTAACCTGTCAACAGCTATTGCCTCATGAAACAAAGCCTCCATCAAAGGTTTCGCTAATTCTATGCGATATTATAGTTAACACATCAGCAGTTGACTTTGCAGGACGAAATCCATATTGGTTGTCACTAAGTAAATTACGGTGATTGACAATTGCTTGATTTATCACAGATTCAAGCAACTAACTCATGAGATGTAGAAGACTAATCACCAGCATTTTTAAATACTGGGCAGACTACGAAATTTTTCCAAAGAGATGGAAAGCATTTCTCTTTAAGCTACAATTGAATAATTTTGTGAGAATAGGAGCAAGTTCCGGTAGCAGTTTCTTTACAATGACTGGAATGTTGTGAGGACGAATTGCCTTGCTGGCATCAAGGTTAATATCATATATAATTTGCTAAAAAATAGCATCGGGAAATTTTACATCTGGTCCGGAAGGGGGTAATCGTTAGCGTTTGGTGGCCCGGAAGGGGGTGATAATTTTACGCTAGAAATTTTATGTTACAAAATATACAAATTTTATTTTTGAACGCGCACCTGTCGGTTTAAGATATTTTGAATATGACAAATCGATATTTGATTACAGACGTACAGCTGCCTGTTATTTTGAAAAAAAATATACAAACAAATACAAATACTATTAAAATTATTTTTATCTTAAGACTTAAAAACCAAAAGAATTTAAAAATATATGCAAAACAAAAATGAAAGTATAAATAATAAATGGACTGAAGGATTTCTTTCCAAATTCATTTAAGGCAGGAGGAGGTGTCTAACTTGCTATACTCTTTCTCCCTTCTCCTAAACACTTGAAATGGTTTCGTCCGGCACGTTTTTTACTTGCATAACAGGAGAGAAGTACATATATATGGGGTAAGGTTCACGATAAGTTATGAAAATGAAATGCCGTAGTAGACAAAATGTGTGAAAAAAGACAAACGGAAAATAGGTTAAAATGCAGGAGAAAAACAAAACCAAGAGATTTGACCGGTTTCGTTCGTATCAACGAACGTCTTCAGAAAAATTGAAGATTTGGAAACAATTTTATTTTGAGTGCACACACATGGGAGAAGGCAAATATGATCTGATTGGACCATATGAGAAGACTATTAGCGACATTGAAATATGATTTGACAAGTAGGTGACGTATTCTTCTTTATTTCTTTTTTCTTATTCTTTTTTTAATTTTTATTTATTTTATTTTTATTTTTCCTTTTCGCACCTACCGAGCTAGTATAGGGGAGGCGGTAGGTGGAGGGGGTGAAGGCGATCACATTGTCCAATCGGATCATCTTTTCCTTCTCTCATGTGTGTGCCTCCAAAATAAAATTGTTTCCAAATCTTCACTTTTTCTGAAGACGTTCGTTAATATGAACGAAACCGGTCAAATCTCTTGTTTTTGTTTTTCTCCTGCATTTTAACCTGTTTTCCGTTTGTCTTTTTTCACATATATATATATATATATATATATATATATATATATATATATATATATATGCAAAATCGCCGTGAGCGATTTATCAGATGCCCTTCAACACTTTGCTTGCGAACAGTTATGTAGAATCGGAACTAAACTAAGCATGACAACCTAAAACATGTTAGATGAAACGCTCACAGAGTGAAACCTAAACGGCATGACTGATTAAAAACATGTATTTTATTCAATTATGTATATATATATTTATATATATATATATATATATATATATATATATATAAAGTGGTGTACTAAAAGCGAACTTTTAGGAAAAGTGAAACCTATTGTGAAGAGTATATAGCTCAATATCCAAGATAGAGCAGGTAGAATGAAGAAGAATGGAAAGGAATTAGATGATAAGATTTTGATCTTTGAAAAGCCTGGCTTAAGGAAAATTTAACTTGAATAAATTGCCTTTTTTGCGGAATATACCTTGCTCTGAGCAATTGAAGTGAATTATGATTTGACTTTTGCTTCTCTAATTCCTTTCCATTCTTCTTCATTATATATATATATATAGGGTGGGCCAAAATAAGGGTCCTATCTTTAAATTTGAATAACTTGAATTTGAATAACTTCCACAAAATAAAAGTTAAACTCACCAAACTTTATGTGTGTGTAGACTGACCCTTCCGAGATTTTTTGAAATAAACAAAACAAATTTTAGCCGAAAAACACTTCTTAAAACTTACAAAAACTAAAGTATTGTTTTTTACACTGTTTTGAGTTTTTTAAGCAAAAATAATGTTTTCTAAATGAGGGTACGTTCCTTAGGGCTAATACGGCTCATGCTTGCTTCGGAAGGGGTCCTTTACTTATTCTAAAAAAAAATTTTTTTTTTAAATCAATAAATAAAAAAGTTATGAATTTTTAAAAATAGGACCCTTATTTTTGCCCACCCTGTATATATATATATATATCTTTTATTGTAAAGATGGAAAAAATAATAAACTAAAATAATAACAATAATAATGAAAGTGATGCATCTAATAACAAGCAAAGTTATTCATGAAATCATATACAATTGAATGTGAGATATCATTTCTTCCCCAATCAGGAATAACACTGCATCCAACAAAAGCCACAGACTAACAACCTTAGATTCAACGTTTTAATATATGAACTTAAGCCAGCCGGATTTTGGAACTCAGACCTGCGTAGCATTGCATCTCACAAATCATTACTCGATTCTGTCTAGCCTTTTCCTCTCTTTAATTAGATTTAATTTCTTTGTAAATACAAATTGTCCTGCTAGGATATATTTTGCAGGGAAGCCATTTTTCTTTTCAGCAGCATATATAAATTATAGATGAGAGCCATTTCTGTTATCAGCAGCAAATTTTAGTAAAAATAATAATAATAATAATAATTAGTAATACAAATAATTTTTTTTCTTATATTGCTAATAAATAACTATTAATACCTATTTTTTTTACTATTTTTCCGCTAGAATCTGACATAACAAATATGTAATATCTCAAAACCTTTGAATTACGATGTCGATTAAAGTCACGTGACACATTTGCCGGGGATCTACAGAAAAAAATACCTCACATTTGAAACTATTTTGTTTCTCTCAGCAGTATACAACATTCAATTTTGTTTCGTTTATTTTAAGAATGTTTTGCTTTCTCTGAAATGGAAAAACACTGTTATTATTTTTTAGATTTCAGAAATAGTCTCCATAATAAAACTAATCTTTCTTTCAGAATGCTTAATACCCAAAATGTCACATAAAACGAAACTAATGATCTTTACATTTAAAAACGCAACTATTCTTAATTTTACTTTTGTTCACCTTAAACAAGGCATATAGCCACTAAGACAGGGATAAGATATGGTCCACATGCTTTGAAGATGTCAAAGTTTTTTGTCATGGAATGGGGTGATGATCAGATCATCTAGTGTGGTTTCTATCCGTAGGAAAAAAATTAGGGGGGGGGGGTATTGAGTCCTAGATGGAGTTTAAGCGAATCCTTAGACCAACGGTTAAGCCTTATCCGTTGTCATGCAAGCGACATCATGGTGGTTGGATAGTAGAAATTGTTCTCAAAACTATTATAGATTTCCCAGAAATAACGAGTTACTAATTTCTGCGATTCGATGCATTTTCTAGTCATTCTATTAAACAAAGGCACAGTTTTAGAAAATTCGATGCATTTTCTAGTCATTCTATTAAACAAAGGCACAGTTTTAGAAAATCACAGCATGAAACTACTAACACTCTATGAAAACGCTATTTATTTAGAAAATTGTAAATTAACAAAAAATCAAATTGCTACGCTCATGAATTAACAAAATGGCTAGACAAAAACAAGGGAGTTAATTCTTTTTGTCTATTCATCTCTAATGGAATCAAACTTAAAATAAGGAGAAACTGTAACGCATTCTTATCAATCGATTTTTAAAAAATTATAACGTTGACTATATTTTCAATTCTTCTCCGTTTAACCCTACTGTGACTAATATGTCTCTACTCATGCAACACTGGGATAAATTTAACCGTTAATAAATATCTAAAGTGTTTCTGCAATTTATAAAGGAAAAAAAAGACGAAACAAATATTCAACTACGAAGACTCACAAGCAACGTCGGATAGGTACAGCTTCACAATTCTGTTAACAAAGATGACAATATTTTCTGGCTATTATTAACTAACAGGACCCGTGTACCGGCGTTGCCCGGGGGAAATATAAAATAATAATATAATTGGCATTGACCTGGGATATAAATATAAAATAATGATTTAATTTAATAAAAAAAAGATGTTAGAGGATAAATAAATAAAAATAAAAATAAATAGATATTTCTATGTTTTGGGTTACTGCCTTCCTCTACCGTTTTAAGTAGGGACTTATCGCTGAAATAAAAATCACTGCACCAAAAATAAAAAAGTAAATGTGACCCCAAACATATTCGTGAGACTTTTCGCGGTCAGTGAAGGAGAAATCTTTCTAGACTGAAGCGACTGTTATTGTGTTCCCATCAAGTGGGCATCTTTTGCGAGTGCTTCAATCCAAAAAATAAAATAAAAAAGAAAGGACAACGTAGCAATCGCTAAAGTTAAAAAAAGAAGTGAAGAAAAGAAAGAAAACATCTCACTGTGTTAACAAATGTGAGCGTCAGGACGAGTTCCCTATTCTGCTATTCTGAACTGATATGTAACAAGAAAGCGTATTTTTATTTATAATGTTAAAACAGTGTGCGATATGAGTACATTTGTGTACAAAAAACTTATTTGTTAAATATGCTAGGTGTTGTCAATAAGAAAGTTAAACACAAAAAAATAGGATTATCGAAGCGAATGAAAGCAAAACGAGCAGTCATGTTGAATATTCTCATCTTAGTTCGTTATTTGTTCAAAAATTATATTCCTTTATTTTTGAATCTGTGTTGGACCGTGTTATCGTGCAAACAGATGAAAATCGAGAACTAACGATGAAACATAGAAATGTAAATAAATAGTTAATCTAACCTACGTGACCCGGAAATGCAACTTTTTGTTGTTATATGAATCGTATGATATGAGAAATCTGCAAGAAAAGTAAATAGGAAGAAAAGAATAGTTAAAAGTATGAATAATGTAAGACCGTTCTGTGTGTTTTTAATGCTCAACTGCTATTACTTTATTCTGAAATGAGTTCGGAAAGGAAAAAGGGAGCGCCGTGTGTTTAGATTGAACATCTAATGTAGCTTCTTGACAATAGTAAGATGGAAAATATGAAATACTACAAGTGTTAGACTGAAATAATCAACCTATTAAGAGACACTGTAATATGGTTGGCTATGACTGTGGCTGAATGTGTAAGGAGAAGCTGCTAAACCAGAGGAAAATGTAAGAAGTTTTGAAAGAGAATGGAGGAATTTGTTTAAGTGGCTGGCAGAACAGATTAGCATATGCAGATTTTAGTGTTAAAGCTATAATGGTCAATGAAATAGGCGAACATTTACTTTACTTTATAAGATATATCTAATATATAAAGTAAAGTCGGTCTCATTTTTTGTTTGTCATTTATATATTTCTTACTAAAAAATCAACATTTGATTCTGATTCTTTAGTTTATCTTGTGGATTGTTGCAGCATGTTGATAATTAGAATAAAAACGTAATTTGATTAAATTCCTTAAAGAAAATACTTTGTCCGGGTCGGAATTATTTTGAAATGGCCACTATTTTAAAAATGTGTATTCATTCATACAGAGTTACTTAGCTTTGATTAGAACAAAGAAATAATATTTTTGAAAAAAAAAAAGATACCGGCATAGTTTAAAAAAAGGAAAGCAAAACAACTTGAAAATGAATACACTATGGGGCAACGCCGGGTAGAAACAGCTAGTAAATAAATATGAATTTATATTCAACATATTTTATACATAGGTAAGGCTGTTAGGAATAAATACAATACTCCATTAAGATACTGAAGGATTAGATTTGTTTGTTTTGGGCGGCGTTTTCGTTTGTTAGTTCTTTTTAATTTTCAACAAGCACAATACTAGAAGTTTGTTTTTCAAACTATTTATTGTTTATTAATCAAAAGATTTCAAGTCTTTTATTGTTTAATAAAATCACTTGTTTTGAATGGCCGACAGCCCTTTCTAAATTTAGAAACGGGAGAAAGGAAAAGTGTTCTTTAGCATATTTATTACCTACGGTCACACTTTGTAATTTGAATATGATTTTAAAACAATCTTATCTTGTATTATGTTTTCAATATAATAGAGGCTTCTTTGAATTTAAAATTTATGAATTTCTCTGCTGATGTTATTTATTTATTTTTTAACAATTTGACATGTCTTAAAATATCTATGCTTCGCTAAATGATGGATTGATTGAATTACAATTCTGGCATATTGTGTGCAATTGTTCTTGAATCAATCTGCAAAGTGTATCCATTAGGAAGAGTGAGAAGGTGTAAATTCATTAATCTTCATGCAGCAGACACACAAATTAAAGCCGAAAAAGTTCCGTATAATTTTCGATTATGAATTTCAGATTAGTTTTGATGCCAAGTTATTAAGATTAAACAAATAGAAATGGAGAATTTCAGATTCATATGAATATTAAAATTGTTGCTAATTTGCATATACGTACATAAATTGAGGTAAATATTATACATAGATAAAAATGTATTGATACATTACATCATTTATATATATATATATATATATATATATATATATATGAAAAAGGAAAGCCAGAAAATATATTATTTATGTATTCATCAACGTTTCGTCTTTATTGATGCTCCCCCTTTCTTTTTTGATACTCCCCCTTTCTTTATTGATGCTCCCCCTTTCTTTATTGATGCTCCCCCTTTCTTTATTGATACTCCCCCTTTCTTTATTGGTGCTCCCCCTTTCTTTATTGATACTCCCCCTTTCCACCTCCCCAAAACTCTATAAACTGCTACTACTACCGCTCATCCTTTTTTGCCTTCTCATTTTTTTTATTTTTCTTTACTCACAATCCGGTCGAAGCTCGTAGCTTGCAGGCAAATCAAATTTATGCTTGTATGATTTTTCTTCATTTTTTCCTCATACTGAGGAAGTCTTACAATAAAGACGAAACGTTGATGAATATATAAATAATATATTTTTTGGCTATGCTTTTTCATTTTCCATTACGTCGGATCATTTCATCCCTATTTTTATTCACACATATATATATATATATATATATATATATATATATATATATATATGGGTACTCTGAGTGAATTTTATAACAAGCAGTACTACTAGCTTCATTGCGAGATCCAACACAGTTTGTTGTTGTTGTTGGTCACTCTTTGCTGCTTGCTGTAAATATCCGCTGACTTGGCATTTACAAAGTTAAATTCCTCCGAAAATTCCAAGCTAATTTCTGGTGGCCAACGGGTAAGTCTCTTGACTGCGAATCAGTGGCAATTTGTGATCAGAGTTCGCGCCCACCGACCGTCGGGAATTAGCTTCCTGCACTGAAGGCTGTGTAAGACAAAAACATCGATGTCTGTAGGTAATAAATTATTAATATTTATTCATAAAATATCATATATATATATATATATATATATATATATATATATGTATATATATATATATATATATATATATATATATATATATATATATAGATAATGCAAATCAGAGAGTAAACCAGATATCATGATGCGAAAGATTTATTTTTTTTCAAATAGATGAAACATTTATTTAAATCAAAATATTTCGGTTTGGCAAGGCTTTTTCAGTGGTATGTAGACAATTTTTTAAATTTTATTTTTATTTCATTGCCAAGATCTATCGGCACTGTCACCGAAGATACCCGATTTCTCCCGATATTATTGGAGAGGCAGTTTTAAAAAGTCCGGATCGGACTAGTGATCGCGCTGTCACGTGTGTATGTATTGAATGTAATAGTACTACATTTAAAAGCATCGATTAGTGAAAACTATGAAAATCAAATAGTGAACCAAATATCACGATGCAAGAGATTATTTATTTTAATTTATAGGATTATCTCCTAAACTAATGAACGGATTATTATGAATTTTGGAATCCATATTCTAAAAAAGACACAGTGAGTAATATAGGCACGTTATTTTTTTGTAAATGTTCATATGGTATCATTCTCATATCATTTATCTCCATGCAACGCATATCTTGAACTCTCGCTAGCTAAGTTTCATTTCTGTATATTATCAGACAGCATACACATGCCTGATAGACGTTTTCCTTGGTAGATAGCGGTAACACTCTGCTAGTTAGTAATGGCAAAAGTTCCTTTGACTTCCTCTATCCACTTCTAAGTCTTATAATCACAGTAACGCCTGCTCCATCCTGTGCTCCAATGCTATCACCAAGGTAACAAAGTTTCTTAGCAACCTCAGTAGCTCCTTACAAATATATACAGAATGTGCGTGTCTTGTGAATGTGACAATCGCATAGTGTAGATAGAACAGCGTCTGCTCATACATTAACAGTCAGTTCTCCTCTGATCAGTCACCAAATTATATCAATGTCATGAGACTAATTAGGAAGATACGGCAAATTGCTAGACGTATTCATGAATATTGTATCATGATCCAATGCAGTTATTAATCTGTCCTGAAAATGCCAATGAGTGGACGTTTTTAAGTGTACAAAATACTCGAAAAGCAAAGATAATGCCCAGCTGATTTATTGGATTTTCAGACTTTTAAATCAAATGCTCAATAATCGCGACATTATCAATGGAATCTTAGTTTAATTAAATTGCATTGGGCAATTTTGAAAAAAGCAACATTTTTTGAATCAAAATATTTGAAAAATACTTCCTCTAGTTTCTATATGCAAATCAATTCTAATTCTCTCATATATATATATATATATATATATATATATATATGAGAGAGAGAGAGAGATTTGATGATTTGTGAACTTTTCCCAAGAGACTACAAGTAAACATGGGGAAATATAAATTTGATTACTCATTAAGTTATAAATCAATTAGGTTAATGAAATAGCCATCAATTGGAATTAGACTTAATTACCATTCCTTAATGGTGGAAGATAGCTGTTGTCTGCATGGATATTGCAAAAATAAATTCTATAGATAAAACTCTATTAGATTTGAAACTAAAATTTGCTGATCAGGATTTTGATAGCATTAAAAACATGGCTAAAAAAGAAAATAGATGAAAGAAAAAAAAAACTGATATAACTTTTGACTTTGAGGATGATTTTTTTTTCTTTTAATTCAGATGCAACAACTGAGTTTGCATTTCCAGGTTTTGTCTGTGAGTGTTTAATCATAGGAGTGGTAATGTGAAATATCTGATTTCCCAAATTTTATTTTCTAGTCGTTTAATCATAGCTCTGTCAATGTCACTGTGTGTGTGTGTGTGGGGGTGTGGGGGGGGGGGTTAGATTGATACGTTTCTCAGGTGAGAACTATTTGTCTCACTTAGAGCTCAGTTTAACAATTGCATTCAATCAGTAATATATATGCATCAAACAGAATTATCAATTCATTAAAATGGAATACGCAAGAAAGTTAGAATCAATAAGTTGAAAGGAAGAAGTTGTTCAATTTGGCTAATATGCTTTTCCATTGTTCAGAGATTAGCTCTTTTTGCTATGCAACGTCAGTCATAATAGAATAAAAAGATATATATATATACAGGGTGGGCCAAAATAAGGGTCCTATCTTTAAATTTGAATAACTTGAATTTGAATAACTTCCACAAAATAAAAGTTAGACTCACCAAACTTTATGTGTGTGTAGACTGACCCTTCCGAGATTTTTTGAAATAAACAAAACAAATTTTAGCCGAAAAACACTTCTTAAAACTTACAAAAACTAAAGTATTGTTTTTTACACTGTTTTGAGTTTTTTAAGCAAAAATAATGTTTTCTAAATGAGGGTACGTTCCTTAGGGCTAATACGGCTCATGCTTGCTTCGGAAGGGGTCCTTTACTTATTCTTAAAAAAAAATTTAAAAAAATCAATAAATAAAAAAGTTATGAATTTTTAAAAATAGGACCCTTATTTTTGCCCACCCTGTATATATATATATATATAATGTATTGTTTGTGAGATTTTTGTTCATAGGAGTTAATCCGATAAACCTACTGTATGTATGTAACAGTGCTCAATAACAAGTAGAGCTATATTTTAGTATAATTTTTTTTATTTATAGTGAAGACGCTACGAATGATCTTCACTTTCAACAGTTTCAGTGTCGGACTTGGCCTGACGAGGCTAACCCTTGAATAAGGTTGTAGCCGAACCATGTATGCACATATATAGCCAGAATGTTTGTATAAATAAAAAAAAATGTACTTATATATATATATATATATATATATATATATATATATATATATATATATACACAAGATGTACCAGTGATTTGTTGGGTCAGAAAGCCTTCCACTATTTATTCTACTTTGATTTCATTCGAAAATTCATGAAAGGTTCGTATCATTTTAAGGCATTTTTCTTGCATAACTAAAATAAGTCTCTTTACTTCTATATCATTTACTTACCAGGAGTTTTCACACAATTCGTTATCAGTAATTGCTCACTGACAATAAGTGTTTTCCCCAGACTTGTAGCACTCTCCATCTCTTTTGATAAGCAGTACAAGTCATTTTTCGTTATTGCAACAGCCGTTTACCAGTGCTTTCTTGGTAGCAATTACCGTTGTCTTCTATGGAATTTGAGTGATAATAAGCTTCCCCAAAGTTCCAGTACTCTCTGCACTCTTGCAGTTGAGGTCTGGTTAGTGTTTGCTCTCTTCTGTCTTTCCATCCTCCTTGACACTTCACGACCTTTTTGGCAGAGTACCAACCGAAGCTGGTGCGACCAAATGTGTGTGTTTCATGTAGAGTTGTCAGTTTATGGGATTTCTGGCAGTTTCAGTTCCCTTGTGCTCGTATGATGTTCTTTCTATCTTGTTATTATTTTACTCATTATTATTCTTATATAGACGTAAATAGACTTATTATTTTGTCATCTAATTTTCATACATGTTTGTAATGTGTACAGACACACTGACATTATTTCGATGACGACACTGAAAAAAAGAGTCACTCTTTCTCAAAATAATCGTCATAGAGAGATTAAGACATATTAGAGAGTGATTGAATCGACACAGAGAAAGAGAGAGAGAGAGAGAGAGAGAGAGGAGGAGGCAAGCGAAATACATAGATATAGAAGTGAGAGATGGATGACTTGTTCAGTTAATTATAAATTCCAGTCAATAAAAACAATTTAAACAGCATTTTTTGTTCAAACATAACTCAATCCCAGAACTAAGGTATATGTTAATGTGTTTTGTGTTAATAAAGTACATAGGAAAAAAACCTTGGGGTAACAGGCGTTGATGGATTCACATTTAGTAAAATGATAGATAAATAAAAGAGAACACTTGTTTGTTTGTGGGTTATAAAAGTTTGATATGTTAACAGTAAATTAAAATTAGTTCCAATTAAAGTAAAGGATTTTTCAAGGAATTTCATGACAGTATTCAAATTTTCCTCCAATTCCATTCAAAAACACTCGTTAGGGTGCAATTATTACTTACAAAAGATCAAAGTCAATTTTCTAGAGTAAAATTTTATGATGAATGGTACTAATTATGCATCAGAGATTTTTACTATAATATTGGGGGTCTCCTTCACGCTGGACATCCACAAACAGCAAATAAACATACGATAAATGTAAAATATAAAATTTCTTTGTTTATCTAAAAAGAAACAATCATAAATTGAAAACATGTACAACATATAAAAGTTGTTGGATTCATAAATATCTGTATTAAGAGTTGCAACAATTAATCGGGAATCAGAAATATCGGAACTTTAGATGGTATCGGAATCGGGAAAACTTGAGCCTAATTTCCGATTCCAAAAACGATTCTTTAAAAAAAAAAAAAAAATTAAACTTAATTTTCCATTGCTGGTACTATTGATGAAATGCTAAATATTTATTGTTTTTAAACTTCCAGTAAAATTAGATCTGTCCATCATAATAACATAAACAATACTAGGTCATTTAATTTTACTTGCGTAAAAGTTGTCAAACCTAAGAGGAGGGCAGAAAGAGGGAAATAAAAGATATTGGAAAATTTCTGTATAAACGAACTTTAATCGACCCCACTTAATCAACTCTTTCGATAGTTATGCAAGTGATTACTTTTATGCTGTGGCTTTGTTCTTTCCCGCTCTTTTGTTATTGGAATCGGAATCGGTAATTGTATCGGAATCGGAAAAAATATTAGAATCGTCCCATCACTAATATATATATATATGTGTGTGTCTATTTATGAGGTGCGTTCAAAGGTTCTAAGCCTGACATAGAAAGAAGAGCCATAGCTGAACATTTTCGGTGAGCAACACTACAACTTCTTATAAAACTAGAAATACTAATTCAGATCTGTGTTTTGATTTCTGTGAATGTGAAGCCAATATAAAGGTGAGAGGTGTGCAGCAAATCTAAAACTTGAAAAAAAAATAAATAGAGAACTGAGTACATATTTGGTTTAACGTCTGTTCTACATGCTGGCATATGTTGGACGGCTTTAAGAATTTGACTTCCAAACTAACATATGTTTAATGCAAAAGAAAGATATGACACTCAAGAAAATCTATGAGGGCATGGTACAATACTTGTACTTAGTGAGGACTTCCATTCCTATTCAACTATGTAAAAGTGTTCTGTGGAATTTAGGTAGGGCTTGAACAGCACAGAAGGTGACCCTTGTTCCCAAAAGCTCAACCACTGATGAAAAAATTGATGCAATTCACTGTATTACTGTGTAGCAGATAACTGAGTGTGTAGGCATTAGTTATGGTGCAGTCAATCCCATTTGAACTGGAATCATGGAAATTAACTTGCTGAAAAAAGGATTGACATTTCCGATACATTTCTGGCTCGCTTCCTGGTTCACCATGTTGAGCCTGAATCAAAGAGTGAAAGTAAACAGCAGAAATACCCTGGTTGTTGTTCACACCCGAAGAGGTTCAGGAAAACATCATCTGTTGGCAAGATGATGGCTTCTATTCTTTAAAATCCGAAGACAGAAATATGATGAACTATCTGGAAAAGGGATAAATCATTAATGGATTCTATTATACGTCAGAATTAAGATAACTGAAACAAGTAATCAAGTCGAAACGCAGAGAGAAGCTAAGAACAGTTGTGGGCTTGCTCCAGAATAATTAACTCGTTCACACTGCTCTGGTTGCTAGAACGGACGAGACACTTGTGTTCTTCGTAGGGAAACTCGTCTAAGAGAAGTACAACTCCAAAATGACATCAGTCCTTCTCTGTTCATCTCATCATTACTTCTAGTCATTAGACTTAAATCAATAACGGATCAAAAGAAGTGATGTCTGAGATTGCTTGAATATAAGCTCCTTATTGTCTCTTGAGACAGAAGGGGGTCAATTTAATATATATATATATATATATATATATATATATATATATATATATATATATATACCAATGTAAATTTTAAGTAAATAATATTAAATTATTTTTTTACCTACATACGCCAGCGTTTCAAGCTTTCCCTCTCATCAGTGTAGGGATTGATACTCTCAGACAGTCGCACGGTTTGAACCCTGCCACAGAATCAATCTAGACTCCACAAGCAAGCGCCATAACCATTAGGCCACAAGATATCACCACATTCAAGAAGGGAATTTAAGTTCTATTTATGCGAAGGGCGGCATATCTAGAAAGACTGACTAAAGATTCTATGAACGTTGTCGGAATATGCCTTATAGCTACGTGTTAGTCTATTTTTAACTTCCCCAAACAGGGCTAAATTTTAATCTTATATATATATATATATATATATATATATATATATATATTATTACTAATCGAGATTTGGTATCTGTCTGTCTGAATCCCAAACTATACTATTACTATCTTTTAATGCTTAATTCAGGGAGAGAATTTAGTAGAGTAAGGATCTGTTCTGCTGCCATGATATCATCCTCTCAGGTATTATCTCATTCCTTTTTTTTGGGGGGGGAGGGGGGATAGTGTAGTAGCGGTTTTGTTTTCGTAGGACTATTCTCCCAAGTATTACTGCCTCCTTACTAGGGTAGTTTAGTATATGTTCGTTCGTCATATACACTGGCAAAAGTATTCGACCAGAGGGAGCAAATTTTTGCTAGTATATATAAACGAATATAACAAGAACGACGATCGTCTGCCGTTTTTTTTTTTTTCAGTCAACATTCGTCAGATGACTACATCTACAATAAGAGTTAAGTTTTGTTAAAATAACAATTTAAATCAAATAAATAGTCAAATAAATAAAAGACATAAAATCGAGGAAATCAATGAAAGAAAGGTAAAGCAATCTACTCCATTATGTTTACCATCATCAGACGATATTCTTCTGTGTACAAAGAATCGGTTTACCAATATTTATGTATACTGCCCCCCCCCCCCTCGACACCTTTAAATGATCGGTTGAAAGGCACATATGTACGATGTAGGTAAACATTCGTTCGTTATCATTTTTTTGGCACAGGACTCCTGCGCTAAAATATGGGCTATGTTTGATTCAGGCAAGGGTATTCTTATATATATATATATATAGTTAGTCACAGAGACGTATTTCATCGTCACCGCGACTCGTCAGAATAGCTAGACCTAGCGATATTCGAAACCGGGACCCCAGTGATTGATGTCTAGCGCTCTATCAACTGACATACACACCCTCTAGCGGTATTTGGAAAAATTGTATATATATATATATATATATATATATATATATATATATATATATATATATATATATATATATATATAGCATGCCACAAGTTAGTTGCCAAAAACCTATTAGAGTGCTCGATTGTCAGTTCCACAAGAGCTAATATAAATTATTTTATTTACTTCAATACTATCTCCAACAGACACTGCAATGTATAGCATTGAGGTAAAATAATTTATATATATATATATATATATATATATATATATTTTATTTACCTAGGCAAGGTGTCGTAGTCAAATGGTAAAACGCTGGACTATAGACATCAATATCGAAGGTTTGGTCCTTGTCTAAGTTAACAATGCTGATGACGGCTGTGAGCCAGAAACACGTGTCCATGGATTACTTTTATGTACGTATAAAATTAATATATATATATATATATATATATATATATATATATATATAATTTAGACAGATCAAAGAAGTCTGCGCTTTATTATATACTATTGGGACCAATGTTCCGGCGTTACTAGGAAAACTTGAGGAAACCCTAAAATATGTTTATCCCATTCCTGAACCTCATATTAATATTATACTCAAATTGCTTGTTTGCTATAAGTAGCAATTATCAGCATACTAAAGCATGATATTAGGATTAGTAGAAGAAATAGTATTATTACCATAAGAAAGCAAACAAAGACTGCTAATAGAAGCAGCATCATAAGAAACTTGTTGAAAGTTGAAATTGTTACTTTAATGATTACAAAGAAAGACAGGTAAGAAAATTAAAAGTAATCTAAGTGTTTTTTGTTTGTTACGAAGGCACGAATATCATGTAAAGCGAATATTATTATAATTATATTATTGGTGGTGGTGGTAGTAGTAGTAGTAGTAGTACTACTACTACTACTATCAGTAGCGTTATAAGTTGTCTATAAAATGAAACACAAAGGTTTTATAATTCTCAGCTCAACGTCTCCAATATAAAATTATATGGGAAGTATGAGATCTCCTAAGCTTAACAAAAGCGTTAACAAGTGTATGAATGTATTTTACGTAGCTTGGTGTTTGACAGCTGACTAATATTTATAAATCTATTAACAAACATTAATTATGACTAATTAATATTCGGTGTTTGCTTTAACTTAAAGCAGAAGCCTTGATGTAATGTGGATGATTATTACAGATTTGAGAATCCGTAGAACTTACAAGTGGTATAGCTAAAATTTAGGTTTGTTACTAAGTATTGAAACCTGGTGATGCCGGTAGCAGTACGAGGAATTGAGATTGAAAGAGGGCTATCCCCTCCGACTCTGTATTACATTAGTAAACAAAACAGAATCTGATGAGTGGACTAAATATATAAATGTTTAAAACGATTGAAAATGATTTTTTTTCTTTTTAAGAAAACAAATCAATAGACGTAAGTAATGAATAACGAAAGATAATTTTTATATAGTTTTATTTATTAACGTATTCCAGTAATTAAAATACCGTAAACTTTCACTTTGCTTTATATATAAGAAACCTTTTTATGTATTTTCGTGTATAAGAAATGCGTCTTTTAGGAAATAATTTGAGGGAATAATTTTGTTACAATTTCTTAATTTGTTCGCCAGCGATTAAATCACTTGTTTACATTTAAAGAATCAACATTGTCAAAAGTAACTTACCTTTTTTATTTCATGATAAAGCGTTACTTTTAAAACCATATTTCAATTTCCACAAAAATATAGAATACAAATGTTAGATTATTGTTCTTTAAGAAAATAATTGGCTTTTTCCTTTCAGGCGTTTTAGTTTATAGACATTTAACGCAATTAATTACATTAGAAAATAAAATATACATTGCAATAAAGAATAAACATAGAAACGTGTATATACAGGATCAAATGTGCAAAGATATTTGGTAAATTGTTCCAGAATTAAAATATATAATATATCGGATAAGCAAAACTTCTGCAAATACAAGTCTTTCTTTTAACAATCTGAAAAGTGCTCATGCACAATGTTAGTAGAAGGGTTGTTTTGTGAATTTTTATTTTTTTTATTTTTCTTATTTTCCGTTTTTGCTAGAGATGGGGATCCTGCCAGATGCCAGACATTCACCGGCTATTTCAGACACTCCAGCCTAGAGATCTTTTTAAGATTCTAACCGTCCCTTTAAGTGCAATTGTTTGTATTTCTCTTGCACTCGGTTCACCGGGTATATCGCCAGATAGCTTTTGCTTCTATAATTACTGGTATGATGGAGATTTACCTAAGATTCCAGTTTCTTTTTATGTCGTACATAAGACCTTGGTATTTCGTAATCTTTTCCCTTTCAGCTCTGTTCAATCCTGCATCATTAGGGACACTGACTTCAACTAGGGTTGCTACTTTCTCCCTTTTGTCCCATATTACGATGTCAGGTTTAACAGCTCCGTTTTCTAGATATGTAGCTGTATGGATTGCATAGTCATAGTGGCTGGTGTATAAATTATTTCCAACTGTTCTTTCTGGTATATGCTCCCAGGACTTGTTGCTACACTGGATATTCAACTTTTTACAAATTATTCAGTGAAGATATTTACACACTCCGTTGTGTCGCATTGTATAATAGCCATCCCCAGGAGAACCTTACAACTGGATGTCAGGCGGCTCACACTCTCTACTTCTGTGTGGCTGAACCTGCACTTGTTATTGTTGCTGAGACCACTCATCTTTTTAAAGGCATTGGTCATCCAGCCTTGATCTTGAGCAGCCATTATCATTCTCTCCTGATCATAATGGAGAGACCCTCTTTTCAGCCAGTCTACAGAGCCTTCTTCATATATGGATCCAAATGTACAGCTGAAACCGCAATAGATTTTAAGCCCTAAGTAATTTCTCCATAGTCTCTATATTTTCGAATAATCCAATTTATATAATTATTTACAAATTATCCAGTGAAGATATTTACACACTCCATTGTGTCGCATTGTATACTAGCCATCCCCTAGGAGAACCTTACAACTGGATGTCAGGTGGCTCACACTTCATACTTCTGTGTGGCTGAACCTGCACTTGTTATTGTTGCTGAGACCAGTCATCTTTTTAAAGGCATTGGTCATCAAGCCTTGATCTTGAGCAGCCATTATCATTCTCTCCTGATCATAATGGAGAGATCCTCTTTTCAGCCAGTCTACAGAGCCTTCTTCATATATGGATCCAAATGTACAGCTGAAACCGCAATAGATTTTAAGCCCTAAGTAATTTCTCCATAGTCTCTATATTTTCGAATAATCCAATTTATATAATTGTCTATAAAAAGTCCAATCTGCTGTACTACTATTGTCTATTGCTACTGAATAAAAAATGGTATTTGAATCTAATCCATCTTTTTTTTTCAGTCCTGATAAAGACGTGAGTCCGACCAATGATAGTTTACTAAATTCATAATCTTTTTCACTATACATACTAATATTCATTTTGTGCTAAATAGACATATTTTACAACATAGTATTTTCTTAGTACTACTAGTACTACTAGTAATGATACGTGTGCTGCTGCTGTTGCTACTGTTGTTAAGCGAATCAGACATCTGCATCGGGCTCACAAAAATCGTGCCTCAGGGCTGTCTGGTCTGCATAAAGTCCTCTTTGTTGGTCGCAGCTATTCATAAAACCTGCAAGATTACTTGCTTTTACCCCTGACATCAAATGCAGCAAGTTTAACAGGTTGCATGCAAAGTCAAGGAAGGTTAGATCCAGATCACACAAAGGAATTATTTGCAGTTTTGCACTTGACACATGTTTGATTGCCACATGTAGAGACTAATACAACAAGAGTACGACAGATTGTGACACTACCACGTTGCCTCCGACCCTATAATGGCGAGGACGGGTTGGAATTTAGGATGCTGCTGCTGCTTTTGTATGTCAGTATGCCGTATTTTTCCCCAAGGGGTGAGGATCATAGTTAATTCATTTGTAACTGTTTAGAAATTTGATTCGTGCAACTAACTTAGAAACATTTAAACTTCAAAACACAAAATTATTTCTGGTTTTAACATTCGTCGCAAATATTCCTGTCTTAAAATATTGAATTTTTAGAAGTCATTTACATCCTTTGCTTTTACACATGAAGATTTAAACAACGACCACACGATAATGTAATAATTAAATTATCTTTTAAAAAATATTTCACAACGATTCCATGGCACTGCAAAACAGATTTCACGAACTTTCAAATACAAAAACAAAACAAGATATTAATATGGGTGTCAGGGTTTGGAACAGAAGTTTCTTGGGTTAATCAATTTTTCCTGGGCAATGCCGAGACGGGGTGGCTAGTATATATATATATATATATATATATATATAATATCACCAACTGGACAAACTCCATATTTTTTTGCACACACACTCTTACTCTCTATTACTTTATATTTTTTTCAAATTTTGAATTTTGGCTTTTCCACTGCCACCTTATCCATCTATGTAATTCCTCTGATGATAAGATTTTAATCTTTGAAAAGTCTTGGCTTAAAGAAAGGAAAATAAACATGTTTTTACCGAGTACACCTTGCATTGAACAATCGAATAGATTTGTCATTCGTACATATTTATCTCTCTTCTTTCATTTATCTTTATATATATATATATATATATATATATAATAACATAAAAATCAACCTCTCAAAATCGGAGACAATTTAAGATAACAGAACTGTCACATACACTAAGGGATCGATATTCTTTTAGATAGAGCTTTATAAAATGATAAGTAATAACTTGAGCTCATAAATTTTAACACTTTAATGTTAAGAAATTCTAAATGCATTTATTATTGTTATATATATATAGATAGATAGAAAGATATATATATATAATCTAGATAAAATTTGCATCCACAGGGTAAAAAATCCAGAGAATCCGTATTGTGTTTATATAAAAGTGCTCAAGCATAAACAGAGCTGTTCAATGGTGATACAGACTTATTTAAAACAAACATTATCTGGCTACACATTTTCACACATGTTTAAGTTCTACCTGCAAACCAGTTGAACTTCAATCAAACCACTTTCTTAGTATGAAATTGGAGATGAAAATTAAAGAACACTTGGTTGGTGGGGTTACAGTATATATATATATATATATATATATATATATTTATATTCAATGAATAAGTATAGAATGGTTTTGAAAAATTGATACACCTAAAAGAAGATTTTTTCTAAAAACTATAGACTCCCTAAACTTTACTATTTAGTTGATCAATTTTCAAAAATGAATATACTTAAAAAAAAACTTGATGAAAATACATAAAAGACATGTCATAAATTGTTGTTGCATAGTTTTCACATGGTATAAACAATGGTCACTAATTTCAGCATAAACCCACTCTTTCTCCATTGAAAAATCCTATATAGAGAGTCAGATTTCAAACACTAATATGCCTAAAACACTTGAAGAGATCAAAGTTACATCTATAAAAATAAAGTTTTCACATGATATAAACAATGATCACTGACATTCAACTCATTTACTTTAATCGTCACTAGAAACTGTGTGTGGGGGGTTGTTATCCAAAACTAATGACTAGAAATTCCTTAGGAGTCTAAGATACATCTTACAGAAAATTGTATAGATTTTGTCTCGTATTTTTCGCATGATGTGATATTGGACGGACAGACGGTCAAACAGACTTTTGACAAATTATTATAAGATGATGCAGGATACTTTTTAAAAAAAATTAATATCAATATGAAAGATTTGGTTGTGATAGTCAAGTGTGACAAATTTTATTCACATTAATTTTTTTTTTTGGGGGGGGGTACACTTTAAACACATGAACAACAAGACATTAAAAAATCAGCTTTAAGCAAAGTCAGCAAACAATGTTGGTCTGACTTAATGAAATCTGACTTGATTTTAACTTGGCCGTTCGTACATGGAGAATAAAAAAACAAATGTTTATTATTCGAATTAATGCCACAAACATTGATTAAATTGGAGAAAAAAAGTTGTGTTCTGATTTTCTTGTTTCCTTTTTAGGTTTTTCGTTTAATCTAAACTCATTATTAACAGTTTTTATGACTCATTTTGAAACATATAAATCTGCTAGTCTTTCCTCATTACTCGCTGCTCGGCCATAATTAAAGTGAAGACGAGGTGAACATGTGTACGTGTATCGACAAATCGACAGAGATATATGCATAAGAATAGACTACACCCGACACAGAGAAAGATACTTTTATCAAAAATATAAAAGAAAATTAAAAATGTTAAATGCCCTTCACTAATTAGATCCGATATTAAATATTGTTTGAAATTAAAGTCCATGTTTGATGATGTAGAAATTATGTCTGATTTACGATACATTTTATTAAAAAAAAAATTAATCAGATTCTAGAAATTATGAATTATGATAGATTTCTATATGAGCAACATATTTACACGATCTATACGAGCAAATCTTTATAAATACTGTGTTTGTCCCTCCCTGAGTACGACCATAATGCTGCCAATATGTATGCACTAAATCAAAGGGATGTAATTCATCCAAACTCGATACAGTATTAGTATTAATATAGTTGTCTTTATACATTAGGCCCCATCGATTCACAGTGGTAACGTTCCAGACACACCCACGAATAGGATTTTTGATGCCTCAAAGTTAACTAAAAATCAGGTTTTAGTACATTAGCATGTGTTTTTTGCAGTAAATCTACCAAATTAGTATAAATTAGCCCTTTCTGCTTGTAAGTTGGTTCGTTTTTAATTGCGTTTTTTTGCCTTTGTTGGACTGAAATGGTCATCCTATTTGTAAGTTCGACAGAAGTTATGAAGAAAATGTTAAGTCAATGCTTATGCTGAACATCCGCGAATTTGTGAAACCGCAAATGGTGAGCTTACGAATAACAAGGGTCCACTATATATGTAAACAATAAGCAGACGACGACTGATTTAAAAAAAAATAATAAGTTTAATTTAAGAAAGTTATTAACCAAAATTTGAAGAAACAAAAATGTGTAAAAAATACATTATAATACAGCTTCTTAAAGTCCCCTCCCCCTAAAAAAATTATTAAGTGCGATATTTTTTATTGAAAAATACGATTACAAATTCTGTTATTTTTAATATAATTTTTTTCTTACACAATTTCCCCTTAGGGTGTCTGTTAATCACAGTAGATCCTTACGTCTCAGTATTTGAGGTGAACAAAAGTTTGTTTTTTTTAAATTGAAAATACGTCAAGATAACTTTATATGTTAGATTCTCAGTTATGGTTAAAGACTTTAAATCTTTATCATCATATGATAATAACCTTATACAGTAACGTTTGTATTAATTTCTGACCATTGATAACCCTTTTTTGCCTTGTTTGCAGAATCATGAACAATGCATTTCCATTATGCTTATTGTTGGCAATTTCTCTCATTATAACACCAAATTACAGCCAATTCTTCTTACATTAATTCCTGTCCACTGATAATCATTTCCTTATTTATAATACATATTAATTGTATAATCCCTTGCAGTTCATCTGCTACAGAAATATAATCACTCTGTTCTGTTGGCAACGCTTGTATTAATTCATAATCATTAACAATCGCTTTCCTCTTGATTTCCAATGTATTTCTCTTGTAAAATCAGAAACAGTTCATTTACATCATTTGTATAATAGCCATATTTTCTCAGACATAAAGAAATTATTTCTTGATCAATGGAAATTCCATTATTTCTCATTTCTCATGTATTTCTATAGCAAAACCATTAGCAAACATTTACCTCATACATACAGAGTGTCTTCAAAAATGTATACATTTTTGTAATGTGTATTATTACAACTAGTAAAAATATGTACATATACTACATTACCTCCCTTCAATGGAGTCGATAATGCTTTGAAGGATGGTCTCATGACAGCAGGACAGATTCTACACTACACCCTCCAACACAAAAGGAGGTGGTATTTCCTAGGAGGAGTGTATCATGACTACAGAACAGATACAACACCACCACCCCTATCCACAAAAAAAAGGAGAAAGCAATGCCTGGGAAGATAGTACAATGACAAACAAACATACACGACACTGTTCCCCCCAAAAGAGGAAGTAATTTCTCGAAGGATGGTCAGAACAGATCTCTAGTAAATGTGTATTTATTTGTATATAAATAAATATACGTCCCTCTCGTCACACAAAATTTAGTGAGTAAAAAAATGCCTTTTCTTTAGCCTCCAGACGAAACCCATTTCAAGTAGTATGGATAAGCAAGAAGATGAATAACAAGTCAGACAATCCCTGCTGCCTGAAATGAATTCAGAAACAAATCATAAATAAAAAGTCAACGGTAGGTGTTGTTTTTTCTTTAGATCATCAGAAATGATAATAATAATTTATATATGAAAAATTAAATTACTGACAAATGAGTTTATATGAATATTAGTACGAATACTGGCGAAGCATATTTTTTTCCTTCAGTTTTGACAGGTGGTTTACACTAGTGTATATATATATATATATATATATATATATATATATATATATATATATAATGTGGATGGATGAAGATAGGTGGCTTACTGAATATGTACATGGATTATGTAATGAGCTGAACCACTTTCCAATCCAGATGAATCTACCACATTCACTAAAGTACTTATACCACGGAGAAAGGTATGAACCCCGATCTTCCTTCTTATATGGTTAAAATAGCAGATTGTGTTCAAGAAATTGTGTCGAATGAATTTAATACAATAGGCATTGTGTTTTGACATTAAATAATCAAAAAGAGGTCAAATGTCAAGCAGACAAACAAATCTATAAGACTTCAACTTTGTATAAATATCTCTACTTTAACTTTAAGATGTTGATGCATCATTGGTCTAATGGATAACATAAGGTACTATTGAATCGACTATGTCGAGTTTAATATTTTTGTGGATATGTAATCTGTTAAATTACATACTGACGAATGATTTTATATAAATGTTAGTGTGAACACACACACATATATATATATATATATATATATATATATATATATATAATGTGGATGTTAGAAGACCTGAAGTATTAATATACTAAAGTTGAATTAATGAAGGTTTCTTTCCCTAAGACCCTTTTAATATATATATATATATATATATATATATATATATATATATATATATATATGTATATATATATGGGAAATGAAAAAGGGAAAAAACAAAAAGTAAGTTTTTATGTGTTCATCCACTCAGTTTCTTCAACATTTATTTTCATTCCTCGCAACTGACTTCACCAGGTCCGGACGTCGGTCCCTACTGTTTTCCAGTAGTGGCTACTATTTCCTCCCTTCAACCCACCATGTCAATCCTATATGTCCACGTACTTGCATGACATTTTTCTTTATATTATCATCCTGAAGAAGTCTTACAAATAAAGACGAAACGTTGATGAACACATAAAAACTTTCTTTTTGGTTTTTCTTTTTTCATTTCCCATTACGTCGGATTACCTTCATCCTTCTTTTCCGATATATATATATATATATATATATATATATAATCACACGAAATACATGCTAAAATATCCCTAAGTTTTGAGGATTATGTTATGTTTTAAAAAAAAATGCATTTTAATTGTTCTAATTAGGCATAATTTGCAGTTAACTCACAAGTAACCAATCTCTTAATAACTTTCTGTCTGTCACTTTCACCCTTTCTTACTGTATGTTGTCTGAACACTCCCAACCCGGATTTTATTCTATTTGTCGTCTATCACTCTCGCTTCCGTCTCTCTCTCTTTATCTCCCTCACTCTCTATCTCCCTCACTCTCTATCTCTCTCCCTTTTCCTCACTCTCTCTCTTTTCCTCACTCTCCCTCTCTCTCTTTTCCTCACTCACTCTCTCTCTCTCTCTTTTCCTCACTCTCTCTCTCTTCCTCACTCTCTCTTTCTCTTTTCCTCACTCTCTCTGGCACATGTTCGTCTTTAACCACTGTCCGTTTTTCACAACTTTTTACTGACCATTTTTCTTTTCTTTTTTTGGTGTACACTTATCTATCAGGCTGCTAGAGAATTCCGGCGTTTTTGGAATTTTTTTTCAAATATTTTACATTTTAGGAGGGGGGATCAGTTTCCAATGGTAATTCAACGTAGACTGATCCCCCTCTTTTTGACCATCTCAATTAAAAAAAAATCTTTTTCGGTGTACGATTACCTATCATGTCAATAGAGAATTCCATGGGTTTTGGAAAGAAATTTTTAAAAATTGTGATTTTAAGACGGGGGATCAGTTTTTAATGTAAATTCAACGTGGATTGATCCCCCTCTTTTTAACCATCTCAAATTTAAAAAATTATTCTTCTGCTTACAATTACCTATCATGTTACGAGAGAATTCCGGGGTTTTTGGAAAGAAATTTAAAAAAAATGAGATTTTAAGACGTAAAAAGTTGTGAAAAACGAACTATGGTAAAAGACTGATCCCCCGTCTTAAAATCTCAATTATTTGCAATTTCTTTCCAAAAACGCCGGAATCCTCTCGTGACATGATAGGTAATTGTAAGCAGAAGAATAATTTTTTAAATTTGAGATGGTTAAAAAGAGGGGGATCAGTCCACGTTGTATTTACATTGAAAACTGATCCCCCGTCTTAAAATCACAATTTTTAAAAATTTCTTTCCAAAACCCCGGAATTCTCTATTGACATGATAGGTAATCGTACATCGAAAAATATTTTTTTTAAAATTGAGATGGTCAAAAAGAGGGGGATCAGTCTACGTTGAATTAACATTGGAAACTGATCCCCCCTCCTAAAATGTAAAATATTTGAAAAAAAATTCCAAAAACGCCGGAATTCTCTAGCAGCCTGATAGATAAGTGTACACCGAAAAAAGAAAAGAAAAATGGTCAGTAAAAAGTTGTGAAAAACGGACAGTGGTTAAAGACGAACATGTGCCCTCTCTCTTTCTCTTTTCCTCACTCTCTCTTTCTCTTTTCCTCACTTTCTCTCTCTCTATTTTCCTCACTTTCTCTCTCTCTCTTTTCCTCACTTTCTCTCTCTCTCTATTTTCCTCACTCTCTCTCTCTTTCTTTCCCTCACTCTCTCTCTCTCTCTCACACTCTCTCTCTCTCTTTATGAAAATAGTCTAAGGTAATAAAGAACGGGAAGAAAAATATAGGAATAGTCCTTTATAAACAAAAAGGAATATCATCACGAGAGAGAGAGAGAGAGAGAGAGAGAGAGAGAGAGAGAGAGAGAGAGAGATCACGAGCAGAAATAGGTTAATTTATGATTTTGTCTTTTTTTCTTTTTTAAATATTTAACTACCTTTGCAAACTCACTTTTTCCTGATTCAAACAATGTAACAACGGGACACATTTTCTCTAGAAAACCTAAAATCCTCCCCAGATATTTGTTAAATAGTGACTTGTGTTCAACAAATCGTATACAATTAATTATTAGCAATAGATATTGGGTTTCACTAGTAAACGATGCAAAAGTGATTTATATGGCGTAAAATGGATAAACCCAACTAAACGAAACCTGATCTCACCATGTTGCAGACTGCATCATTCATTGAACTCGTTGGCTCTGTTTTGAGCAATAGCCTCACCCCGACTCTTCTTCCGGAATAAATCTCAGTGGCCTGCTAAAATAATTAGACGGTTTGTTCAAATTGTAATTTAAGCTAAAGATGGCTTCTTTCTGAAATTAATCGTAATTTCAAAGGTTAATGCTTACATCAGCTCTGGGCAACTTGATTAGTCCTATATGTCAATAGGACACATCTCTTTGCTTTGGAATGAAAACTCGCTTTCTTCAGAGAACAAAACTTTTGTTATTTATGCTAAGAGAATTTGGATGCTTTTACTGCTTTGCGAAAGATGATTATGAATCAATCACTCAACGAAAATAGAAAAATAATGAAATTTTCTACTCGTGAAAAGTGATTTTTATGATTTTTGAAAAGGCCTGCAGGCACGTGCTGAAATTGCTCCACCGTTCAGTATTAGTATCAAAGGATATGATTTAAAAACTTAGAAGTAAGTAAAAATTAATATAAAGATTAGTATAGAAAGATGATATATTCAGATAATTAAATGTGTAAAAGCTATACAATAAATAGTAGAGTCACACATATACGCATATATATATATATATATATATATATATATATATATATATATATATATAAAGTGGTGTACTAAAAGCGCACTTTTAGGAAAAGTAAAACCTATTGTGAAGAGTATACAGCTCAATATCCAGGATAGAGCAGGTAGAATGAAGAAGAATGGAGAGGAATTAGAGAAGCAAAAGCCAAATCAAAATTCAATTCAATTGCTCAGAGCAAGGTATATTTCGCAAAAAAGGCAATTTATTCAAGTTAAATTTTCCTTAAGCCAGGCTTTTCAAAGATCAAAATCTTATCATCAGAGGAAGTCGCTGGGATAGATAAGTTGGCAAAGGCCAAGATTTAAAATTTGAAAAAATAAAATAAAAGTTGTAGGGGATAAACACAGGGCAAAATTCTGAATTGAATTATGATTTGGCTTTTGCTTCTCTAATTCCTCTCCATTCTTCTTCATATATATATATATATATATATATATATATATATATATATATATATATTAGATACTAGAAGAATATCTGTCCCAGAACGGGAAAAATGAATTCCCTAAACAGAACAGTGTTGCTCCACTTTTATATCCGCTTACAAATATTAAAATCAAGATATAATAATGCTAAACCTTATATCTAGAATCCTTATTCCAATTTTGACGAAAATCCATTATTTGATTTTGATTCTAGAAAATGTCTTAAGGGGTCTTAAAATGTAATTTAAATTCAGGGAATCTTGCTTAATTGGTGTCTAATGATTATAGATCAAATTCAATATAAATCTTAAATATTTTGTGCCCCTTAAAATTTGATCAAAATCCCTTACATAATTTTGATTCTAGTAAATGTTTAAAATTCAAGGTTTAAGGGGTCTTAAGAAGAAATTGAATATTTCTTAATTGTCGTCCAATGACTATGAATCAAATTCAATGCAAATCTGAAAAATTAGAATTTTCAATTTGTACTCATATCATGCCCTCCAAAAAAAAACTTTAAAATTTCCCAAAGAATCTGAAATTATGAGAACATTTATTAATTTATATCTAATAGCTATAGTTAAAATTTCTCAAAGATCAGAAGAATTTTCAGGAAGGGCTTCGAACCCGTTTTTATCCCCTTTGCATGAAACTAAATTAAACTAAATATAGTGCACATTATGATCCTTTGTGCTTCGCAGCCCTGTTCCAAAATGCATAATGATCGGTTAATTAGTTTAGGAGTTAATCCTCTATATACTAACATATAAACATACCAAACTTTATATAAATACTTAAATATATTATTATTTGAATGTCTAACTTCCAATTACTATAATATGATATACTACCACTACTGCAAACTCGTCTAACTACCACCATTGCAAAGAACTTTCCTTTTTTGCTCTGTCTAGCTAAACCCAAACGAGATTTTCATGAACAGTTTCTTTTCAAAGGGTTCCCATTTGTGGAACACATTACAACGGTACTGCTTCCCTGCTGACTACAACATGGTCATCTTCAAGTCCAATGTCAAAAAATAATTGTTGAATTGTCCTTTTAAGTAATCAAATTCTGTCCATTCCACCCATGGGTTTCAATCGCCTCATAGTATTGTTCATCATCCAACTGACTATATCATAAACCCTTATCCTCGAGTGGCTTTTGGGCTTGTTTAGTGGTGACTCATTAGTATGAAGAAATCTATGTTATGCTAATATAGAAAAGGTTTATAGTTCAAGAAAACGTTTATATACCCATGCATGTGCCGAATTGAATTTCGACATTCGTTTTTGTTAGAAAATGAGAATTCCCCAAATAACTAAATTTACTTTTTATTGTGTAATTGTTAAATAAGATACCCTTTATGCAGCTGGCAGCCATCACTTGGATTTATTTAATAATTAAAAAGGATACGTTGCATTGCCCAGGGACATGGATAACGAAATAAAAGAGTTCAAAAAGTGTATGCAACATCTTTCTCTTAAAACTTCTATCTCCAAAACCACAGTCACATTACTTTTTGAACACGCTCTTCATCCAAATGAATGTCTCTCTCTCCCTCTTTCTTTCCCTCCCTCTTTCTCTTTCCCTCCCTCTTTCTCTTTATCTCCCTCTTTCTCTTTCTCTTTCTCTCCCTCTTTCTCTCTCTCTCCCTCTTTCTCTTTCTCTCTCCCTCTTTCTCTTACTCTTACCCCCCCTCTTTCTCCTCCCCTCCCCTCCCTCTTTCTCCTTCTACCTCTCTCTTTCTCTCTCTCTCTCTCTCTCTCTCCCTCTTTCTCTCCGTCTCCCTCTCGGTTTCTTTCTTCCTTTTTCTCTCTCTCTGTTTCTATCTCAACTGATTTTATATAATAAAAGAAAAAAAAAGCAAGAAACAAATATCATTAGCAGCTAATTGACTGTGTGACCTAGTTTCAGTGTTGTTTTGGAACAACTACTAATAATCCTCTTTTTCTTAATAACAGCAGTTGTAAAAGTTATCATTGGAGTTTAATGTTTTTTTAGGTGTTTCTTTTTCTTTTCCAGTATAAGGTATACATACATAATATCTTCAACCCAATATTTGTATGGGGTGGGAACAGCTGTCCACAAACACGACCATTCTCTCTCTCTCTCTCTCTCTCTCTCTTGCACAGTCCAAAAAGAAAGATTCGATCAGCTTATCTACAACGTGTAACTTCAAACTTTCTACCTTTGATGCATTATCTTGACATGTAGTCCTAATTCAAAACTTTTGACTTCTAATGGAAATTTCTATTTTTCTGCTTAATCTAAACTTATGTGGAAATTTCCGTTTCCAGTTGTCCAGCAAGACGTTCGTTCACATTAGATTTCATTTGCTGCATGTTACTACAGTCAGGTAAATTCCAAAGACAGGCTGTCTGAAGAAAGAAGCTGATAAAGTAGGATAAGAATTTTTCTGGTATCTGCGAACCTCTGCAGTGAAGGAATTGGATTCTGTTGCTAGTCAGGGTGGTCAGGGGTATTTACATCGAGGGAGGGGGGGGGGGACAAGTGCAGCAAGTTCATCAGAGCACATTCTGTGGAAGTACCTGTAAAACAAGCAGAGGGATACCTCATTGTGGCGATGGGACAGGTGCTGAAGCTTGGTAGACAGTGTGGAACCTATTAGGTTAGATAATTTTTAGTTTAAAAGGGAGGATTAGTGGTTTGTGCACCATCCCAAATACGGCAGCAATACTCCATGCATGGGCGAATGGAGGCTTTATAGAGATATAGGATACTGGCAGGTGTGAAAAGTTTTCTAACCCGGTAGAGGGAGCCCACCTTCTTTGCAGCAGACTTGGCAGTATCTGCTATGTATCTATTCCAATTCATTTTGCCTGTGAATGTTAGGGCGAGGAGTTTGATTGTTAGACTCTGCGTGTATCCATCTTTATAGAAGGCTCTGTCAGTCGGTCCTTTAGAATAGAATTTTCATGGGTAAATACACAAACTGAATTGATGCCTCATAAGAATGGATCCATACTTTGTTAGGATAATGTTTCTTTTGTTCACGTGTGCCTGTAATTTTCAGTCCCCCTTCCCCTTGTCTTGATTCATTCAATGTGAACTTGTGACTCAGCTCACAGAACTTTTACATCAAGTTATTGGTCAATTCCATAGTTTGGATGTTAATATTTGCTCTGCAATATCAGTATTTACCAATTTAGATGTGTCTAGTTCCTCGGACACATGTGAAGGGTTATCGGTGAGAAATTAACTTTAATCAGACACGGTTGGATGTGTTTGTCTCGTTGAATTATGCACTGTGAGAAGTATGAGAGAAATAAGATTAGGTAGATGTCAGGTCTTGTACTTTACAAAGTTAGATATCTTCACGCATTCTATCTGACTAAATCACGATTGGGAGAACGGTATGAGGGCAAGGAAATTGATCGTATCACAGTGTTGTGACCTTGAAGAGCCGATAACAAATAAGACAATAGGGTGGTATATTTAGAAGGGTGTGTATTTACAGAAGCACAGAATAGTATGTTACAGAAAGACTGCGTCGAAATCTCCTCTATACATAGTGTCTGGAAGAGTCCATTTAGTTACAAAAAGGGTAGATCAACATCATACCATAACACACAGTGGTGTTGTGCATACCATCCTCCAATCTATAATTAAGTCAAATGTGTGTTTATTTGTATATTTTTATATAAATAAATCTAATATATCCGTCCCGTCACACAAAAGTTAGAGAGTAAATAACGTGACTTTCTTTTTACCCTTCGAACGAAAACATTTCAAGTGGTGAGGGGGAGCGAGAAAGCAAATAGTAAGTTAGACACTACCCCCCCCCCCCAATGTCTGAAATAAAAATTGGAAAGAAATGCTTCACTCTAAATAAAAAGTCAATGGTAGGTGTTTTTTTTCCTTTAGGTCATAAATAATGATCTATATAATAATACACAAAGCCATTTCATGTTCATACGTACGTTATCACCTTTCACACACATTTAAAAAATGAGATCGTTCGATTAGCAAAGATGGTGATTGGTGATTAATTTGATGTCGCCAAGGTAAAAAAAAAACTGACTGCATCCATTCTAAAATGAATTGTTTGAAAATCAAATTATGTGGTCCCATCGATTAAAACAGTACAATTTTAAATACATTTCAAAAAGTGACATTCGTTTTATTGATGTAAAGCATATTAGATTGACAATTAGTAAGAAAACAGAGAATATTTGTTTGAAAGAGAATTAAATGGCTGAAATTTTAAATAAATAAATAGAGAATAAAAATATTCGTTTTATTTATTTAAAGAATATTTAGCTGAAAATGACAATTATTTTTACGAAAGAAGAACGGGTCATGTTTTTCTTGATAGTATTAATCCTGATAGCATTTATTATTTCAAAAAGAATATTAGTATTATTACCAGTAAATTATACAGATTGATTCAGAAAGCACCGTGAAATGACCACGTGGACTTGCTAGTAATAATAATTTATATATGAAGAATTAAATTACTAACATAATTCTATGGTTTTATATTAATATTAGTGCGAACAATGGTGGAGCATAATTTTGTTTCCGTCATTTTTAACGGAGGGGGGTACACTAATTTTATAAGATTGTTGAAAAAGATTCCAGAATGGCATTTATTTTTATAAATTTTTTAATTATATAAATTCAGAATATTGTTCCAAATCAACAAAGCACTTGTGATTTGATGGCATTAACAATTATGCATTCTATCATGAATAAGGATTCCAGTTCTTAGATTAATCCGAGGACCGTCTTAGATGCATCCATGTTTTTTTCTCCAAGAAGCTACATCCATCATTAAGTTGTTCTGTCACGCTGAAGTGTGAAATAGTGCACATGGAATTAAATCGGTGGAGAGGGGGGGGGGTAAACTAAAATGAATAGTTTATTTGATGCGTTCACGGATCTCTATAAGATGTTCTGTGTGTCTGTCATACTCAAGTTTGAAATAGGATTTTTATTGCTTTCGATTTTTTGCGATGAGGATTGATAATTTGGATTGTTCGAACTACTATTTTCATTTTGGTTGTTATTTTCACAATGTTTAGGTTGATGGAACCCCTGAGATCCTTCAGGTGAATCTTGGAGCTAAACTCTGGGACCTGTAGGAAATTTTGAACTGAACACTTTATTTGATCCATGGAGGTAGATTGGCCTCTTTCCATCAGCCATGATCGGGTAAAAGTGTTAACTATTATATTATTTTTAGTTATTATTAACATATATATATATATATAGCCGCACTGATGAGCTGTGAAACAGCGAAACAGGCTGTATGTGGATGACTATAAAAAGCTCTCTTCGGGTAGAGCTTATTTTTGTAAGGGTATCGTCAACGGCCATTAGCTTTAAGGCAATGCTCATTAGGTAAAACTAATTTCGAGCTCAGGCATTTGCAATGTTTACATTTCGTTACATTGAGATATCACTTACATTCAGTCAGTGTCGCATGATGGCGTAGGGGTTAGCATCGCCGACTGTCAGCTCGACGGTTGCGTTTCGATCCCGGCTTGAGACACTAACTGGTCTAGCCGCACTGATGAGCTGTGAAACAGCGAAACAGGCTGTATGTGGATGACTATATATATATATATGTATATATATATATATATGTATATATATATATATATATATATATATGTATATATATATATATATATATATATAATGTTGCATTATGGGTGACCCTATGTTGAAAACGTATACTTCAGCTAGTACGAATTGGGACTGGGGTTGAAATTAATATAGCTGAGTGCATATCAGGCTGACACAAACTTTGGTGAAATTAATCTGTTTTCCCACGAGTGAGTAACGGATAGGTGAACTTAAGATCAAAGGAACAAAGAATTGGGATCGATAAAGGTCAGAAATTGAGACCGATAGATCGAGTGCACGGTGATGTCACTCGTTGTCACGCAGTAAGAAACGAGTTTCAACAGTTCTGCTCATGGTTCCGAGCGAGGTAGAAGTCGCAAAATATGCTCTGCAACTTTAAGTTAAGTTGAAGACGGAAGATGAAAAGCCCCCCTCACTGTTCGTCCAGTCCCGTAATTGTCCTCTAATAAGTCATAAGAAGTAACTACAGTATAATATAGACTGTAGTTAAGATATAACGGACATCTCTCTTCTACATGCCTGTTTTATTCAGAGAAAATAAAACCTTTGAACCTCTCGAAGAATGTTCTTCAGACTCCCTTTTGCGGATAGAAAAATTTTGTTCATTTGACACACTGATGAGAAAGCGGCCACAAGAGAAAAGAAAGAAAAGCAAAAGACGGATACACGTAAGAGAACAATGAATAGCTAAAGATTGTACTCGTACGAACGTATAACGAACGCTCACATACTTACATGCACATACGTTAAAAGATATTAACAGTGTTGGAACACCCACCCCACGTTCTCATACATTGTAATGAATGCATGTAATCCCACTCCCAAACCCACACACATTATAACGAACACTCACACACCCATGTGTTAAGTGTAAAAGACACGCAAAAAGCTTATAAGTTTAAAAGACTTTTAGTAATATAAAGCCAGCTTGTATCGTTACAAGTGTAACATATTCCCCAAAATTCATTTTACACCTTAAATGTAACATACTCCCAAAATGCTATTTCAAACTGAAGTGTAACATGTTCCCAAAATGCTGTTTTAAAATTAAGTGTAACAGGCTCTCAAAATGCTATTTTAAAATTAAGTGCAACATGCTCTCAAAATGCTACTTTAAAATTAAGTGCAACATGCTCTCAAAATGCTATTTTAAAATTGTATGCAACATGCTCTCAAAATGCTATTTTAAAATTAAGTGCAACCTGCCTTCAAAATGCTATTTTAAAATTATATGTAACATGCTCTCAAAATGCTACTTTAAAATAATGTGTAACATGCTCTCAAAATGCTATTTTAAAATAAAGTGCAACCTGCTCTCAAAATGCTATTTTAAAATTAAGTGTAACATGCTCTCAAAATGCTATTTTAAAATTAAGTGCAACATGCCAC
This sequence comes from Sepiola atlantica, assembly GCA_963556195.1. Taxonomy (NCBI): domain Eukaryota; kingdom Metazoa; phylum Mollusca; class Cephalopoda; order Sepiida; family Sepiolidae; genus Sepiola; species Sepiola atlantica. The sequence goes on from OY744537.1 coordinate 32,195,442, forward strand.
AAAAATACTATTTCAAATATAAGTAGCATACCTTTAAAATGCGCTTTCAAACGTAAGTGTAACATACAGCAAAAATGGTATTTCAAACTTAAGTGTGATAGACGATGGGAATCCTACTTCAAACCTTAGTATAGCAGACCTTACTACTGACGAAGCCTCTTATAGATATGCTTACACGCGTCTATAAATTACTTACAAAATTAATACGTATGAATTAAAACACAAAGCTCGTTTCAGATGCACAGTTTGGAAGTATTATTGTCGAACTCGGCATGTTTTCATTTATTTATGCATTTATTTTCTTTTTAGTTCTTTATTTACTCATTTTGTTTCTCTTTTTCTCTGTTCAATTTCCCCAACAAACTCGACGATGTCATGTTCTCGGTTATCTTATTAACCTCCGTTGGTCACATGGATTGTATAGCGGCAGAAATCTCAGACATATTATCGTTCATTACATAACTCATTCCTTGTATAGTCACATGTCTCTTGACTGACCAAGACTCTTTGTTGTACTTTGTGTGCCTGGCTTCCGTCTATTCTGAAGGCATTGTCATCACGGAGCCACGGGGGAACAGATTTCATTTTGCTTCGCATTAAATGCCAAGTCACATGGCTATTGGATAGTATAGATTATGTCTGCTGGGTGAAGCACCTGTCCGATTATTTGTCAGTTATATATTGTCCGCGGTAGTCCCGTATGCCAGAACACAGAATATTTCATCGCAACTTGATAGCCTTTTGTAATTGCATCTACTTCCTCTGCTTCCAAGTGCAGAGTTGTTCGCCCATCTTGGTTTCGCATATCTAATACGAATGTAAAACATGTCTCAAGTCATCAGGATATCCCTCGCCTCATATTTCACAATCAAATAAAGACCATGAACATATTTTGCCATTCTATCAAAAGTCAAAAGTATAATGTTGTATACACACTTATACATGTGTAGGTATGTGTGTGTACATAATTACCCATATCAAGGTATATGTGTGTACATACATACACATATTAAGGTATGTGTGTGTGTACATACATACACATATTAATGTATGTGTGTATTTATGTGTCAGTACAATAGAATTATGTTAGGTTTGATTTAAGGACTGTTATAACTTTTATCCAAGATATAAACTTAAGAAGCTAAATTTCAATCTCTTTAACTGTCATTGAATCTATCTTTATATCATCAAATGAAGCAATGTATGCGCTAGTTAAATGCGTCCTCTCATCTATATAAGAGGCTTTGTCTGTACGTCAGTCAGTAGGTTGGTCAGTCACGCTTTTTTATTTACTGATAAGTCACCACTTATCAAGGCTAAAAGGCACTCGAAGATAAATAAGAATAAGCTCGTTAGATTGTCAGTTGAATGATGAAGAATATAATGAGAGGATTGAAAATGATGAACAGAATGAACAAAGTTTTGATTAGTTATGAGGATGGTTTATGACAAGTATTTGTTGACATTGGATTTGAAGATGACCATGTTGTAATATGTAGGGAAGCAGTCTTGTGATAATGTGTTCCATAGAAGGGGTGTCTTGGAAAGAAACTCTGCTCATGGAAATTCTGCTTGATGTTAAGGAACATGGGGAGATAAAAGGAAAGTTCTTTGTAGTGGTGGTAGAGAGACGAGTTCTTCAGTTAAAAATAGCATTTTCATTGGTAAATGTAGAGATTGCCGCATGTAAGTTTATTATGTAATCTATATAATTTCAATTGGTTATGTTATGCTTAGATCTAAAATAGCATTTTCTTCGGTCTGTGATTCCTAAGGTAGAAATAGCATTTCTATCGCTAAATGTGAGTGGTTTTATGGTATGAAAAAGGAATCCATGCATCAGGTAGTGATCCAACCTGATGAATGGATCAGATTCATTTTGACTGCGTCTTGCAGCTTCTCAGTTGGGTCTGACCTATAAAACCCGAGGTACTGAACATCCGATCATTCAATAAGTGTATAATATTTAAATAAATGCATCTGGCACGCTAGGAAGTAAGTGTAGTATCTGTTCCGATGGATACTGCACCCTATAGACGGATGTCGTCTTGTCCTTCGGGGCTTGATTCCACCTGTCTGTGGGTTTGTCCTGTGCAGTTCTAGGAGGTCCACCCTCCCAGGCTTCGCCTCCCCTCTTTGGGGAGGAGTAAGTTTATTGCTTACTGCTTGAGGCGCCCCTACTGGGGAATGCCGACGGGGCTACCTAGGCAATTTTTAATGGCCAGAGTGCTCACTTTCTCGGGCGCTGGCTTTTCAAACCCCACTTACTCGACCCAAGCTGTGGTCACATCTTACTTGTGGGAGTAAGATAAAACTGGCCTTGTGCCTAACTCCTGCAGAGGAGTAAATAAATATTATACGTTATTATTTACTTAATTGAGTACTATGTCTTCATTCCTTCAGATGATATGTATGCTGTATATATATATATATATATATATATATATATATCAAGATAGAAGAAATAAGAGTGATAAACATGTTCGAATGTCCAAATTTATTTCAAATTTCGATTGTTCAATGCAAGGTGTATTCTGTAATAAACCAGTGTTTATTATTCTTTCCTTAAGCCAAGGCTTTTCAAAGATCGAAATCTTATCATCAGAGGAGAAATACAGATAGATAAGTTGGCTGTAGAAAAAGCCAAAGTTCAAATATTTGAAAAATATTAAAAATATTAAAAATGGGGTGAAAAAAGTTCGTGTAAAAAGGATATGTGGTTTGTCCAGATTCGAACATGTTTATCACTCTTATTTCTTCTATCTTTATAATTGCTCTATCTCGTATAGTGAGCTTAACTTTTTCACTATAGGTCCTATTTACTAAAAGTTTACGTTTGGTTTATATTTGATTATATATATATATATATATATATATATATATATATATATATATATATATATATATATATATATTCCATGATAAATGCCAGTATACTGAAATCATATGCCCTTAATAGGGTTAAGATGAAAATTCATATACACTAAATGTACAAAAGCAAGGAAATTCCCAAATTTTTACACTTTTATTGTCATTAAGGGTATGCGAGAACAACAGGGCTATGTATTTTACTTGTAGGAATTTTTCTTAAACGCACATCACACACTTCATCCACTCATATATAGAGATTTATACTGTAGTGATGTGATAATGAAATGGTTTGGTTGATATGTAGTCATACCCTTAATGACAATAAAAGTGTAAAAATTTGTGAATTTCCTTGCTTTTTTACATTTAGTGTATATGAATTTTCATCTTAACCCTATTAAGGGCATATGATTTCAGTATACTGGCATTTATCATGGAATGTCACTACTTTTGTAAAGGCTATGCCTCAAGACAATGGTCATTTTAAAGGTGTTTTGGAATTTTCTGGAAAACTAAGGTACATGGTAAACTGAAATTAAAATGCTATCAACTAGACCCTAGAACCTCTATCTCTGCCAAAAATCAGCTGAATCCATCAAATAGTTGATGAGATACAGGGTGGCACATATGTATGTACGTACGTACGTACACCCATATAACATGATTTCATGACTGAACTTTCTGGATCTCTGGGTTGCCTTGACTACTGATGCTGAAATTCTACACACTTATAGAACCTATCAAATAAAAATTTTGTGCAAAGTTTTAACTAATTTGGTTTATTTGTTTTTGAACTATGATTGATCAAAGAAATGAGATTTCCAGCATAGGCCACTCGTGAAGTCTATTAAGGTATAGAGCGCTCTTGCGCCTCCCTTGATATACAATTGCAGGTTGGGCATGAAACACATGTGTATATGGGTTAATTGGAAAATATTATTTTTAAATAATTATTCAAAGCTCTCGCTAGATTGAGCACATTAATTAAGTTAAAATAAGCCGTTATTTATAGTGTAATGCTATACTCTAGGCCCCCATCTATCGAGTTCTGTTTACAGCTTGCTAGATGGCTGCCAAATTTGCCATTTAGACGTTAATTTATTCTGCCATTTCCAGACTATGCATGATGAGCATATCGGTACGTGCTCCAACTACTAAGTAAAATATGACGATCGTATTGGGGTTCGAACCGTGAGACCAGCAGTGATTGTCTCCGCCCATACTGATGATTGCAGGTTTGGTATATAACACATGTGTATATAGGTTAATTTGAAAATATTATTTATAAATAATTATATATATATATATATATATAAACACATTGCCATTTCAAACCTGCCAATTTGCCGGATCTACTTTGAATTCCCGTTTAACATTGGATATTCTAATGCCGGAATTTTTCCATGGAAATGCTTATCATAAAAAACTCGGCTTGTTTTCTGATTGACTAAATGTTGCCTATAGCGTAGTATGTGTTCATTGTATTTGTAACTTTCTGAAGAGAAGCATACATTCTCAAATGGATAAAAGAAAAAGGACTGTTTTCATTTCTACCTTGTGCCAACCATAAATAGATGTTTTTGAAACGCACATAAATATTGCTTACAGGAATCTTTTTTTCTGAAACTTGATTAAGTGCATTTTAAATCAATGAAAAATAATATATAACAAGCCGCGCGTGCGCACCCCCTCTGTATGTGACTCGATGTGGCGAGTGTAAAATGCAATAAATTTGGGCAATTTGGGGCATTTTTGACCCCCCTTTGACCCCCTGGGGGCGCGAACCAGAATTTTTCTGAGGTCGAGGATGCTCATTTTATATCCAGAACAATTTCCTCTACATTATGGCCAAGTTTCAGAAAAATTGAATGGATGGATCAAACGTTATGGGAGAAAATGGTCATTTTTTGCCATTTTGGGAGCTTTTGACCCCCTGGGGGCGCGAACCAGATTTTTTCCAAGGTCAGCGATACTTATTTTCTATTAGGAACAATTGCCTCCACATTTTGGCCAAGTTTCAGAGAAATTGAATGGGTGGATGAAAAGTTATGGGGCAAAAAATGTCATGTTTTGCCATTTCGGGGCCTTTTGGGGGCTAACCAGATTTTTTTTTTAAAATAGGAGAATGTCACTTTCTAACCTGACCAAAGTTACAACTTCATGCAAAATTTCAGAGAAATTCAATAGATGGTTGCGGAGCAAAATCCGGACGGACATGCCTCAAAACATAAGTCCCCTGATTTTATAAATCGGGGGACCAAATATATATAAATTATATGTGATACTCTACAGTAATATTTCGATCAGCCATTGATACCTGTGGATTCAAGAAGTATAAGAAACTTTGCCCGCTGGCATTAGTCAACTGACTGACAATAGCGCACATGTCGTATTTTACTATTGAATAATTTATGCAGTCGGTTGAATCGGCCTATGAAAAAAAAACAATGGATTACAGAAATAAGTGACTCACTGTTTAGTCGATTAGCTTACGACTGTCCCTTGGGTGGACATACAGAAAAGAAAATGTCAGTACATTTTATTATATTGGGGATTGAAAATTCTTGCCGATCCTAGCATTTTCTTCAGTCAAGTACCAATTGAACACTGTTGTAAGCTCTGTTCTTTTCTGGTTGTTTTTCTTGCTTGTAATTTTTGATTCCGGTACACCTGTCGACCAAGGGATTGGAACAAAAATTAAAATTACCTCAATCTAGAAGGACTTCTCCTGCACTGAGCGATGGCAGAAAAGACTCAGTGCAGCATCAGAACACATGCTACATTTTGCTCCGAGCCACAAGGTCAAGAGGTCAACTGTGGATGTTGTTAGTAGGATGTATTTGTGTAATTAACAAGCATGTATTATTGACTTGACTTGACTTGGTCCCTTAACCCCCTCCTGGGTCGTAGGGGCGCTGCACCAATGAACTCCACACCAGCTGTCTCCACTTCTGACGGTCATGGGCAATGGACTGGGTTGTAGCGAAGTTGTAGCCCGTCCACTCTTTGATGTTGTCCGTCCATCTTTTGTGTTGTCTACCCCTCCTTCTCTTGCCTTGCACTGCTCCCTGCAGGATGGTTTTGGAGAGACCGCTGCCCCTTGTCACGTGACCATACCATGAACCATGTATTATTGTTTAATATTAAAAAAAAGTGTGTATTATTTGGATTATTCGAAGTACTGTTCTCATCGTGGACCTATAGTGCTGAGAAATAATCAGTTCTAAGTGACAGTCTTCTAGAGGTTGATGGTTCAATCCTCGATACGAGCGATACTAAGAATATAATAACAATTACTAAAGACTTCTACCTGATCATGGCTGATGGAACGAAAACAATCTACCCCCGTGCATTAAATAACGGTTTCAGTTCGGAATTCCATTTGCAAGTTCAACAAGACATACCTGAAGAAGATCAGAGAGTACATCGGCTGAAACGTTGCAAGATGAGAATAGTTATGCATATGTGATTGCGGATAGTTCGAAGTATTAAGCTAGTCCTTTTCTTTAGAGTTTATACCCGAGAGTATGCTAAATGTAAAAATAGCATTCTATTCAACAGTTTAAAGGCTTTCAAGTTCTTTTAGAAGTTTTAAATCATGTATTTTTTTAAAGAAAATAACATACGAAAAACATGCAAAAATAAACGTGAAGTTGTCCTCTAATGTTATAAATTTGGAGAAGTGTATATGTTACTTTTATGGGCTCAGGAAGGGTTTAGGTTCTTGACTGTATAGATGTTTTTATTTGATGCATTCGTAATAAATTTATTCGTATTTGCTCCACTAAATCGTCCGACATGGCAAGTTGAAATTAAAGAAATTGTTCAATTATTTGTTTTACTGGCTGTCTATTTATGGTGTAAATTAGGTTAATAACGACGGATTAGTAATCTGTTGGATGGAAAACTATTTAATTCTTCCAATATGTTATTGTATGAAGACGTCGACATAGACAAATCTGTGTTTAGTATTTTGAAGGAAAAGCATAACTGATTTAAATCTAAAACGCTGGCTTAAATGAACAAAAAAAAGGTGTCTATACAAATGAAATGAATGAATGATAGCGAACACTTAACCAATGAATTACGATGTTAGTGGCATAATTCAGTGTTAAAAAAACGAGCAATTACATTAGATAAGCATTTATGTTCATTATCCAATTGAAATAAATGGTGAATCTCTTTAAGTGTCTATTACTAAAAGATGTATCGGGTCCAATAGAATATATAATCGATGAAATCGATTGGAATTTCTGTTTTATGTAAAGAACACAGACTGAAAATTTCTGTAATACACTGGATGATAGGAATCAAATAATGTATTTGGCAGTATTTCTGTATGGTTCTAACTTTGATAATCTGAGCACTTTGAGAAAAATAGAATAAAAGATTCAAATTTAGCAACGTAGCAAGTTCTCTTCGTTTGGTAAATAGAACACTGCCTGTTTCTTACTGTGTTTAAAAATAAAAACATAGGGATTATTTCTATCGCATTTAAAATGTGGTTGTCATGAATCTTGGATTCGAATTATTCGGGTCCGGGATTCGAGTTGTTCGACCAGGGTACAGTTACATCATCCATACTGATGATTGTTGGTGAAAATTAAACATATGTTTATGGATATTAAAAATATTTATTCATTAAAAATAATGATATATATATATATATAAACTGGCCAAAATGGGTTAGTTTCAAAATATTTCTACCCGTTCAATAACAGCAGAAAGATATAAAAAATCTTCATAACACATTTTTTAAATACATGATTCAACTTTTAACTTCTGCATAAACAATATTTTGGATAAAAGAATTCATAATCTACAACTCAACTTCTGTTAGACTAATTTAGTCAGATTTCAATTACGAGCATAGAAGAATCAGAGAGAAATGTCAGAAGCTCCAATTTTGATCCCTACCTTCATTCAAAGTTCTTGACTGAAAATAAATAGGACTAAGAGTCAAAGGCTTAAGAGATATTGATAGCTTGATGTTCCAATTGATGTCCATCAAGGACTAATGGAATTAAGATGGTTTGAGCCGAGCATCTTACAGATTGAAACAGCGTAAAGGACAACAGTTCAAAGTAAGATTACAGTGAAGATTTTGAGCTTTGTCTCGTGTAGTTTGAACATTAGTTTCTTAAGATTTGACTCACAATTGTCATAATGAGGCGATAGAGTTGTTCAGACAGTATCAAATAACTATCAACTGTTTGAACAATCTTTGTGCGTCTGGATTGAAGGAAAGAAAAATTTCTTTTAATTAAGTAACCGTTTACCACATGTCATAAATCGAAGCTATGATTGCATAAGATTAAATACTCTTTGAGATAGGATCATGTCTCACCTTGAAATAATTCTTTCTTTCCAAAAACTAGGGTAGGTGTTGGTAATAAGTTTTAGTTTGTTAGCTTTTATGGTACATCGACCCCTTTTATGGATTATCGAATGTTGTTCTATTCCTTTTATGACAGCTTGTCAAAAAACAATTCAGCACATAACAAAAATATTACCGATAGCTCACAGCCAAAAGTCTTACCATTATGTATATAAAGTTAGGTATGTGTATATATTTATATATTTCTATGTACATAATTCACTTCTAAACTAATCAACAGATCATTATGAATTTTGGAACACAGCTGCTCGGCATAAGGGGTCCAAATGTAGGCAATATTTAGTGTAATGTCTTTCGATGCAAACGGAGTAAAAAGTGGGTTGAAGCCTTTCGTGAAAATTAAGATACCTTCGATTTTTGTGAAATTTTAGCGATAGTTATTAGACGTCAATTAATAAATATTCCCAACATTTCAGTTTCTTTGGAATATTTTGAAGGGTGTTTAGGGGGCATAATATTGGTACACCTTCTCATTTACAAATAAAAAAATATTTCAGATTTACATTGAATCCGATCTATAGTCATTAGACACCAATTTAGCCAGATTTTCCCATTTTGATTTTTTTTTAAGCTTAAGCCTTAACTTTGAGACATTTTCTAGAATCAGAATCATGTAATGAATTTTTCATAAAAATTGGAATAAGGATCCTAGACATGATATTATATGTTGATTTTAATCTTCGTAAGGGAAAATAAAAGTGGTGCAAAACTGTTCGGTCTGGGGAATTCATTTTACCCGTCCTAGGATGGGTATTATAGTTCCATATATAACACACGGGATTACCTGCCCTTGCCAATTCACACGAAATTCCTTTACAGTTTCTTTTAAAAACTATTCATACGTCTGACCATTTCACTTTAGCGGGAGTGATACCATGTAAATGTAAGGTGTGCGTGACTAGCTTAATGAAGGTCATTACAAACTATGAAATAGGCGGAGTTCAGATCCAGTTGGATCTAGTGTGATCATTTATTCCTTAGCTATAGAAATTTAATTATTTATATCGAATTTTCTTTTATACTTACCTGGCACGCTAGGAAGTAAGTGTAGTATCTGTTCCGATGGATACTGCACCCATAGACGGGTGTCGTCTTGTCCTTCGGGGCTTGATTCCACCGGTCTGTGGGTTTGTCCTGTGCAGTTCTAGGAGGTCCACCCTCCCAGGCTTCGCCTCCCCTCTTTGGGGAGGAGTAAGTTTATTGCTTACTGTCTGAGGCGCTCCTACCGGGGAATGCCGACAGGGCTACTCAGGCAATTTTTAATGGCCAGAGTGTTCAATTTCTCGGGCGCTGGCTTTTCAAACCCCACTTACTCGACCCGACCTGTGGTCACATCTTACTTGTGGGAGTAAGATAAAACTGGCCTTGTGCCTAACTCCTGCAGAGGAGTAAATAAATATCTAATTTTCTTTTTTTAACTACATTGCCCCCCCCCCCCCCAAAAAAAAAATATATAAACTCAAGAAATTCCCAGCCCTAATGTTGAACTATTGAATTATTTGCTGCTTATGGTTGTCTGGTGTGAACGTAGACTCTACAAAGTCAATGTAAAACATTATTTTATTTTTTTGGGCGGGTGGGGCTTGCCACCGAGAATTATGGGGAAAGTTTACTTGCAAACTCAGACTCAAGGTTCGTGTTGGGTTTAATGAAAGGCATTTTTTGTTTAAGAAAAAACATCGAACCGTTAAAACTCAACTTCACAAAACTAAAAAAAAAGAAAAAACGAAAAAATAAATGGATAAAAAAATTAATTTGTTTGTTTACTTTTACCTTTCTGGTTGTTTGGCGCGAATATAGACTCCACGATGTAAATATGAAGCTGTTTTAATTTTTTTCCCGAGGTTGTTTCGGCATCCGGACTTATAGTGCAAGTTTAATTTGCAACGCGTATTTTTTTTTTCGAGGTTTCGGCATCCGGACTTATAGTGTAAGCTTAATTTGCAACGCGTTTTTTTTTTTTTCGAGGTTTCGGCATCCGGACTTATAGTGTAAGCTTAATTTGAAACGCGTTTTTTTTCGAGGTTTCGGCATCCGGACTTATAGTGCAAGTTTAATTTGCAACGCGTTTTTTTTTGTTGCTTAAAATCTGTGCTCGTTAAAAAAAAAATATTTTAAAAAGCGCATGCCTAAAAAAAGAAAAACCGAAGAAAAAATAAATGTATAAAAGTCCAATTTAGAGACGGAAGTGATTCTATAAAAAAAACGTTATGGAAGCTCTAAATGTGAAAAAGGAAAGAAAACATGTGTGAACGAATGCTACATACAGGGAGTTGTAAACAGATATGTGTACCTGGTATTTACTGACGAAATAATAAATATTCTCGTTTTTTTTAAGAAAAAAATAACGAAAGTAGAAATTAAGAAATGAATTAAAAACTAAACGAAATTAGAAGCCATCTTGCATAGACGCGTTTTACTTCGTTATGTGTTCGTAAATTTTATTCCGAGTATAATCCGATAATATTCGTCAATGTATGTAAATAGGCAAAAATCGAGAAGTAAAGAACACACAAATGTAAAAGAAATTATTTAATGTGACACGTAAATGTAATTATTATTGTAATACGAATAATATCATGTTAGAAATGTGAAAAAAAATTAAATAAGTACTTTTTTATATGAAAAATGTGAGATGGTTCTGATTTTTGTAAACCGCTATTCCTGTATTCCATCATTCTAAAATACATTTGAAAAGGAGATAGAGTACGTGAAGGGAGCGATCTGTATTTATATTTTAAATCAAGTGTAGTATATTGACAATAGTTAGAAGAAAAATTAAAAAATGTCAAAAGTAGATATTAGAATGGGTGTAAATGACTGTTAGAAGCAGCTGACCTGGAAATAATGTGAGAAATTTTGAAAGGGAACGAAATGAACGCATATTTTTTTGGAAACACGCATCAGGAATTGGTCTAAGTGTCTGGCAGAACAGATTAGCATATAAAGGTTTTGGTTTGAAAGCTATAATGTTCAATGAAATAGGGGAAATTCACTTTGCATTATTACATAAATAAATCACCACGTATCAAGGTTAAAGGTCACTAAAGGATAAGATTGTCAGTTGAATGATGATGAATATTATGAGAGGAGTGACAAGTATTCATTGACATTAAATTTAAAGGTGGCCATGTTGTAATCCTCAGGAGAGCAGTCCTGTGGTGACATGTTCCACATATGTGATATTCTTTGAAAAGAAACTCTGTTCGTGGAAATTCTGTTCGGTGTTAGGCACACTGAGGAAGAAAGTGAAGTTCTTTAAATGATCAGTTGGGAGAAGAAGGCCACTTAAAACATTGGCGGAAGTGATAAGGATGGATTTGAGAGAAAGAGGGATAAGTAATGATTAGTTGAAAAGTCAATTTCTAAAACCGATCCAACACATGTCAGCATGTAGAAAAAACTTTAAACCGATGATGATGATGATGATGATGATGATGATGATGATGATGATGATGATGATGGTGGTGGTGGTGGTGGTGGTGGTGGTGTGTGCGTGAAGCAGATGCATAAAAAAATATTGCCTCTGAGTTAAGTGTTAAACATTAAATGAATTCTGCCACGGCCATCGTAAAGGAAGCCTGTTAACTAAGTCGAGTTTTTTCTGGTGACGTCATTGATAGAGGGGGTAAGAACCATCATCAATGAGGACCGGAAGTGCTCGAAACGCATGACACACATGCGTCCATCAGTAATCAGAGCAAACAGACTCGCGATTATTCATTTATTTGGAAACCATTGTTAACCATGTTCCTACTATTGTGACTTTATTCCCCTGCCAAGAAGACGGCTACCCTCCTAAGGATTATTCATTCACTTAGAAATCATTAACTTGTTTCTTTTTTAAACATTTCCTTTTTATAGATGTCAAGTGCAAAAGAAAATCAGAGGAAATTACAAGATGGCCTCCAACGAGTAAGGCATTGCATTAATGTTCGAATTTCAAGACTTAAAAAGAAAATTTGAACTTTTGGGATAAAAAATACAATTTTAGACAAATTAATAAGTGTCTTCACAAAATATGTGCGAAAATCCAACGAAATAAGCGATATATTAACATGATATATTGTAAATAAACTGTCTGTTTGGAAACAAAAATCCCCCCGAGAAAAACATGACTGTTTTAATTTATTATCATTTTTTTTACTATATTGTAAATAAACTGGTTGTTTTGCAAAAAAACACATTTTAATTTATTTCAATAAATGTTCTATTAATTAAATATTTTGAATAATTGATTCTGTGTTACTTTACTGAATTTATAATCTTTCATGTTTGATTTACTTTTAAAAAATCAAGAAACATTTTTCTTTCAGAAATAAGAGCATCTCTTATCAAATGATTCAGCTAAAACTAATGATAATGACATGTTCATTCAAAGAACAAAACTGACTAAGAATAGGGATTTGTCTTCTTCTTGTTGTGTTTACAAACCAAGAGATATTTCCATGCAGTATAACTGATACTAGTCTTTTCATTCGATGTAGACCGGAAAGAATGAACTTATTTATAGAATGAATATTAAATCAGACAAATTATTTTTTAAAGAAAAAATTTCATGTTTTAAAATTTTTTTAAATTATGACAATACTATTTTATTATTAAGGATTACTTTAATGTTTTCTGTCTAGCCTACGCGAATTACACGAAATAATGCATTTACAGTAAGATTCCTGATAAAGTAATGAGTTAATTATATTCCCTGATAGGTAATTAATAAATATTGAAAATTTCATTAAAATTGGTTGATTTCTTGAATTTTGATGATTTTTTTAAGTGAAGGGAGGGGTCAAAATGCCCATAATCTGACTGTTCGACATATCTCGTTTGTTACTTTATAACATGACGTCATTTTCCAGCACTCTGGCCTCTTTTACGATGGCCGTGACACTGCTCTTCTAAGAAGAAGCATCATTTACAAGAGGATATTAATAAGCAGTGTATGTATATTGTTTCACGACTGACCAATTAATTTCAAATTTTCTGAAATACATTTGGCTTCGTTTAGTCATATTAACTTTAGTTCCATTTGCTTTGAGTTCATTTATTTTGTTCTTGAAATTAAAAAAGTGACTGTAATACAATCCTAAAGCTTCTTTGATCTGGCTCGAGGAGAATGAAGAATATAGTGGATACCAGTGTGGACTATGTAATCAGCTAAGATGGATCGATCACATTGATTCACATGGTCACAGGGTTAAGAGACGGAGGTTTTGAAAGGAATCAGAATTAGACTCATAAGAATGCCACGAGTTGGAGTCTGATTTTTTAATCTCCGAAGAATCAACAGTCTGAATATTGGAAGACTTTAAAATTAAGAGTCTAATAGTTTGGAATCCTAGGAGTCGGAGTTGGAGTTGGAGTCAGACCTAATACCTACCAATTCTGTAACGCTGCATTGTCATACTATTGAGAAAAGTGTTACCGCCTCATCCATGGATGAATTAGCAACTTCTAATAATTTCTTATCACGATATTCTTTCAACGTTAATACAAAAATGGTTGATATGCCACAAAACAGGGATCAAAATCAACAGCTGACTCAATTGAAACGTGAGCAATGTTTTATTTTTCTCAGACATCAATTCTATTCTGCCCCCTCAAAATGTTGAAATAAATTAAATTGGTATTGACTGAGAAGTATTTATCTGGATTTATTAAAACTATTTTTAAAGACTTTAACTCCAAATATTGCGTTTTCTTTTTATTCGTTTCATGTCATATAAACCTTTTTGAGGTCATTAAATGCCGAAGACACTATACCTATTTTATACGATTCGTTACATGCAAGTTGTTTTTTACCTATAGCTGAGGATAGGCGTTCAATAATATCCCCTCATGATACACCTGGCATCTTTAGGCTATTTTATACCAGATTTGGTGCAAGACTGATCGGCAGCATATTAGTATTTCTTGCAGTAGTAGTTGTGGTACTATTATTAATAGTAGTAGTAGTAACATGTGTAACCTTCTATGGCACATCTAGAATCCCAAGGGTGCCTCATGCCAAATTTGGCTCAATTTATTTGGAATAGTGTTGGAAACTATCAGGGACAAAGTGAGACAGAAAAACAGACAAAAATCAGCTAATGATAATATATTTTTGAAAATAAATTATTTACAGATACAAATATAAGTGTGTAATTGTTTTGCATAAAATGATGCAAATAAATTATTGACCTTTAAACTAGTGTATTTTCTTTTAACTATTTTAACATTTAAATTTTTAAAGTGATAGTTGATTTCTTCAGAATTTTGGCTGAGATTTTTTTTTACAAATGATTCATCGCTCATCAAGGCTCAAAGGCCACTCTAGGATAAGGGTTAATGGTGCGTGTGTCCGGTGGATGGGGAAACAAACACCTTGATTTCAAACTATGGTTGGATCTGAGCTTAATTTGATGACTTAATAGGACGGCTCAACAAGAATTTGTTAACATTGGAGTTGAAAACGCCATGCTGTAGTTAATTAGGAAGCAGCCCCGAGGTATTGCCTGCCAACAAACAGACAGTTCTTGTTAAGAAAATCTGCTCATAGAAATTAAGTGTAGTATTTGTTCTGAAACTACAATTCATCTGTTATGTCTTCGTCAGTGAAGGTGAAATTCTTCTAGACTGAGGCAATTTTTATTTTTGTCCCAATCCAGAGTGCCTCTTTTGGTGGGGGGTTTGATTTTCTTCACATTGAAAACCGACCTTGTGTCTAACTCTGTCCTCATGGGGAGGAAGGTAAATAGGGACAGAAAGTCAGCTGTAGAACTACAGTGGGCCAATTCTTTGATTCCAGCAGATCATCCAGACGACGACTCGTCCTACAAACAGCTGGAGTCTTGTTGTGTAGATGACACATCGTAGTGATGTTGCTCTCTTGTTACAGTCATTGTCTTCTTTTTAATAACAATGGTTGTAAAAGTTATTAATAAAAACAGCATACTACCACTTGGGGTTTTACAATTCTTTCGGTGTTTTCTTTTACAGTAGATCTACATAATAACTTGTGGATTCTCTCCCAACCCATCTCTCATGGAGGGGGGGGGGTAGCAGCTGTCCCAAACATGATTGCTCTCCTTCACGATTCTGCTTACCCACTATACGTCACTGGCGACTTCTTATCCGTGACACAACATCCTAGACACGTAGCTCTACTTCTAATCTTAACTTCTAATGGAATTTTTCCTCTAACTTTATGTGGAAAATTTCATTTTAAAAATAAGTTTTACACACCCAAATCTAATTTTACTATCCAGCGGTTGTTTCGATTACAAATAGGATTTAAAGAGAGCATGACAACACTAAATCTTGATAGATGAACAACTAATATCTTATACATTTGTCTCCTTCTGTTTGGAGACAATGGATACCCTCTGAAATGGTGTCTGTGTGATTAGAAGCTGATAGTAAAGCAAGTATTTCTAAAAGATTTGTTATTTTGAATCTAACGCTGATCGACCATGACTAAAAACCTCACAAACTTGAATTTTCTTTTCCATTTTGTAAATTTTTTTATTTTTATTTGTATTCACCCCAAACGTAAGGCACATTGCCACTGAGACGTAAGAGCCTACTGTGAACTACGGGCCAGAGTCTTAGGGGCATCCTAAGTGGGGGGGGGGGGTGCAGTGATGATGTTTGTTCATATTACATTTAAATTTCTGCATGTTGATATGTAAGGGGGTGATAAGAGTTGGATGAAAGGGGTTATCCTTTTATCTTCTCGTAAAGAAACGGAACAACGAAAAGTATTTCTGTAACAATAACAAAAATGAGTTTATTAACTCAAGGTTACCTATACCGTTTGGTATAGGTAGAAGAGAGTGGGACAGTGTCCGTCTGAGGAAGAGGAAGAATATAAGAGTTCTTAGGGCTGCCCGTGTATTTCTTCAGGTGAAGATGGTAGTAGTCGTCGAGTGAGGCGACGGCGGTAGGAGAGAGAGCGTTTCCTCGTTCCTCGCTGGTGCTCTCTGCGATGTGTCCAAGCTGGTGCCAGGAGGTCGTCTGATCTTTTTCCTCGAACCCTAAGGGGACATAAGTAGTCCCTTAGGGAACTAACGATATTACTGTGCCCTGTGATTTGATTGGACAAGCCAGCTCACAGGGACAGTGATTACGCATTCAAAAGTAGTCCCTATTGGTGACTGCTACAGGTACACTCAGGGAGCAGAGAGGGAATTCTAAAGACAAGAAATTCGAGGAAAGAAGCTATTAGAGTAAAAAGCTGTCTAGCATATGGGGACCTCTACAGTGAAGGGGTGGGATTTTGCTGTTAGTCGGGTTGGTCGGCGGTATTTACATTGAGGGCGCGCAAGTGCAGCAAGTTCGTCGGAGCGCATTCCATAGAAGCACTTGTAAAACAAGCACAGGAATACAACAATTGTGGCCTTGTAGAAATATAGGATGTTGGCAGGTGTGATAAGTTTTCTCTGCAGCAGACTTGGCAGTATCTTCTAATTGTTTTGTATAGTGACATGAACTACTGGTCATTAACAACTTTCCTATCGTCAATCCGTTTCTAGCAAGTTCATTATTTCTCCATTGTGATAACAAATAAAAATGAATTGCTAATTGACGTGTGTTCATCGTTCTACCATACAAAGTCATTTGGATAAATGGCATAAAGATGTTACTGAAAGCTTAAGTTAAAACTTTCAGCCTATTTTTGAAGCTTGCTGCAAAATGCATGTGCGAATTCTGACTTTTTTGTTCACCGCACAGTTGTAAAATTCCCAACCGCACTTTTCTTCTTTAGGCATTTGTTAAAGTCCAGTAGCTGGGAGAAATCCAAGATGGCTGGAAGCAATGGTGGAATAAGCAGACCCCAAGATTCAAAGCTGATATAACTTTGTAGACCTTATAATAACGAAAATAACCAGAATGTAAGGTCTTTAAAAGAGGATGGTTTATTACAACGTATATCTTTTACAAAGCAATATCACTACCGGTAATCGAATTAGATTAACCTAATATACTCGAATACCGTCGAATACACATACTACTGTTCGTAGTATATATTTTCTACAGACTAGTTCACTTATATAGTGACTGAGGGGAGTCCAGTTCATCACAACAAAACCCTAAGAATCAAACATGCATAGAAAGCGCTCTATAACTGAACCATTTCTTTGCCAATTCTTATACATGCAGATACGGCTATAGTTACAGTGATACACCGAAGTCAAGCAACGTTGAGCCTGGCCAGTACTAAATTGGTGACCATTTGGGAAGACCAGATTCTATATGTAATAAAAAGTTCTTCAAATTCGAATTAATCTACAAATCAATTGTATACAAAAAAAGCATGTAGAATTTCGGCATAGAATGACCCGACGATGGTTGACAAACTGTAAAACCCAACATCATCATCATGTCTGGTTTAACGCCCATTTTACATGCTGGCATGCGGTGGACGGCTTTTAGAAACTGACTTTCAAAGTTACCTATCTCTGTCCAGGTCTTTATTTATCCCTCTTTTCCTCAGATCCATCCTTATCACGCCCTCATATGTTTTCCTTTGTCTTCCCCTGTAAACTGAACCTGCTACCTCAACTGTTCTACATCTACTAACCCAAGAAATCTCATCAATTCTTTCAATATGGCCATACCATCGACGTCTCCTTTTCTGCACACATCTTCCTATACTGTTCAGATATAATCTTCCTCTGAGGTCATCAGAACTAAGCTTGTCTTTAAGACTCACATTGCACATCCATTATACATTTCTCATATCATTTCTCTCCATGCAACGTATGTCCTCAACCCCCACTGGCTAGGTTTCACTTTCATAAATGATTACACTGCATACACATGTTAAATAGAGTCTTCCCTTGGTTGACAGTGGGAGTGCTCTGCTGGTTAGTAATGGCAGAAGTTCCTTGAACTTACTCCCTCCACTCATAATTCTTGCAATCACACCAGTAGTTGCTCCAACCTGTGCTCCAATGTTATCACTAAGGTAACAAAACTTCTCAACAAACTCAATCGCTTCCCTCTTCAGATATACTTTCTCCACATCTGAGGTCTCATCAATCTCCATTGTCTTACACGTCTTGCACACAAATTCGTTATCCTCTCTCAACCGACCAGTAATTCCACTGCACTTCTTGTGTACCCAATGCTTACCTACGGGTACCACAACAAATTGAATTGCACCCAACTCCCTTTCCACAAACAATATTATGGTACTTTTTTACATTAGGAACCGCACTAACTTTGACCATGACCCTAACCCTAACTCTAACCGTAATCCTCACTTTGACCCTGACCCTAACCGTAATCCTCACTTTGACCCTGACCCTAACGACAGGGTCACAATTAGCTCGGGTCCTAATGCAACAAGGCACCAACATTATACATGCAGATAAGAAATGATTGCTCATAGTACTCTGATACTAATATAAATCTATAATACACAAGAGACTTCATCAGATTATTCTTTCATAAAGGATTTGAAATGCATTCTTGCTTTCAAACCAAATTAAAAAATATTTAGATAAGATGATATACACAAGAGCATTTGTAAACATCTCGCTGTTGGTCACTGTCTAGACAATATATTTGTTTTGTTATAATTTGATTGTTTTGAAAAAGCAAAAATGAATTTAATAAAATTTGATTTCATAAGATGAATTCAAATTGAAAAAACGTTTTTCATGAGTTGTGGGAGTAAATGTAGTTTATTTTATATTTTACTGTGACGTAGCTATATAGTTCGTGCCATCTGGTGCAGCCATTGAATATTGCAATATGCACACACATTGAATATTGCAATATGCACATACATTGAATATTGCAATGCGCACATATATTGAATATTGCAATATGCACACACATTGAATATTGCAATATGCACATACATTGAATATTGCAATATGCACATACATTGAATATTGCAATATGCACATACATTGAATATTGCAATATGCACATACATTGAATAGAAATTATGATATGATTGTTTATTACTTTACTGAAAACATATTCATACATAGCTGTCATAAATAATTACTCATTTTTTCTCTCGGAGAAATGTCCCTGTTATGCAATTTGGTCATACACTGACCAATAAGCTTGCAGAGCAGATTGATTTCATCTGTCTCCTGAAGAACTACTTCAGCCCATTTGAGAATCATGGCCGGTCAGTGGATTCCTGAGTATCAACTATCTTCACTCAAAGATAAGCTGCTCGTTGACTTTCGGCAGCTTTCTAAGAATTTTCTAACTTTTCATTTCCTCACTCGGACACTGTCCAACTTTCTTCAACCTATACCGAATGATAAAAGTAAAGTAAATTCGTATGGATCAATATGGTACAACTTTGTTGACCGGCTTGATTCTGGTGTTGGTATTCTTGCAGGGCATAAATGGTTGCCAACATCCCTAAGTGAACATGATATTATGGAACTGACTGGATTCGAACTTGGCACACCCATGTCGTTATCCACTTGACCACCGTGACCTCCCTATACCAAACGGTATAGGTAATTGAATATTTTTTTTATATAACATCAACTAAAGGGTTTATTCAATTACCTGTACTAAACGGTATAGGTAATTTAATAAACCCTTTTGTTGTTATAAAAAAGGTTTTATTTTTTCCTTTCGTTACTCACAAATAATATACAGGATTTGGTCTTAACACCCACGTATAAGACCAGCCTTTATATATATATATTTGTTATACACACGGTGGTTAGAAAGTAACCCTTGTTATTAAGTTCTCATTATTTATTACTGAAATATAATTCTTACAAGAAATGAATATTAGAAAGTGTATAGCATCGAGTTTTATTTACAAGTCATTAAGGGCGTCAGCATTTGCCACCAGCGTCTTATGCAGCCTGGGAACCACATCAACTGATTTCACAAAGAACTAATTTTTTGTTTACTGATGAGTCACCATTTATCAAAGGTGAAAAAAACACTGTAGAAATAAGGGTTAATGAGATCGATATATTGAACATTGAATGATAATGAATACTATGATTCTTTTAGTCCTATTTTCAAATCTAATACAAGGTGATAAAAATAAAATACCGCCTATTGAATGGTTAATAAAATTCATCACAATTTTTGCTGCAATCCCACCACATTCGATACAAATAAACTTCAGTATGTATCTGACTTGTCCACCAAGTTTCAATCATGAATATCCAACAGGTTTATTTTATTTCCATTCAATGATATAGGGAGACACTTTGTTGAATGTCATCAGTACGAGGTGTGATCCTAAATAGGCTTCACACTCACCGTATCTTACCCCCAACCCACCCAGATTTGTATCTATTTGTTTATCTCAAAGATAATGTCTATCAAAACATTCCCCAGACTATTTCTGAACGGAAGTGGGTCATCACAGCAAAAATCAGGACAGTGCTTCAGAGTTATTGGCAATTTTGTATGTTGTATCCAGGTGTGCTTATTATTGAACAAAAACTGTTGGAGATTCATGACTGAATCCTGATGGACAAGTCAGGCATAGACTGAAATTTATTTGTTCCAAATATAGTCGGATTGCAAAAAGGATTCTGAATTTCATTAATCATTTTGTGGATGGCATTTTTTGGTCAATTTTTTCTTGCAGAAAATTAATATTTGTTTTTGCTTTAAAAACGTTTGTTTAATTATCACATTAATTATTACAGCATAAAATAAATTAGATAAGCCCCTCTCTTAAAATTTAATTTCAATATACTAGAATTATGAACACGACAGGCTCAAATTCTCGTATATATTAAATTGTTTTTAACTCCAATACATAGTTAAAACAAAATAAATTATTTTGGACTATTAAAATAATTTCCAACGTTTGCCCATTCATTTATGTATATTTTATGATCGCTTATGTTTGAATGCATGTTTTGAAACATGACGTAAATCATTAATCTATGACGTCACACCAAAGCTATAATTATTTCGTTATGGTAATGTTTTAAACTCTATTTATACGAAAGTCCAAATAGGTCGGTTCGTAGAATCACAGACTGAAGATCTCAAGGTTTCGGTTTCGATTTCCGGTAATGGCATCTGCTTTATTTGTTGGGAATTTATTATTTACTATTAATGCAATATTCTCCATTTCTCTGATATTTCGAATTGAGAAAAATTTTGTGATGTATTTATTACGTTTAAAAAAAATTGTGACTGACGAATAACATCTCTATTTTTATAAGATACTGTGTAATGCCCAGCTAGTTAAAACTAATCTAGTTATTATAATTATAAGAAAAAGCATATATGCTTCAATTATTATCCTCCACTCTATAATAAAGATCAATGCGCATTTATTTGTATAAATAAATACATGCACTTCCATCCCATAACACACAAGTTAGCGAGTAAAACATGTGCCTTTTTCTAGACCCTGGATGAAACTACTTCAAGTGGTTATGAGAAGCGAAATAGTAAATAATAACTCAGACAACCCCATCGCCTGGAATTAATTCGGAAAAGAAAATCCTTCCCTTTATAATAAAAAGTCAATGGTGGGTATTTTATTTTTTCTTTAAGTCATCATAAAATGATAATAATAATTTATGTATGAAAAAGTTACTGACATGATTCTATGATTTTATTTGAATATTTTAGTAATATATCTAGATTAATAGCGAGGAGTGTGAACACAGATGATGTACACGTGTCTGTAAATCAAAGGTAGACAACACGAAAAGAGTATTTGTAAAAAAAAATGTTATTACTAATAGAGATTTGGTACCTGTCTGTCTGAAGCCGAAGCAATACTATTACTTCCTTCTATTAATTGTACTATCTTTTAATACTCAAGGCAGTTTACTATACTATTTCAGACTAATGTCCAGCTTCCTGGCTTAAAATGCACCAAACATTGATGTTATTGGGTTTTTTCCTTTTTTTTTGCAAAACTTAATCATGTTCTGCAAAGCCAAAAACAACAATTTTTCTCTACAAAACAACTAAAGCAAACACCATGAATAAATATTTGAACATATAAAGAACTTGAAGCATAAACTTGTACCAAAATGACCGGATTTGGCATTAAATAACCCGAAAAGGGTTGA